>LPNX011196951.1:369128-410988 GCA_001517045.1 Pseudotsuga menziesii | reverse complement strand
AATGGAGAGTTGTATAGCACCATGAGCTACTTACCCATCACATGCATATTAGTAGTATACTTTCGTTAATGCAAACATCCTATCATGCATAATACATCAATTGAATATAAACAAATGCATAACAAAACAATATCATTAAATAACAATTGAATACTTATCTTTATTTGTTTCGTGGGTAGACTGCTTCTTGATCCTTCAGCTTCATCGTCTTCTTGATTCATGGTAGCATCGTTTCTTATCCAAATGATATGGAGGATAAGAATTTCTTCAAGAATTGAGATCTTCATATTCCTCATTGATTGAGGGATCTTCTTTGGATGGTAAGATCTTGACCTTCAGTTGCTCCCATATTCTCTTCTTGAGCTTCTTCTTCTTGTGAGTTCTCTTTCTAGAGTCTATTGAAAGTAATCACTTCCTTCTGGCACAAATTCCTCACATGAATGAATCTTACAATCCTGGGAGGCCATTCAAGGTGGCCATCACCACCTCTACATTCTTCACTTATTCTTTTACCGCTTCAAGTTGTTCTTGATTTGAGAGACTCATATGACTGCATGGTCTCTGCATCCTGGATCTTCACATTCTTCAACTGGTTTATTTAGGTCATATTCTAATTTTTGTTCTTCCCTTCAAATAGCTTGAAATTCTGGAAGACCTTCAACAGCTTTGCTTGCAATAGGTAGTGCTCTGTAATGCACATGTGCAAGCCTTTTATGCCAAAGCTCATTTGGCTCTACTATGTCATGGATCAAGGCTTGTTCTGGATGGTACTTCAATTTGTACAAGCCTCCTTCTTGTTCTCTAATCACTACCGCATCATCGATAGTCTTTCCTTTTGGCCATATGATGACTTGACCATCTATGAATGCCACTCGCATTCCTTTTGCATCCAATGCTGAAATGGATAAAAGTTTCTTCTTCAGTCCTGGCACAAACAATACTTATTTCATTGTTAGAGACTTACCAGAGTCTATCTTGTATGATTATTCCCCGCTACCTTTTATTGGATATTGGTAGTCATCTCCTAGTTTCACCTTGTGAGGTGATTCATGTTCTAACAGTCTTACAAAGGATTCCTTGAATCCCATCATATGATTGGAGGCCCCACTGTCTATAAGCCAATCATCACTACCATGAGTAATGTTACCTGTGAGGGCTGATATCAGAACATATTCATCCTCGCTTGAAGAATCTTCACTTTCATATCTGGATTTCTTCTTGGTTGGTTCATCATCCTCTGCAGCATGAGCATGATGTCTTCTTTTGTTTCCTTTCTTCTTATGAGAGTGGCCCTTGTTCTTAGGGCAGTCTTTTGCAAAGTGTTCTCTTTCATCACATGTATAACATCTTATTTTAGACAAATCTCTTCTAAAGTTGTCTTTATGATGAGGATCCTTACCTTTGGAGTAATGAGGTTTTCTTCTTCCCTTCTTGGAATGAACTGAAGAGCTTGGTCTTCACTTCCCATCTTCTCTTCTGCAAGGCTTTTGCCTCATCTCCCTCTGGAACTGGAACCTCCTCATGAATGTAGGAGTCTAATTCATTCTCTTCCAGGACCAGGGAGATCATATACTTCCAGGCTTGGAAGTTGTCAACTTCGGCAATCTTGTCACCAAGCTGATGTGATATATCATATTGAAATGAGAACCTCAAATGGAAATAGCAAACGATTAGATCTTACCGATTTGAGGTGTCCGTCTTGTCCCGGAGTTCGCTGATCTAGGGTTTGTCGCAGAAACCCTAATTTTAAAAACTTGGAATATTTCATATCTGATTGGACAAACAGATATATCTCTTCAAATGGAGCTATCCAATGTACTCCTTTTCTGAAAACAGTGGAGGGAAGCTCCCGGAATAGGAAGCCCTAATTTTCTGATTTCTTCTGCAGAAATTCCTGTTACTATTTTTGTGATATCTCTGAAATTAATAATCCTATGTATATGAAATTTCGCACTAAGGTAACCTCACATGTCCCTGATCCAAAACCATAGGTTTCATCAGAATTGGTTTCACCATTTCGGATTTATGATCCTTTTCCCAAGGTGACCTGTTATAGGACTGTTCAGAACAGCGAAGTTGTACAACATGCCATGTGTCACTGGTTCATCTTCTGAGTCTTATATTTGGATCACCGAAATTAAAGTCTGTGCCCTTTCTGAAACATCTTCAGAAATTCCATTTGGACCTCTGTAGCTCAAGATATTGCAGATCTCCCCAGATGTCATGTTTAGGGATGAATTCTGGAAGAGGCTAGAACCCTAACTTGGAGATATCATATCTCCTGGAGTACAACAAATATGATTCTGAGTTTTGGACACAGGATTCATTAGGATTTTATCTTCAGTCCTTGCAATTTTCAGCTTCTGATACTTCTCCAATCTCAGAATATAGTGACTGTACCAAAACGTAGCAGTTTTAGTATTAAGGGTTTCTCCTAGCTCAGGGTCAAACTAGGGTTTGACTTTCCTGGAGTTTCACCCAACCAAATTTCTTGATCTAGGTCTGTAAAATTCGGTTTTGATGAGGAGAACAATCCTATGTTGGTCTCACTCAAAAATTCATCTTCTGTAGAAAGCCCTAATTTCCACATCGAAACTGAAAATGCTTGAAATTGAATTCCACATCGACAGAAAGATGCACCCTTCAATGGAGAGTCATCCTAGCATACTTTTGCTGAAAATCTGTGGAGAAATATCCACAAACTAGGAATCCCTAGTTTCTGCAGCTGCACAATGTCTTTTTCTCAGGTTAGCTCTGATACCATGTTAGTTTTTCATCACATTAAGCTAGCATTATGATCTTAGGATCTTTTCACTGAGAGAATAACAAGCACAACAATAAAACATAAGCACATCACAAGAGAAAAGAGACACAAAGAGTTTTCCTCAGGGAAACCATAAAGGAGAAAACCCCGCAACTTCCTCTAAGATAGAATCAACACCAAAACAGTAAGAGATCTCCCAAAACAGCAGTAGTCTTCTGTCTTCTGTCTAGTCCCAAAATTTCCTTCTTCACTAGTGCACCACACTTGAGAGAGTGAATGATGTGTGTGATAAATAGAGAGTCTCACTCTCTATTTATATTCTTCCATTCACTTGAATTGCATTTTCACACGTAGGCTCGACTAACAAATACTTACCTGAGCCTACACCTTAATTAGTGTATAATAACTCAAGTGCCCCGAAACTGTGGGGACTTACCTAATGACTTGAAATGACTTGTTTACATTATTAATCCTCTCGATCGAAACATCGGGGCATGACCGCATGACTCAAGTACATAATAGAAACATCCCAGAATAAACATCAGGTTATAATACATAAGATACATAGAAGAATACATTCCGAAGTTACATTTACATCAACATATATATATATATATATATGAAAGTGAAATTAACAAAGGAGAACAATCATTAACACAGCATGCAACAATTTAAAGACTTAGCTAGGGTCTTTACTATCCTGTAACATTCAGTGATATTCAGAAAAAAGTTCCAGAAAACACTGACACAATAGAATGAAGTATAAAACTGTAAAATATCAATTCTCCAAATGTTTTGGAAATCGAACCCCTTATTTATGTTTGAAACTTGTTTATAAAGGGAACTGAAACAACAATTAATTAACTAACCATCCTATTTCTATGGTAATACGTGGATTTTATCGGAATATAGAGCAAAGGAAAGGCCATGATCCTATGTATGTCGTTGAGTAACCCCTAGAATGGAATAACGTGAAAGAAAATAGCTAACTTACTGGATAAAATCCAGTATCATTATTCCCCAAGATGTGTCATCACTATATTTGGCAATCCACCAACTGATGATGCTCAGAAATAGGAGCGTAGAACCAACAAAATAGCAATCAATTGCATTTTCAAAGTAGCCTCCAATGAGTAAACTCCAGCCAATCAAAACCAAAAATGCAGCACAACATCAAGATTCATCTCATTTACTCCTTAATGCCTGGAAATTTTAAACATAATCTATTAGAAAAGTGCAACTAACAATCACATAAAAATAAATAGGATGTCTGCAGAATTTCAATTCTGCGGATATCCTTATTAAATAAGAAAACACTTTGCACCAAGAACCAAAACTGAAAAATACAAGATATTACTAACCTGTAGAGAAAGATTTCAAATCGTCTGTAACCATAACAAAGATTTAAACCATAAGACAAAATTGAACTTCATTACAGAAAACAAAAATGTCAGATTTTAAGGGTTGATTCAACAAAAAGTCGAATTGGCACATTTCTTCTTCCTTCATCTAACTTGGCCTTAAATCTAACAGTCCTGGTATTATCATTCTTATTCTGTTTGATCAATCTTCGATTTCTTAGCAAAAGGATTTTAACTTGAGCTTTACATTTAAGCTTCTTCTCCCTCAAAAGATTCCATTTTTCAATCCAAGAAGTCAAATCGGTTTTCAGGCTTGCAATTTCATCCATAGCAAACGCCTTAATAACCTGAGCCTCTTTTAAATCAGTTTCTATAGATGATATGACTTGAGCATAAGAGATTCTATTGATTTGTTCCTTCAATCCTACATTTGACCCCCTTCTATCTTCCTCCTCTGTGCACAGCTTCTGATCAATCTCTTGATCCACATCACACCTAGGATTTACTTGTTGAACACCAACACCATTAGTCTCAGAGATAGATACATATTTCAGGTCTAGGATGGTTGGACCAATTAGAGCTGGATTGGGATGAGGCTCTGAAGAATCACTCACTTCAATAATAGGGACATCCCCTACACTCAAGTCTCTTATGGTGAAAAACATAGTTGTCATACTACGAGTAGTTCGACGAATAGCCTGATTACTCAGTACTCTACTAATTTGGTCTTCAGCCAGTTTTTTACTATTGTTTGTCTGTGAATGAGGAAGGTCCTCATTTGGACAGGGTGTTGTGATCAGCAATTTTCTCATTCGAGGCCGAGAATCATCAACAGGGATCTCAAGGTTCATTTCAAACTTAACCTTAAAGTCACTGCTACTTAGGGTTCGACTGGATTCAGACACTTCATTGTCAATATTATCTTAAGAACCACACTCTTCTAACTCAGATCCAGCTTCTTCTGTCTTGATACGTCTTCGCCTGGTTTTGGGCCTCCGTCGAGGCCACTCCTCATTTTCCCCAGACCCATTACATATGAAAAATGATTCCCAAGTATCCCCTAATTCTCCTAGCTGGTAGGAAACAAGTATTTCAATCAGTCCATGATGAAATAGACTCCGCTCCTTATCCCCCACATTAATCTGATAGGTACAAGCCATCTTATGCAGACTATTTAAGAAATAATACAACATGTTCATAGGCTGCCCCTTGAAAACCATTAAAAGCCGAAGATGATAAAACTAGGTTTGGAAAAGTCAACCTTCATAGGTGACGTACCTGATAATAAGTTCAAGTAGAGAATGTCATTTATTCTTGAGCAGTCGAGAAGGGAAACCAGACTTATACTTCATTTTCTAGTTAGCTGGGATCAAGAACTCCTTCCAGTCATCATTTTTTACATGCTTTCCCTTATACCAATGTTCACCTACATGTGGTAAACCTATGCCCCAAGAAACAAACTCTTATGTTAAATTCAACTCGACATCCCCTATCTGTGCTTTGATACCATCAAATGATGCTGCAATTTCCCTGGAAATTGCCAAGTTAAACCCAGAGAATTTCTGTAAAAGCCCTAGCCATCCAACCCTTACCACCAACTCGCGGCATTCAGGGGCAGCGTCCAAATATTCATTGCCTATGAGTTCAAATATCGAAACAGGGGCCATGATAGGAATTACGCAAGCTTTCAGGATTTTCAAAATCTGAACTAAAAAACACGGTTGATTTATCCAGAATTCGCACATATCAAATAACACTCCAAACTTCCCTATTTCATCAAAGAACTGCAAACTTTCTTGCAGAGTCATCACACCTTCGAATTGACAAGTTAATGGGACTTGAAGAACACCTACCATGCAATAATGGTCTGCATAAAAATCAAGCGAGCGATAGCTTATGTGTGATATTTTCATGATTGCAAATCAACAGATGGAAAACATTTGGGTTACGCGAATATCAAACCTTCAATTTCAATAATAGCATCAATACCGATTAACATTTTTCATACTGATATGATGGCCTAATAAAAATCATAGTTTCAAAGCATAGTTTAATGGTTATAATCACCTAATCTTTCATCATCGAATATCAGCAATACCAAGATTAATAAATAAAAAAATACAATTGATGTAATTAGAATTATGGTCGATATTATAATGACAAAGAAACAATTAGTAATGTAAACAACCCATATCAAACCTTCGAAAATCATCTTAGCCACTTATGATGGACTTTAATACTGACTATACTTTAGGGTGTTGAAAAGGTTCATAATCTCATCAATCTCATCTCATCTAAAAATACAAAATTCATAATGAGGACAAGTGTATAATAATGTGAAACTTGCAAAATTTATATGAAATACACTTTTATTCCTATGACTAACATGATGAAATAGATATTTTGGAAGTAAAAAAGCTCGTTAGACCTCATATATAAATTGAAAAACAAATATCATATCATGTATCAACTTGCTTAGGTTAATAGTAAAAAACCATTGATATAATAAATTCATTTCACCTCAAATATGCATGAATGATAAATGTTGTAAAATTAGGAGTTAATAACTTTCGGGATTATAACCTTTTCAAATGATCAAAAAGAAATGAGAAACTAAGGCCAAGAAATGCAAAGTCGATATAAATTGATGTTAATCCCCCTAAATCAATCAATCTATCAACTTCTATTGGGAGTACCTTCAGAATCAAATATTCTGACGTCACTCCTAAAATATTTATAGATGAGTGTTGATTAAGGTTGTGATATCAAATGTCATTCAAAAAATTGATGGAATGACAAATTTGAAATTTTTGTGTTCAAATTGCTCCAGAGGGTGTTGCTTGCGAACACAACTACATGTGGGTCTATTACAAGTGACACACAATCCCAATCATCAACCCAATCCATGCATTCACATTCATCCCATTCACCACTGCTACAAGGGCTACAAAAGAAATCAAGTTTTCGCGTCCATATTTCAAATAGGGGGTTGTTTGAGCTTTGAACCGAATGAAATCCACGTGTTCCTTGTACTGTGATGCAACTATAGGAACGTGATCGATCTATGTCAACCACATGCCAAAAATTCCTGACTAGCCTTCTTACCATTGAAGTTCGGTTTCACATTGTTGCTGAGCACCATTGAATTATGGATTCTGCATCTTTTATATGGGGTTTTCTAGTAAACCTCATCTCCTCCCTTCATAGTGTAGTCTTGATGCATGCACCGGCCCCGTCATGCTCACCTTTTCCGTGCCCGATTTCAAAGTAGTTCCATATATGCGTCACATTATAAGTCTTATGTAACATACTCATCCATTGGAAGACTCAGGAATTTTTGAACTGGACTGCACAACCATCTGACCATATCTTATGCTGATCCATCTGTATATCTCCCTCCTTTAGCTGATCATAGAAAATTTGAAAATAGTGTTGCAATAATGAATATCATGGCATCTATCATCACTTATGTAAAAGTTTGTCTCCTTCTATATTATCCTGTTGTTAACGCTGCTCTTAGGGCCATGCCTATACGTAATATGTACCATGATGCTGACTTGGTCAGAATGGTAGTATTGACTCTGAATTTCATTTTGTGGCTGAAGGGTGTAGTTTTTTGAAAAATCCACAATTGACAATATGGTCCCAATGGGAAAGTTGTCCCTACATTTTCTGTACCGCTCATCCTGCCATCGCGCTACGTGCACATGTTGAACATACTACTTGGTTTTCTTGTAGAACTCCATCAAAAAATCACATACCCATACCTGTTGCCATGAAAAACAAGTTCATATTAGAATGTGACCTTTAAATAATGTATATGTAGAAACTGAACATGTAAGAGGAAAAACATATAATAATCGTTTGCACCTCTGACTTTACCAATGCAATCTTTTTACTTTCCTTCACATTATTTGATTGATAGGTTATGTGCTTGAAGCTCTGCATCTCCATGCTCATATTTCCAAATTGATTCTCATAACTTCCATGAATGTAATGGTTCTAAAGAGCAAACCCACTGCACCTGGAACAATTCCCATATAGACATGACTTTCCATAGTATTTTTGTCCTTCATGCCTTGGACACATGATGCTAGCGATAAAATCTCTCAATGCATTCGGTGGTATTTCGGATTCATTGCAACCTTGCTCAAGGTTAGCATGCAAATCACAAAATATATGTTTATACGTGTCAAAAAAATATTCATATTCTACATGGTATCTACAATAGCATGTGTTTCGATCAATGCATATACGAATGTACCATGGTTTACATTTCTCAAATGACCTTTGGTCCAAGTTCAATTGTGTGTGCTCATTCTTGAATCTCTCATAGAGTTCAGTCTATGTTGTGTCAAGGAAGTGTTTGATGTGGGGTTCACGTTCAATAGAACCTTTTCTTAGCTTTAGCACATCTCTTTGATTAGACGAAGGTTTGGTATGATCATGCCAAAATGTTTGTACTAATTCCTTGACAACATCAATTAACTTCATATCTCGACGAGGCAACCTGCCGACAAAAGCCCAACAATATTTTCCACAAGGAGTCTGCATATTTTTTCTTATAACAGAGTACTTTTGAACATTTTTTCTATTTAATATAAGTATATGAGAAGTGTGTGAAAGGAGGCGACGTTACTGTGTGGACTTCCTTACAACTGATTCTGATAACACACGACGAGCCACACAAATATCTTTAGTACAAGATGTCCTCCCATTCGCATTAAAAGTGGATTGAAGATTTCTAACAATATGATTGTTAGCATCTAAACTTCTAACCATATTTATGCCCAGAATTCTCCTTACAACAACTAAACAATTTTACTTTAACAAACATAGTAATAATTGACATTTAACTGCATCGCCTTTGGATTCAAAATATTCCTTCATTAATTTGTTACATTTCCAATCGATAGTGCATTTGGGAAACTTACCTTCAAGGCCTGACAGACAAATTTCATCCACATGAATACGTCTAGGAGTCCTTTTTCATGCAGTAGACAGTCGAGGTAGAGAAGGTGGACATGATCTATGGATCCCAGGGATTCTTTGTTGTCATGAATCATTCACATGTCAGTCCATATTGGGAGTGTGCTTGACATGGTTGTGGTATTCTGGAAGAGATTACAAATTAATCATTGCTCCTAGGTCCAATGCTTCATACTCAACGTCTCTCAATACACCTACGTCTTCAAGAGCTTCAACATGGCTCATCGATGGATTGTTGGTTGGAGACTATGTTGATGTTGGAACTTGAGTTGGGTCCGTTGGAAGGAACCGTTTCACTGGTGGTTCTGAAGTAGAGGTTGTTATGTCATTAACTCTATTAGGATCAGGCATAGTATCAGTGGAAATGTCTAGACCATGTCTCACTCTCTCCATTGCCAACCTAGCCTTTTCTCTTACCTCATTTTCCTTTTCAATGGCCATATTCCTTCTAGTTTTTCTTGCTCTGTTATGTGAGTTGCCCATATCAAAAAGTTTCTTTATCAAAACTATAAGGTCTAACCCTGCATAAGAAGCAACAAATAAGGTATTAGTTCCATTATACATGATACATGATGTGTTTCAACATAAATAACAAAATTACTGATATGTTAGTATGCTAATTATTGGCATTGATACATAATCGTTGATTAAAGGCTTCTCTTTATGTTTGGACCAAATTTTCATTTCTATACTCTATTTGATTCAAGTAAAGATAGTCAAGTTTGCAGGTATTACAGCTATAGGATTTTGACTTCCTTTGTGTTCAAAAAGTATTGGAATTCAAAAGAAGATGAGTGAAATGAGGAGATTGCAAATCCCTCGAAAAAAGGAGAAATCATTAGGGTAGAGGCATCCTTGTCAAGCTCAAAGGCATGTTATGATAAATCTAGCATGAATAGGAGAGCATGGACAAGTTGGTGAACTGTTCAATATGGACCCTCTCCCATGATTTCTTCCAAATTTTTTATACAAATTGAAGAGTCTCAATAGAGAACCTCATCTATGCCATCCTTGTGGGAAATCGAAATATATTCATGTGCAAATGGTTATTGGTCTACATTGCATACTTCATCTTATATAGAGAATATGGACAACTTGGTGAACTATTCAATATGGACCCTCTCCCATGATTACTTCAAATGTTTTTTTTTAAATTGAAGAGTCTCAAGATATAACTTCATCATGCCATCATTGTGTAAAATCAAAATATATTCATGTGCAAATGTAAATTAGTTAACATGGCATACTTCATCTCGTATGGAGAATATGCGACTTGTTTAGATGTGAAGTTGGGATTTATTCTTGTGAAATTAAATGTTTTCTATGAGAGGGATATTGTTGTAGGCATATCATAAAACATAAATCAATGAAATTATCTGAAAACTTGTGAATTAAAACAATTATTTACAATTCACCATACCTATTCAAAATGATCTCTTCTTCCAATGAAAACTTGTAGTGTGAATCTTTCCACTAACTTCTAGGACCAATGAATATGTTTGATAGATTCCAAGAGTGAGCTTCCATCCAATATATCAAAGAGTGGTGATGGATTGTGAGCCAAATTGTACAGGTAAGGAGCACAAAACGTGCGAATAACAAAATAAAACTCGTGAAAATAGGTAGTAATCCCAGGAATTCAGAACTCTAATTTTTTTACCTACTAATAGGTGTACACACGCACTTTTAAGCATGCGCACGTGTGTATAAGACCGCATGTGCACATTGATGTGCATGCAAACTTACATGCGCGCACGCCCTTGTCTAACATTTAGAGCATTTACTCACTAACATTTATTTCATTTAATGACTAACGTTCTTTAACAACGACGTCGTATTCATGATTATTTCGAGTATTTTTACAATCTAGTCTAAAACCTATCATCATCATCACCACTACAATATATTATAAACCTATCATCATCGTCGTCATCCTCATCCTCATCATCATCATCATCACCATAATTGTTCATCATCATTGTCATCGTCATCATCGTCATCATCGTCATCCTCAACCTCATCATCATAGTCATCATCCTCATCACCATCATTGTCATCATCCTCATAATCATCATCATCATCACCATCCTCCTCCTCCTCCTCCTCATCATACTCATCATCATCATCATCACCAACATAGTTATTCATCGTCATCATCCTCATCCTCATCCTCATCCTCATCCTCATCATCATCCTTATCATCATCGTCATCATCGCCATCATTGTTCACCATCATCATCATCATCATCATCATCATCATCATCATCATCATCATAGTCATCATCCTCATCATCATCATCATCATCATAGTCATCATCCTCATCATCATCATTTTCATCCTCCTCCTCCTCGTCATCATCATCATTCCATTGCAAATGCTTGGAAATAAAATCAAAGCAAATTTTCAACTAAACCTATCATCATCATCATCATTGTTCTTCATTGTTTTTGGCATCATCATCATCCTCATCCTCATCCCCATCATCATCATCATCATCATCATTGTCATCGTCGTCATCATCCTCATCCTAATCCTCATCATCATAGTCATCATCCTCATCATCATCATTGAAATCATCCTTACCATCATCATCACAATCATCATCATTGTTACTCGTCGTCATCGTCATTATTCATCATCACCATCATCATCGCCATTATTGTTCATCCTCATAGTCATCTTCATAGTCATCATCATCCTCATCATCATCATCGTCTTCGTCATCAACATCATCATCCTCATCATCGCAATCATCATCATCATCATCATAATCAGTGTCATCATCATCATCATCATCATCGTTGTTGTTGTTGTTGTTCATCATAGTCATTATAATCCTCCTCATAATCATCATCGTCGTCATCAACATCATCATCCTCATCATTGTCATCATCCCCATCCTCTTCATCATCACAGTCATCATCTTCATCATCATCACCAACATTGTTCGTTGCCATCATCATCCTCATCATCATCATCATCATCATCATCCTCATCATCACCATCATTTTTCACCATCATCATCGTCATCGTCATCATCATCATCATCACCATCATCATCATCATCCTCATCATAATCATAGTCATCATCCTCATCATCATCATTGTCGTCCTGCTCCTCCTCCTCCTCATCATTGTTCATAATCATCATTCCATTACAAAAGCTTGGAAATAAAATCAAAGCAAAGTTTCAACTAAACCTATCATCTTCATCATCATTGTTCCTCATTGTCATCATCATCATCATCACCCTCATCCTCATCCTCATCATCATCATCATCATCATCATCACCACCATCATTGTTTGTCATCATTGTCATCGTCATCATCATCCTCATCCTAATCCTCATCATCATAGTCATCATCCTCATCATTTTCATTGAAATCATCCTTATCATCATCATCATCATCATCAATGTTCCTCATCATCTCCATCATTGTTCATCCTCATAGTCATCTTCATAGTCATCATCATCCTCCTCGTCATTATCATCTTCGTCATCAACATCATCATCCTCATCATCAAAATCATCATCGTCATCACCATAATCACTGTCACCATAGTAATAGTCATCGTGGTAATCATCATCATCATCATAATCATCATTGTTCATCATTATCGTCATCATCAACATCATCATCCTCATCATCGTCATCATTGTCATCCTCTTCGTCATCATAGTCATCATCCTCATCATCATCATTGTCATCATCATCATCACCAACATTGTTCGTCATCGTCATCCTCCTCCTCCTCCTCCTCATCATCCTCCTCCTCATCATCATCATCTTCGTCATCAACATCATCATCCTCATCATTGCAATCATCATCATCATCATCATAATCATTGTCATCATAGTAATAGTCATCGTGATCATCATCATCATCATCACCATCATTGTTCATCATCATGGTCATTACAATCCTCCTCATCATCATCAGCATCGTCATCAACATCATCATCATCATCATCGTCATTATCCTCATCCTCTTCATCATCCTCCTCCTCCTCATCATCATCATCATTTTCATCATCATCATCACCAACATTGTTCGTCAGTGTCATCACCATCATCCTCATCCTCATCATCATCATCCTCATTCTCATCATCATAATCATCATCACCATCATTGTTCACCATTATCATCATCATTGTCATCATCATCATCATCATCACCATAGTCATCATCCTCATCATCATCGTTGTCATCATCCTCTTCCTCATCATCATCATTGTTCATCATCATCATCATTCCATTGCAAATGCTTGGAAATAAAATCAAAGGAAAGTTTCAACTAAACCTATCATCATCATCATCATTGTTCCTCATCATCGTCATCATCATCATCATCCTTGTCCTCCTCGTCCTCGTCCTCCTCCTCCTCCTCATCATCACCATCATTGTTCGTCATCATTGCCATCGTCATCATCATCCTAGTCCTAATCCTCATCATCATCATTGAAATAATCCTTATCATCATCATTATTGTTACTTGTTGTCGTCATAATTGTTCATCATCATCGCCATCATTGTTCATCCTCATAGTCATCTTCATAGTCATCATCATCCTCATCCTCATCATCATCATCATCTTCGTAATCAACATCATGATCCTCATCATCACAATCAACATCATCATCATCATAATCACTGTCATCATAGTAACAGTCATCGTGATCATTATCCTCATCATCATCGTCGTCGTCACCATCATTGTTCATCATCATAGTCATTATAATCCTCCTCATCATCATCGTTGTCGTCATCAACATCATCATCCTCATCATCCTCATCATCCTCGTCCTCTTCATCATCATAGTCATCATCATCATCATCATCATCATCATCATTGTCATCATCATCATCACCAACATTGTTCGTCATCGTCATCATCCTCATCCTCATCATCATCATCATCATCCTCATCCTCATCCTCATCATCATTGTCATCATCACCATCATTGTTCACCATCATCATCGTCGTCGTCGTCATCATCATCGTCATCCTCATCATCCTCCTCCTCCTCCTCATCATCATCATTGTCATCATCCTCCTCCTCATCGTCATCATTGTTCATCACCATCATTCCATTGCAAATGCTTGGAAATAAAATCAAAGCAAAGTTTCAACTAAACCTATCATCATCAACATCATTGTTCCTCATCATCGTTGTCATCATCATCATCCTTGTCCTCGTCCTCATCATCACCATTATTGTTCATCATCATTGTCATCATCATCATCATCCTCATCCTAATCCTCATCATCATAGTCATCATCCTCATCATCGTCATTGAAACCATCCTTATCATCATCATCACAATCGTCGTCATCATCATCATCATCATTGTTACTCGTCGTCATCATCATTGTTCATCATCACCATCATCATCGCCACTATTGTTCATCCTCATAGTCGTCTTCATATTCATCATCATCATCATCATCTTCATCATCAACATCATCATCTTCATCATCATCATCATCATAATCACTGTCATCATAGTAATAGTCATCGTGATCATCATCATCATCATCATTGTTCATCATCATAGTCATTATAATCCTCCTCCTCCTCATCATCATCATCCTCATCAACATCATCATCCTCATCATCGTCATCATCCTCATCCTCTTCATCATCATAGTCATCCTCATCATCATCATCACCAACATTGTTCGTCATCGTCATCATCATCTTCATCGTCATCATCATTGTCATCATCACCATCATTGTTCACCATCATCATCATCGTCGTCATCATCATAATCATCCTCCTCCTCATCATCATAATCATAGTCATCATCCTCATCATCATCATTGTCATCCTTCTCCTCCTCATCATCATTGTTCATCATTATCATTCAATTGCAAATGCTTGGAAATAAAATCAAAGCAAAGTTTCAACTAAACCTATCATCATCATCATCATCATTATTCCTCATCGTTGTCGTCATCATCATCATCCTCGTCCTCATCCTCATTATCGTCATCATCATCACCATCATTGTTCGTCATCATTGTCATCGTCATCGTCATCCTCATCCTAATCCTCATCATCATAGTCATCATCCTCATCACCGTCATTGAAATCATCCTTATCATCATGATCACAATCATGATCATCATGATCATCATCATTGTTCCTCATCATCATCAGCATCGTCATCATCGCCATCATTGTTCATCCTCATAGTGATCATCCTCCTCCTCATTATCATCGTCTTCGTCATCAACATCATCATCCTCCTCATCATCATCATCATCATAATCACTGTCATCATAGTAATATTCATCGTGATCATCATCCTCATCCTCATCATCATCATCATCATCATTGTTCATCATCATAGTCATTATAATCATCCTCATCATCATCGTCGTCATCATCAACATCATCATCCTCATCATCGTCATCATCATTGTCATAGTCATCATCCTCATCCTCTTCATCATCATCATCATCATTGTCATAGTCATCATCATCATCATCCTCATCCTCATTGTCATCATCATCCTCATCATCATCATAGTCATCATCCACCTCATCATCATAGTCGTCATCCTCATTTGATCATCATTGTCATCCTCCTCCTCCTCATCATCATCATTCCATTGCAAATGCTTGAAAATAAAATCAAAACAAAGTGTTTACTTAGCAAATGTGTGCACGCACAAAGTAGCACACATGCGCTTTTAGTGCATGTGCACCCAAAGAGTGCGATCGCACTTCCAGTGCGTGCGCATTATGTTTTAAACTACGTGCGCGCATGATTTAAATTTAAAATTTTGGTGGCACCTTTTTTTCAACCAACGTGGTGGATGACTTGGTTGCTTTGGTTTTAGGTTCGGGTTGCCCAACCAAGTGGTTTGGACTGTCTTATGACATAAAAACTTGTTTTGTACCACTACTACTATTTCGTGCATGATTTTCCATATGCCACGCTTGTCCACTGTTAATGAAAATTCACACACTTGTGAAGCTCTGTCTGTAGATTCTGAATATGTAATTTTTATTTAAATCTTTTATCTCTTTCTATTTTTTATTTAATTTTAAATGGACTAACACAAAAGGTAGGCTATTTGCTTCGGCTATAACTTTTGATTTCCTCACCTATTTAAAAAATGGAAAAGAACCCGCACAAGAAGACACAAAGTCCTACATCCTAAAAAAAAATATCGTTCATTGCCTATGTTAAGACCAAGATGTGGTGGACCAACGCTCGACCTTGTCATTTTAGGGCGTCACTGACTTCCTTAATTTGAAAAATAAAAAATATAACATAAATAAATATGGAAAAATATCGATGCACTAGACACACCTGTTATCTACAACTCTATATAATTTTTTTCACAAAATTCCACCATTTGCATACCAAACGAGTGGACCAACGCAAACATATTCATTATTTTTTGGGAAAAATATAACATACCAACCTTAGAAGAACCTCGTTTTTTGGGATTTATGCTTAGTTTCCATAAATAAAAGTTATATATTTCGGAAGGTAATCAGATTGTCCACGTTTCATATTCTTACACCATATTCCAAAAGTTGTGTAGGTATCTCTAATATTGCTTTTTGACGTTCAGATTTTTGTTTTTCCAGAATTTCATTGCAATGAACACGTCATAAGTGACCAGCATTAGCTTGCACCAACCCTGGACCATTTGTGTAGACAACACAAATTAAAATGCTAAGATATTCTCTTGATTATATAACAAAATTTTATTTATCTTATGATACGTAATGGCTAAAGTGTGTTCCATGCTATTTGGATGATTGTGAGAATATTTGGTTACTCTGATTAACATGAAGTTTATTTACCATGCAACCCATAGTTGAGAAGAACTTACTTCTAGTATTCATCACCTTGTAAACATCTCATGACTTGCAACTATTCCTTTTACTTCATATTTTGGACTAATTGTGTGTAAGATAGCAATGCTAAAATTAAAATCATTTCTTTCATTAATGAAAAAGAACCAAACGATCTTGTTATACACTTGAATAGAATGAAGGAAAAGTGGTAGCTAAAATCATAATATATTCAATTTTAAAAAATGATAATATTAGTTAGATTTTGAAATAGCTACCGGTATTACTAACATCCAGTTAAAAACAAGATCGCTAATAAAGTCTTGCGTGGATCTGAATAAGGATTATGTTTATCTGGAGTGAATATATTTGGACTATAAATGTTTTTAACGGTTGTCTATTGAATTAGAAATTTCGTCCATTCTCATTGATGCAAACTTCTTTTCATCAGCGAATTAAATAAATAAAAAATGTAAGTCTCATATGTATTGATGCAAGTCCCTAACCTCACACATTTAAACTCCCTAACCTCACACATTTAAACTCACTGTTTCAAAACTCTGTGTCTTAATTATTGCATTCTACGTACATAATATGCGCTGTGTACAACACAGGTTACTTTAAATACAGTGAGTTGCCCAGTCTTAATTATTGCATTCTATTTACATAATATGGGATGTGTACAACTCAGGTTAGTGCAAATATCATGAGTGGACCAGAACGGGAATCATATAGAGCTTCACAAGACAATATAAACTAGCATACCCTATAATAAATTTTATATGTTGAAAGAAAGTCTTAAGAATTTATGGTAGCTATTGTAGTCAATAAAATTGAAAGGAAAACTATGTTGCAATACTAATAAGCTATAAATAGAAACCTATGTAATCTATCGAAAGTATTATATTTGCAATCAACGTTGGTATTTTCATTTGATGGGGATGCAATGATTGATGGTTGCAATTTTAAGTGTGAAATGGATTCCTTCTTTCAAAGTGAAATATGAAGTGTCTTTCATCTTTGCATAGTGTTTGAAGGAGAACGATGGTGCAATTCACTTTCCTTTTAATGTTGTAGAAGGTCAAGACTTGAAGTTCATTGTTTCCAATGTCAATGGTTGACCTTGTTAATGTGAATCCTTGGTAATATGGATAGTCAATGCCCAAGCCATATTGAGGGGGATTTGTTTCTTGTTACTTCGATTTATGGGTGGAATTGGTATGTGATTTGGTTGAGATTGGTCCCATGGAGGCCCAATGTAGGCTGGTAAATTAGGAGGGCTAGATCTAGGTGTTTATACAATTTTCATGACCACTTTGAGTGAACCATTTAGTAATCATGATTGGACAGGATAGCATTACTCCCTTCCCTACACATAACAATATTTGTTTTTCTAGTTGATGAGCATCATCTTGCTTTGCATCTTAACCATTGGTGAAATCTACCACAAATCATGCAATAGGCATAGTTAATGCTTGGAGCATGTATCTTTTAGGATTTTTTGCAAGATTATTTGTTGCAAAATAGATGGATTGACGTGTCAAATATTGAGCGCTCCTATGTTGACAATAATCTACTATTCCTAAATAAGAGGAGTCTCTAGTGTTCCAAGGTTGGTGTAGCATTGTGGATGTTTGTCAATAGATATGGCAAACAAAGTTGGGTGACATTAGCACCACTTTGATGGAAAACTATTTCTAAAATCTAAACCCTTTATGAATTTGATTGTCAAACAAAAACAAGAAATCATGGTTTCAAATAAAATTCCATTTATTAACCAAATGCACTTCTCATTACATAACCATAGGATGCAAGATTCCAGGACTTTTAGTTTATATAATCTTGATATAGAGTATTTTTTATTAATAAAAAGGAAATTTTCTATCTAGTATATAATATAATCTAAAATTGTGGGTGGTTGGATGATAATATTGACACCACCTTTTCTTGCATTTTCTTTGATGTTGTAAATAGAACTACAATCTAAAACACAAGATAATTGCAATTTGTTCCTTGTTTACTATCAACTCTACCTTGGGTTATGGAAGTTTCTAAAGCTCATGCAACTCGGGGAATTGGTAAAATGCATAGAAGATGTTTATTCCAACCATTCAACCTAATATCCCCAACCCACACCCATCTACAACATCAAAAAGCTCGTATCTTTAAGGAATTGTCTTGTTATGTGATTGGAGTTCAACAGATCAAAATGCCATTCTATCATCTTGACCCTACAATTGACCATTCTTACATGGGTGTTAAAACCATCAAGAGAGAGGGGGGAACATGTTGTTTCCCGATGTAAATCACATTATATCAAAGAGAGACCGTAGGATAATTTATTGGAGATGTTAATCCATTTGTAGGCTATGTTTATCAAATGATGAAGAATTTTGTAAAGGTGTGGCTAGAAACACTAAATGAAGTTAGATGGAGCATAGAGACATGCAAATTCAAAATCATCAAATCATATATGAATAGTTCATGAAGAGTGAGATTTGTTGTTATTGCCTTATCATATAATGGAAAGTTAGATATATTAAATCCATGTAATGACAATTGTGAAAAATATATACTTCAATAAAGCTTCCAATAACCCATTCTAATAAAATTGTAAAAAGTATTTATTATATTTTATAACTCATTCTAATAAAACTATAAAAAATAAATTATATTTTATATCCTATTCTAGTTAAATTGTAAAAATTAAATTGTATTTTATATTAATAGTCACATCTATATTATTATGTTACTATCACATCAAACATGTTATTATCATACCACATCCCAATAAACATTTATTTATTTTTATAATTTAATTTTCTTTTCAATGCATGAGTGCATACTTGGCATGTGGCTTCATTGCCAAAGTTTTTGGACCAGTTATCTTCCATTTACCTTAATTTAACTTGGTTATATAATTTAACTTCAACATGTGACTCCATGAGTGCATAGGTGGGAGTGCACACGTGGTGGTGACTCCATTGTCAAAGTTAATGATGGAGTTATTTACCTATTTTTAATATGTTTATAAAAGTAATATAAGACCTTTAATTTTAGTTGATCTTTGTATTTTCTTTCTCTTTCATTATCATGCGATAACAATGCTCTCATACATCTAGCTATAAAGTTTTTACTTATTAAATTATTATTCAATCCAATAACCATATTCACATAATAGAGATTCTTGATCACCATGACGTAAGGGCTTATACCTAGCTCCTCAACAATGTCCCGCTCTCAACTATATTATAAATTGAACTGGTCTTCGTTCATATAAATATTGATTCCACATCACGGAGATATCCCATTCAAGGAGTTTAGGGGCATTTTCGAGTATTGATCGTAGAAAAAGATGGATTAACAGTGGAATCTAGATAGAGGCATGGCAGAAGACCAAAGATAATCAATTGCACTCACCCAGAAGATTGAGATGATGAACTGATTAATTGGCACTTTATCATCTTTAGAACATGTTTTTTTTTAATGATCTAGAAAAGACCAAACTATAGTTATAATTACGACAACCATGATTACATATAATAATAAAAAAGTAAAACACTTGAGATCACTTATGCTAATGAATAATTTAGCAATGAATTATCTAACTAAGCTTTAGTATTGCAGTAAATTGTACAAATTTAATTGCAAACTCAAAACTGGAAATAATTTATCCCTTTCTAGGAAGGGATGAGGAGCATGCCACATCCTTCCCAGCAACCGATCATGTGGAGGGGAAATATGGCACATGTATGCATATGTGTTCACATAACTAGTATGTTGAAGAGTGTGACACCACATGAAATTGCTTCATCAGGCCACAATATAACTCGTTTCATGTGCTGTCAAGGATGATCTACCTGCCATCAAGTGGAGATGGCACTCAGAAACCTCAAACCCGCTGGATAGGAGTTGAAACAACAAACATGGACAAGAAAAAAATGTCACAGGATTGCAGTCCGCCATCCATATAAATAAAAATGTTTATTGGTTTCGATATCATTAAAGTTGCATTCCGCAGGTTCGAGGCATATTGTCATTACTTTTATTGCATAATATGCTCAGAAATGCTTTTCAAACCACTAAAAATGTGCTTCAAGAAGGAAAGGATCAATTTTAAGGCTGCAATCTGTCTCAATCATGGAGAGAAAGTTGAAACAAATACATAAGAGTTGCAGGGAAGCCGCTTTGTTCATGTGCAATGCAGTTTTGGCCCCCTTATCGTGTGAACACACGAAACCATTATTTCCATGTTTTGCAAACAAGTATATGGTCTAGTCTGGATTTTGGCCTCTAGATTTTTTGAATGGGTGGCACATGATGAAGCCTGAGATCACACCTGATGGAAAGGAAAGACATAATAACTCTATCTCATATCTCCATTGGCGCTTCCATAGTTACATGGAAGCATTAAGTCCAATGGATCGATGAAAGAGCCTCTTGAGAATTCGAACTGTAGAGCTATGAACCAACCCATATCCTCATTGTGTTTTACATTTAGCAATGGGGTTTCTCAACAATGAGGTGGTGATGTTTGGACTGGGGCATAAGAAGGAAGATCCCTGCAATATTACAATAAATTTTATCTTCCAGTTCAATCTCTCTGTCGCCGGAGCAGGTGATTAGCTTATTAAATATTTATTGTTAAGTATTTATGATGATTAGACTTTTAAATTTATCTATGGTCTTCCTAAGATACATAAGGAATGGATTCATCTTAGGCCCATCGTGAATACTCTAGGTTCACCTACCTATCTCCTCACAAAATTCCTTGCTAAGAAGCTTCTTCCATTAGCGAGAACCACATCATCCTTCTTGAAGAACTCTAACTCATTCGTAGAATGGGTTAGAAATCAAGAAGTAAGAGAGGAAGACATTTTGGTTACCTAATTGACAACCAAACTGCAGATCTTGTTAGAATTTGTCTAAAGTAAACATATTTTTCTTACAAATGAGGTATCTATGAATAAATTCATGGAGTTGTAATCGGCTCCCCATTGTTCCCAGTCATAGAAAATATTTATATGGAATATTTTAAAGCTAAAGCCATAAATTTCTTTCCCCTCACCCGATAATAATGGAAGAGATACATTAACGACATATTAGTGAAATGTCGACACTTGAAGGTTAAGCTTGAAGATTTCCAGGCACATCTGAATAGCCTCTTTGAGCATATCAAATTTAAGATGGAAATGGAGGAGGATGGGAATCTTTCTTTTCTTGATGTGCTTCTCACGAAGAAGGTAAATGGGAGACTTGGGTATCAAGTGTACAAAAAGAAGACCCTCACAAATAGATACCTCCATGCAGATTCTCACCACCACCCAGCTCAAAAAGCTAGGGTGATCCAGACTCTTGCATGCAGAGCTAAAAGAATCTCAAATACAGACCACCTAGGGCAAGAATTTGAACACCTCGAAAAGGTCTTCATGAAGAATGGATACTATAAAGGATTGAAAAAAAACAAAATTGTAAAATCTCAAGCTATGCATCAAATAAAATAATTTAATATCCTAAAGGTTACTCTCCCATATATTAAGGGAACAACATATCATATTGTGAAAATATTAAAAATAAAAAACATTGATGTCGTTTTCGCTCCTCCAAACACTATCAGAGGGTTTGTGGACATAACAAAAGACAAGATAGATCCTAGACAAATGAAATGGGTGTATGAAACACCTCACCGCAATCACAAGATTGAGTGTTTTCCGTGATGATTGGGACAGATTTACGTAGTCCGAATAGTTGGTTGTAAAATTCCTACGCGGTTTTCCTTCTATTAAATAAAAATTTATCTATGGTGTTAAATTGATAAATTCGAAACTTTTGAAGCAAACCTCCAACTGGGATCTTTCCTGATAGAGAATTATGGGACATGTTTAGTTGTAACAGAGACGTGATATTAAGAAACTCATTGGGTATTACCCCTATTAAGTGATTGTCATTCAGCTCCATGTTTTGTGGGAACAAGAAGCTCTGCTAATTCCTTTGGAAGGCTCCCCAAGATATTATTGTGCGAGAGATAAAGAAACTGAATTTTAGAAAGTTTTCCTACATAATTGAGAATCGAACCCGATAGGCTGTTATTGTCTAGGCAGAGATACATGATGCTCGACAACTTACCCCATGAAGAAGGAATGGGTTTGTCGATCATGCTTCCATTCATCATGACACGATGTAGATTGACCAGACCTTGCATACTGGATGGCAAAGCTACACTCAATTCATTCTCCTCGGGATGAAGAAATTACTGAGATTTGATATCCCCTATTGCCAACGGGATACTGTCGATGAGATTTTTTGAATAGAGGTACAGGATCGATACATTAATTAACACACCAATAGAATTCGATATGCTTCCCATGACCCTATTCTCAAACATATCCAACGTCTGCAGAGAACACAATTTCCCAATAGACGAAAGAATGGAGCCGCGTAGTGAGCTTGTCGAGACAGGTTCTAGATGTAGGAACAAGACCCTTCAACCTATTGTTGAAGAGATCCAAACCGCTTAGATACTTGAGACTTCCAAAAATATCTGGAATTTCTTTGCTAATCCCTTTATCTGATAGATACAATGCTTGGAGATTGTGGATATTTCCTAAAGATGGAGGGCTCGAACCATTGAGATTGTTACTGTTGAGAATGAGCTGCTTCAACCACTGGAGCTTCCCAAGTGATGAGGGAATGGAGCCTGTGATTTTTTTCAAGTCCTCTAGGTTCAATATTTCCATAAAATGGAGATCTCCCAAGGATTATGATAGTGTGCCCTTCATATAGACATCCAATATGGAGTCATCCTGGGTGTAAATCCCAGGAAATAGGAGTCCCACAACACATCTAGTTTGATTATTGCAGGATACTCCTTCCCACTGGAAGTAGTTGGAGACGTTCCATGAGCACAAACGACTAAAATGGTCATCAATAATCCTATCCGTGAAGTGCATCAGTGCCTTCTGGTCTCCTCCCCCACACTGGTGCAGCCCAGAAGTAATAGCCGAGCCAGAGTCATGAATATAGTGACAGTGGAGATAATAAACAAGTTGCACTGAAGCTGCGATGAACCCAATATTTTGGATGGAAATAGAAGAGAAACGAAATAATTGAATGCAAAGAAGTAGAGAATATAGATCATGCAGTGCTCGAAGGAGTTTTTAAAGGACAAAGGAGAAGTAAATGTACTCGACGTGTTTTCTGGACGAAACTGAGGAAAGAGCCAGCGAATCCCATGCAATGCAGGCTGCATTTTGGGATGTGGACCTAGTCTGTAGATAATATACAAATACACTGGGAGGATCCTGCATTTTGGGATGTGGACCTAGTCTGTAGATAATATACAAATACACTGGGAGGATCCTCATAGGTCATTGACAGACAACGAAACCTGCAGAGGAACAAACACCTTAAATAACACCTTCGGTGTAAACATAATTAAAAAACATGTTTTATTTATTTCAATATTCAAAATTTATATTACAATCATATAATATCTATGTCATATTAGAGACTTTATATGATTTACTATGTTATAGATAGTAAATATTTATCAAAACACAATTATCATAAATTATTTTCAATTATCATAAATCTAAATTTATGGTTCTTTTATATAAAATAATGTAAAAGAAAAAAGAACACTTTTAGATTTAAGATGGTTGTAGTTTGATAGAAATTTACTTTGAAAAAATATATATCTATATCTATATATATATTGAAAGAAACCAATTTCTTGATGTGTATATATTTTTTACATTTCGTTTTCATAAAATTAACACCTCAATAAATTCTATCCCTCTTTCGCTTGATAGATCACATTTTAAGTTTTATTTTTTTATATTTTATAGGGACAAATGGCTTTTTATAAAAAAATATTTTATGAGCGGGCATGACCTTACATGACAACATCTCTTCCCCAGGGGGCTCTAGAGAACCTCAATTCTTTGGGTGCAATTAACTTTAGTGTTTTGCACCACAAAGTTTGATCCACATAGGATTGGTTTTTAGTAGTTTGCACCATACACCATGGAATGCCAAGTGGAATGCCAAGTATTTATGTAAGATTAAACTTAACATATTTTGTCAAACTTCACTTTTGCACTAGAAAACTTAGCACCACTTTTATAACCCCACATTATCTCTATTTTTGCACTACTATTTGAAAATTGAGTATTTTCTAAATCCTTCATAAAAAGTGGTGCTAATGTGGGGCTAAAAATCCATTTTTATTGTATTGCGGGAATCGGTGAAATCGTCGAATGTTTAGGCTACACTCCTTGTAAGTATTATAAGCAGTGCATGAAAAAGTGGTATTGTAAGTGGTGCATGAAAAAGTGATGTTTGTTTTGGCTACACTCCTTGTAAGTATTATAAGCAGTGCATGAAAAAGTGGTATTGTAAGTGGTGCATGAAAAAGTGATGTTTGTTTTGATGACACAATTTGCATTGAGTGTTGGATAGCTTGTTGATCTAGGTCATTTGCGACATGTCAGAATTGAGCAGAATATTGATATCTGGAGATTAATTTTAGGACTAAGCTAAATGATATTGAGGATAATCATTATTGTGGCCTTTATATAACTCTTAAATTCATACATACTCTACTCCCTCTTGATTTGAACTTATGTTATCTTAAATTGAAACACATGTTCTTAACCATTAAACTCATTTATGTTGTACTTAATCAAATTAAGTGAATAAAATTATATACATATATAAACTTAGTTGATATTAAAAAATGTATAATTTATTAAAAACAATATAATTTTAAAAATAATTATTTTAACATTTCAATCATTATTCTTTGAAGTCTTAATTTTAAATTGAAACATTTCAATTTTTTTAGTATGGAATATTTTCCTATTTATATATAAATGAAAACTTAATAATAAATCAAAATATTAAAAAATAATAATATAAATAAGATATACACATTCTGTAATAATAATAAAATAAAATTTTATTATATAAATAAAATTTAATTTTTACTTCATTTTATTGATATAAATTCAAATGAAGATATTTTTTACCATTCAACTTTTCACTATGGTGCCCTTATAAACGAGTGGCAGTCAATACTTTTTCATTTATACATCCATTCCATGATACACTTCATTGGGTTGTGCAAGTAGGTGTCTTTATTTAGGATATGGTATGGTCAAACTAGGGATAATTTTAGGGGCGAAATTTAGCCCATGGGCTATTTTTAGGGGGTTTTCTAAAAAAAAAAGATTCGGCATTTTGCATTTTTTGAAGCCCTATTTCGCCCAATTTTGATAGGGTAAACATTCTTCACCATAAAAATCGCCAAATTATTATATAAACAATATAAAATCCTTGGAAATTAAAATATTTTTTGAAAAATATCTCCAAACATTTTATAGTTGGCGTTTTAAGAATTTGTAAGATTCGCCAACATTTATACACTTTTAAATAAGTATGGTTCTTTAAAATCATCCTTGGATCAAACATAATAGTAGAATATAATATTGCTCTTCAATATCAAGAGCATGATCAACGGATTAATAGCAACAACCGTGTATTTTCTAAGTTTTATATGTATGTATGTGCAATTACTTTATATATATTTTTTAATGTGAACACATGTGTATATGTATATTGACATATTTTTTATTTTTCTCTCTTTATATATATATATATATATATATATATATATAGCCTTGATGTATTATTTGTAGTGTTTTCAACAAGTTTACTAGGTGATGTCCTATGTTAACTATTGTAAAAAGTCTAATTCCTCTTACTTTCTTATTCAGTTTTGTCAAAATCATACATCATTACATCATTTTTGGAAGTATAGCCTCATTTACATCTCCTTTATCTATATGTACTTACAAAAATGACCAAAATATGAAAAAAAAGTCAATTTGATCTTATTCAACATGTTTTTTCTCAAAATCCAATACCTGGTTCGTGACTTTTTCCTCAAAAACATCAACCTGATTGGAAATTTTAATATTTTGTTGTCATAACATTATTTTTTGTTTTCCAAAAGAAACAATAGCGGTTAGAATTGGACAAAACACAACCATTAAGGTAGAAACTAACTATTGATTGTGTCTTTCAAACCTTAACCTCTCCTCTATGTCATCAATGCAATGGAGAGAATCCAAATTTGAAACAGATCTCAATTAAGTACACCATATTTCTTATATAATACAACCCTCAAGGTCACCTTTTTAAGAGATGCATACATTCATTTTCATGCAATATGGTTATATATCAGTGTCAAAATTCCACTTGAAAGTAAGAGAATTGTTTTCCTTCTTCTTTCACTACAAAGCTATTTTTCAACTAATGATTATGCTGGATAATTGGGATGAAAAGGACATCAAAGAACCCCACTTGGATCAGTTGCAAAGCTCCCATTCCATCCACAACCATTACCAAGGTGTCTCTTTGTATCCCCATTATTTATGATAATAAAATATAGTGTTCTTTACATGCTTGCTCTTTGTTTTATGGCTACTTTTGCACTATCTCTTGTAGGCATGATTGATATTTGGTTTAAATTAATTTATCTTTAGTTTCATCCATTTGATTTGATACTAAGGATTACACAAACTCTTATAAGGTGCATTTTCCACAAGTGTGTGAGAAATCATACACCATAGCTATTTTTGTTGTGTGCCTCACTCAATGGCCCCCTAATCAAGTAAGGGGTTGTAATCAAAATTGATGGGTTTACATTGGATACCATCCTTGAAATTCAAGAAAGTGGCTAAGGGTTTCCTCATGAGTTTTCCTTCGAATATATATCAAGCAAGAATAGAATATGGAATAGACCACTTATAAATACAAAAATGTTCATTTTTCAATTTAAAATTAAATAAAATTATACATAAATCATGTCGGTTAATTCATTGGAAACAACTTGAAACATATATCAAGTTTCAAACATAACACATCATAATTATATTACATTTTTCATATAGGATGCAATTATTCCCATTCCCTCACTAAACCTAGGAGAATTACTAGTGAAAAAAAAGTAGAGTTTAACATGTAAGTCTTTAACACAAAATTACTAATTAAGCAACATGGTATAAAATTGAGAAGTTTTAGCTGATATGCTTTTCCTAAAATTATAGGCTTATGGAATCAATGCATGTATTAATTTCATCTCCATCTGTATCACTAAACTATTTAGCCTTCTCACTACCAATAGTCTCATTTGAAAAAACTCTATGTAATACATCATTATACTCATCATATATACCATGTGTCTAAATTCCTATAGCATCTTTAATCATGTGGAAGATGGAGGGGCCTCTCTTACTCTCTTTGAATTTGACATCTTCACCTCCAAATATCTCATCCACGTATAAATTACAATGGATATTTATCGAGTTTGTTAATTTGTCCACTAACAATTTAATTCTCAAGTCTTGGAATGGATGAACTCATGTGTACACCAAATCCTCTTCCAAGAAAATCAAACAATTACATTTTTTTTTACATGAAGATAAAGTTGATTGGAATTATCAACAAATAATAATGTAGTATTTTGAAAGAAAATAATACATCAAAACTAAAAGTTGATTGCATAGTCTACCTAGCTCAACACCCTGATAGCATGTTGTTTCAACTATGGTGTCTCATACCCATTCGTTATCCACCATGCAACAGGTGTGCTATATATCCAAGCCATATCCCCTACTTCTTGTTTTATACTGAAGGAATGACTAGTAACATGAATGTATGGTAGGGATTACACTAATATATTATTTTCCATCTCAACACAAGGATAAATTATCTCCACGCAATTATAAAATCCATCCATGATATCAACATCTTTATGTGTATGAAAATAATTAGGTGATAAGAAAACACTTGCAACATGCAATGGCTCAAGCAACCTCGTCCATCTATTATCCATAATGTCCCATATTTGTTTATATATGTGATTAATAATGCTTACATGTATTTTATATGTGTTCCTTTGTTATATATATCAAGTAATAAACAAAACCCATGCATGCATCATTTGAATCAACCGTCCACAAGACTTCTACAATAGGCTCACAAATAGGTATAGTTTATCTACCATTAGACAAAAGGATTGATTTAGAATCAATGTTTTCTCTTTGCAAGGATATCGTTCATCCACTTTGGATTGCAAACAAGTGGCGTCAATGCATTTATTTTATCTACCACCCTCTTCAATGCAATGCAGTGAGTTACAAATCTAATTCCACCTAGTGTGAGTAAAATTTGGGTGAGTTTTTTTTAAATTCTCAATATCAATTGATGACTAAGGATGAATTTGACCATTTATATTTTCAACAACCCATGGTGTCTTACCAATGTCATGGAGAGGAAAATATAAACAATGTGTTTCACAAGATGTCCAAAAAGAGTTTATGGAAATGATGCATCAATATTTCACCACCATGAAAATAGTTGGATGCATTATCAGTAACAAATTGGACTACTTTTTCTTCCCTTATGGAAAGAGAGTGTCTCATAGTATTCAACACTCTTATTTTTTGTTCATACAATCAATGGTGGAAAAATGAATCACTCCTCAAGGGAAACAAGCAAAAGGGGGTCTAGATTGTAGATTAAGCCATCCATTACTCATTATTCTGTAACCAATAAATTCTAATGAATATTTAATAGGTTTATGTATTTCTTCCACTCTATATTTTCTCTTCTCAACTCCTCTATGCGTAAGAGTTTCATAGCTAGAAGGATCATATGTGGGACAAAATTATGTACCCATGTTTATCTTGTCTCAAAACAAATGGATTATAACAACATTAAAAGAGATATTAAATCCAATAAAAAACTCATAAATGGAATCATCTACCTCTTTTCACTCAAAAGGATTTCAAGCTTGGTTCAATGTTTTTTTGGGTTGCATTAGAATTTGGTAGAGTAGGATCTTTTTACAATCCATATGGAATAGAGGATAATGTTGACATCACAAGGAAAAGGCTCTATACTGGAGATTATAGCAGAGTTTTTTAGTGTTACAAGATTGGTCAAAGTTTTTAAAAAACCTCTATTACAACCTTCACTAATGGTACTAGATGTTTTAGCGGAGGTTTTTACATAAATTTATGTAACTAAAAAATCTCGGTGGACAGAAGCTTTGGCAGAAGTATTTTCGTCGGTGCACTTCAATGCATCAAGTGCACTAGTGTGAACCAATATGAAACACACTAGTGCATTTAAATAACAACATGAAATGGGGCTACATGAAAAGTTTAAAAGCACCGGTGCTTCATAAAAATATATGCACCCATGCTTGTCAATAAATATAGCACTGGTACACATAGAATATTTAATGGTAACGATGTATGCATCGATGCATTAAACTAAATATAATATTGGTTATTATGTACTATCGAAAAGCACTAGTATGCTAAGTGAACAAAACTGCACCCGTAGAGTTGACTGGATGTTGACTTTCATTGCACTTTCAAAATTCAACGGTGTGGTAATGATATAAAGGCACCCGATGTATTTATGGAGAAATCACTAGGGAATGCAACAAGTATCTTGTTACACTAATGTGTTTTTGGTGTAAACACATGCAATCAAATGCATCGATGCAATTAAAATGTTAAAAAAACACTAGTATTCATTTTCTCTTTAGTGAATAGTGACCAATGACATCACACTAGAATATTTTTTAAGTTCTATTATTCATAAAAAAAATGGTAATATTTTTTTATAATAGTATTCATATAGTTTTAATTTTCATTTTTCTATTTGGATATGATGTTTGCATTAATTTGTTATATAATAAATTTTCAAAATTTTACATCTATTGTAATATTTAGTCGACTATCCATATATTTAATTAGTGATGTAACATTTCACAATGACATTGGACAATGCAATAGAAAAAGAAACTTTATTTTATTATAAATGAATAAGATGCCCTTTGTTATAAAAAATTTGAAAACCTAAAGTCCACCATAATCAAAATGTCAACATGCATGTAATTATTACACTTATTGTTAATCCGTTGTCTTCCAATTGGGACACTATGTCTCCTACATTATAAAAAAAATGTCTATTTTCCACAAAAAATTATTTCAAAATATACAACATCTTGGATTAACAATTTAACATCCAAATATATTAATCATCATTCTTCTTTGGAACTGTGGTCAGTGCTCAATCCACTTGCATGAATTGGGTTATTTGGTCGAATGTTTTGTTGACTCTCTCGATTTTTTCCCTCTTCTTCAGCTTCCATCTACAAACATAAAAATAAAGTGTAATGAGTGTATCTATATTGGTTGGAATATTGCAAATTAAAATAAATAATATACATGAATGTAAACTAAAAATTGATGTACCATAAAAAATAATTGATTCATAAATTATACACATTCATTCAATAATTGTTCCATTAATTATAAAATGAGAGAAGTAAAACAACATAGATACTCACAAATTACATAATCAATTTTGATGTATGCCGACACATATTTACAACCCATATTTAACCCAATGTCAATCAATTCTTCAGATGGATCTTGTTTGTATGTTAACACTTATTTTAAGGCATCCAAGAATGGTGGGTGTAAATTAAAAAATGAAAATATAAATATCATAAGCGATATGAAATCTTAAGATGTTATAACTAAACCACAACTACTCACAAACTAACCCCTTTTTCCTTGTTATCCTATCTTATGTGTCGAATGGGTTCCACTTTGTTTTCTTTTTTGCAACAAAACAATTGAAAATTAATATTTAATGCTAAATTAATTAACTACATGTACATAATATAATATTTCAAATTCAATGATTTCATACATTTGAAGCACGTTGTTGTTGAAATGGCGCCCCCTGCAATATATTTGTACACCTTTTTGGACATCCCTACTCGTATATTTTGGATAACACCTTGTTCATCCTTTGGGGTTTTCATAATATTTCTAAAATTTTTAAATGGCATTAAACTATTTTTATACATATATGAAAAATAAATATAGGAAAATGAATATTAGTAAAGGAATGTTGTGTAGTAGTAGATAGATATTCTATAAAAACATGTTGTCACAAACCCAAATTTGAGGTCTGAAATATGTGTTAGGATTATAATCCTCCCTTGTCCAAACTGGTCAATTTAGCCTAACTTAGGAGTCATTAGTCATTATTGAGTCACTAGTACCAATGGGTCCACTTGGCCTAATGGGGCCACATGTGCCAGTCACTAGAGTGTGGGGAATACAAATTGAGGCTAATTGCCACTGACTGCATTTGCATGCATCAGTTTAGGCACCTCCTAGACCAATCCCTACAATTTAGGAGCCACTAGGAGTGTCGGCACCAATATCCTTAAGTTGTTGGCAGTTGGTGACTAGTCAAGCCTAGTTATGAGTCAGTTACAATCAGATAGATGTCCTCCGGTTTAGTTAGCACCAATCTTTGCATGTATGCATATGCAAAGGTACCTTTTCTCACCTACCACATCAATTAGAATAGTTTAATTGATTATAACTGATTGAGAGACTAAATTAGACAACTAGAGATAGCTAGTTAATCTCCGATAGTGATTTAGACATGTCCAAGTATCCATGCATTCAGATTGAGTTAATCAATTCAAATTACCTCTCATGGATTCGAATTGTATGGCTATTAATGCCACTGTATTGGATTGTAACAATTATCCAAATTGTATCCATTTACTTTTGATTAATTAAAGAAATTGCACTGTTGCAACTCCTTATTGCATTGTTTCATATCATTTTTTGAGTAAAGTGTTTGTGGAATCTTCTGTAAGTTTTGTATTGGTCCATAGATTCTTGTGAGCTCAATTTTAATATGGTATTAGAGCCTCGGCTGGACAAGGAAATTCTTCTATAGATTTCATGTTGGATCTATGAAGCAATTTGAGAAAAAAAACTAAAAAACATTCCAGCTCTGTACCAGAAGTGGAGAGTTTATCACATAATTCCTGGAAGCTTACCTTGTTGATCAAACTTGCTTGATTGGCTAAGCTAGGTGTGATGCAAAATCCAAAATTGCATGTTTTTCGACCATACTTTGGTTTTTTTGTGTAATTGTAGGTACAACTTCATATGATATCGAAATTATCAGTTCCTCTTCTTACTCCATCCACAAGATATTCAGAATGGAAAATGAAGATGATTTCATATCTAAAGAGACACGATCTCTATGAGGTGTCTATTGTACTTGGTAAAGAGTCTTATGAGAATGAGAATGACTAGGTAAATGGCGATGATAGAGCTTTTGGAACAATATGTCTGTCCCTTTCTCCAAGCTTGCCCTACCTTATTGCTTCTGCTGAATACCCAAAGGATCTCTGGACAAAATTGGACAGAACCTTTAGCAAGCACAATGAGGATCATAATTGAAATTTGGAGATCACACCTAGAACCATAAGAGTTCTTTATTCAAAAGTATCGGCCTCTACTCTCTCTGATGAAGTTTTTCAAGATGAAGAAGAAGCAAAATCTTCTTCACAATCAATTTGAATTGAAGAAAGTCTCCTTGCAGTGACTCCTTCTCCTGCTACTCTGGAAGTTAGATCTCTGATATCTCATCTTCTCATATGGCTGCTCCAAAAGAAGACATTCGAATCTCTGATATTGAAGAAAAATTCTCCTTCCATTCTATGCAAACATTCTCCAGTGATTCTCCTTTAAATTATGTGCAAACTTTGCCAGTGATTGCTTCATAAAGTGAAGAGGATTTCGATTCTCTCCCTCTAATGTTGTTGTTGTTGGATATTTTGGAAAAAATATCATATTGCAGGAGTGATCCATTCGCTCTTATTGATCTAGAGCTTCCATTAAATTCCTACAGGATTGCATGCACCAATACTCAGAATTTTGAAGGAGAAAACTGTGCATCTACCATCTTGGTGGACCACACTTTTGGATATGATATGAACTTATTTGGATCTGATATGATCTTATTTGGATCCGATCTGATACTTTGGTTTGAATTTTAAGTTCCAAGATCTTTTGGTCATGCTTGTAGCTGGTCTTATCAATTTTGGTGTGACAAATCAAGTACCGCAAGTCTTCTTCAAACTTGGTGTTGGGGATTTGATGTTAGTTTCCTCTTATGAGGTTGCTGATATTGTATTTTTTGAAACATTGGTTATTTCTGAAGCTATATCAGATTATGGATCTCAAGAATTCGCTCTCCACAGTCTCATAGATTCTCTAGCTTTGTATTTGATCACATGCTCATCTCCTCATAGAACTAGTGAAGATGGAGAAATTATGCATCTACCTAGACACTTTCTCCTAACACTTGGAGCTGATATTACCTCACATGGTTTTATGTTCAAGGCTGCAATATATCAGTTTCTTGGGTGTTCCTCAGATGGTTTGAATTCTCAAGCACTTTTTCTCTCTTATCAATTGATTTCAATTGCTCTACATAGGTCCAGTTTTCATCCAGCAACTATCTATATTTCTGATTCAATTGAGCATATTATTCTTCTTCCAAAGAGGAAGATTCATCCAAACATAATCATTTATTTTGGATGGAAAATTTCACATGCCAGGCCCCAAGTTACCTGTGCACAAAAGAACAAGCTTTTTCCTGATTCACTGCTTAGTTTGAGGGGGGGTATTTTTCCCATGTTTCCTTGGTTGTATTAAGCAGTTACTTTTGCATTTTAGTTGTAATGAGTGACCTTTGGTCTTAGTTACCAGGGGCCATAGTTTTCCAAGTTAGAATACATGCGGGCTGTTAGGATTATAATCCTCCCTTGTCAAAATTGGTCAATTTAGCCTAACTTAGGAATCATTTAGTCGTTATTAAGTCACTAGTACCATTGGGTCCATTTGGCCTAATGGAGCCACGTGTACCAGTCACTAGAGTATGAGGAACACAGATTGAGGCTAGCTTCCATTGACTCTACTTGCATGCATCGGTTTAGGCACCTCCTAGACCAATCCCTTCAATTTAGGAGCCACTGGGAGTGTTGGCACCAACCTCCTTCAGTTGCTGGCAGTTGGTGACTAGTCAAGACTAGTTATGAGTCAGTTACATTAAGTTAGATGTCCTCCAGTTTAGTGAGCACCAGTCTTTGCATGGATGCATGTGGGAAGGTGCCTTTTCTCACCTACCACATCAGTTAGACTAATTTAATTTGTTATAACCAATTGAGAGACTGAATTAGAAAACTGAAGATATCTAGTTAAGCTTTCATGGTGATTTAGACATGTTTGGTTAGCCATGCAGTCAGATTGAGTTAATCAATTTGAATTACCTCTCATGGATTCGAATTGTCTGGCTATTAATGCCAGTGTATTGCATTGTAACAATTATCCATATTGTATCATTTTACTTTTGATTAATGAAAGCAATTACACAGTTGTAATTCCTTACTGCACTATTTCATATCATTTTTTCTGAGTAAATTGTTTGTCGAATCTTCTCTAAGTTTTTTCTTGGTCCATAGATTCCCGTGAGCTCAATTTTAATATGGTATTAGAGCTAAAAAATTAGCTCACTGGAATTTATGGACCAAGACAAAACTTACAGAAGATTCCACAAACAATTTACTCAGAAAATGATATGAAACAGTGCAATAAGGAGTTGCAGTTGTGTAATTGCTTTCATTAATCAAAAGTAAATGGATACAATCTGGATAATTGTTACAATGCAATACACTGGCATTAATAGCAAGATAATTTGAATCCATGAGAGGTAATTCAAATTGATTAAATCAATCTGACTGCATGGCTAACTCAACATGTCTAAATCACTATCAGAGCTTAACTAGGTATCTCCAGTTGTCTAATTGAGTCTCTCAATAAGTTATAATCATTTAAATTAGTCTAACATATGGTAGGAAATTGGATTACGCAGATATCAAAACCCTCAATTTCCATAATAACACTAATGCCGATTAACACTTTTTCATATTTATGTGATGGCCTAATAAAACTAATAGTTTCAAACCATAAGTTAATGGTTACAATCACATAATCTTTCATCATCAAATATCAATAATACCAAGACAAATAAGAAAAGATACAATTGATGAAATTAGAATCATGGTTGATATTGTAATGATAAAAAACAATTAGTAAATGTAGCCAAACCCATACCAAACCTTCGAGAATCATTTTAGCCACTTATGATAGAATTTAACACTGACTTTACCTCAAGGTGTCATTTAAAAAGTTCATAAACCCATAACATGAGTTAAATGCATCAGTCTAGCACAGGATATGGCATGTCCTCATGCAAAGGAGAAGAATAGTGTATTTCAGATAAAGAAAAGTGCAAGTATGTTGTTATTATTTTATAAAGAAAAGAAAAATTAACTAGTAAAGGAAAGTGACGCGGATATGTATATTTATGAAAAATAATAGTGTAGAGAAAGACCATAGAAAGAGATAATAATATAATCGAAAGAATGCCATAGGAAAAGCTAGACATCTATGCCTCATTGTAAAGATATCTTGTCATCATCAAATACTCTAAGTTTACCCCAGAGTGTGTGATAGATGTAACTATCATGGTCCCATTTCTAGGATAATAATATCCTAGGTATTGATTGAGTGAGATGGCCAGGTCCAATCCCAACTTGTAGCGATTCTCAAGTGACAGTAAAGATAATAGGCCTGAATTTGAAAAAAAAAATTATATATATATGATCATTGTGTTACGAATCATGTGCATAGTAGTGCATCAACCAAACCTCTTTGCTCGATATTGCCCCAATGCCAGCAGGCTTGTTCAGTACCTGTTGGCAAGCAACACCCTCCGGAGCAATTTGAACATAAAATTTCAAATTTGTCATTCCATCAATTTTCTAAATGACATTATATATCACAACCTTAATCAACACTCATCAATAAATATTTTAGGAGTTCCTTCAGAATCTTTGATTCTGAAGGTACTCCCAATAGAAGTTGATGGATTGATTGATTTAACAGGATTAACATTAGCTTATAGCGAGTTTGAATTTCTTGGCTTTAGTTTCTCATTTCTTCTTGATCATTTGTAAAGTTGATAATCTTGAAAGTTAGCAACTCCTAATTTTACAATATCGATCATTCATGCATATTCAAGGTCAAGTAAATTTATTACATCAATGGTCTTGACTGTTAACCTAGTAAGCTGATACATGATATGACATTTTTTTTTCAATTTATATGCGTGGTCTAACGAGCTCTTCCACTTCCAAAACATCTATCTCATCATAATAATCATGGGGATAAAAGTTTATTTCATATTGATTTTACAAGTTCCCCATTGTTATACACTTGTCCTCATTTATGAACTTTGTATCTTAAGATGAGATAAGATTTATGGGATTATGAACTTTTTAAATGATACCTTGAGGTAAAGTCAGTGTTAAATTCCATCATAAGTGGCTAAAATGATTCTCGAAGGTTTGGTATGGGTTTGGCTACATTTACTAATTGTTTTTTATCATTACAATATCAACCATGATTCTAATTTCATCAATTGTATCTTTTCTTATTAGTCTTGGTATTATTGATATTTGATGATGAAAGATTATGTGATTGTAACCATTAACTTATGGTTTGAAACTATTAGTTTTATTAGGCCATCACATAAATATGAAAAAGTGTTAATCAGCATTGGTGTTATTATGGAAATTGAGGGTTTTGATATCTGCGTAATCCAATTTCCTACCATATGTTAGACTAATTTAAATGATTATAACTTATTGAGAGACTGAATTAGACAACTGGAGATACCTAGTTAAGCTCTGATAGTGATTTAGACATGTCTAGTTAGCCATGCAGTCAGATTGATTTAATCAATTCGAATTACCTCTCATGGATTCAAATTGTCTTGCTATTAATGTCAGTGTATTGCATTGTAACAATTATCCAGATTGTATCCATTTACTTTTGATTAATGAAAGCAATTACACAACTGCAACTCCTTATTGCACTATTTCATATCATTTTCTGAGTAAATTGTTTGTGGAATCTTCTGTAAGTTTTGTCTTGGTCCATAAATTCCCGTGAGCTCATTTTTTAGCTCTAATACCATATTAAAATTGAGCTCACATGAATCTATGGACCAAGAAAAAACTTAGAGAAGATTCGACAAACAATTTACTCAGAAAAATGATATGAAATAGTGCAGTAAGGAATTGCAACTTTGTAATTGCTTTCATTAATCAAAAGTAAAATGATATAATATAATTGTTACAATGCAATACACTAGCATTAATAGCCAGAAAATTCGAATCCATGAGAGGTAATTCAAATTGATTAACTCAATCTGACTGCATGACTAACCAGACATGTCTAAATCACCATCAAAGCTTAACTAGCTATCTCCAGTTGTCTAATTCAGTCTCTCAATCGGTTATAACGAATTAAATTAGTCTAACTGATGTGGTAGGTGAGAAAAGGCGCCTTCCCACATGCAGCCATGCAAAGACTGGCGCTCACTGAACTGGAGGACATCTAACTTAATGTAACTGACTCATAACTAGGCTTGACTAGTCACCAGCTGCCAACAATTGAAGGAGGTTGGTGTCGGCACTCCCAGTGGCTCCTAAATTGTAGGGATTGTTCTAGGAGGTGCCTAAACTAATGCATGCAAGTGCAGTCAGTGGCAGTTAGCCTCAATCTGTGTTCCCCACACTCTAGTGACTGGTACATGTGGCCCCATTAGGCCAAGTGGACCCAATGGTACTAGTGATCAATAATGACAAAATGACTCCTAAGTTAACCTAAATTAACTAGTTTAGACAAGAGAGGATTATAATCCTAACAATATGCTTAAAAAAATCATATAACTATATAAATAAATACAATGAGGCCTGAAATATTCTTAAAAAAAATATTATAACTATATAAATAAATACATGTGTGCTCCATATATTGCTTTGCAACTAAAACAACTTTGATAAAATTGTAGTGATTTCATCGATGCAAGACTTTAATATAATATGTTATCTTCATATATGCTTTTCTTGTGAATTAAGGAATTCTTTTTATATTTAGAATGATTTTTATAATGGGAGTAATGCCTCATCATTATCATTATATGGTATCAACCCTTGGGGGGTTTTCTTTGACTTTTATAAAACTACTGCTGTGAGGATTGTAAGTTTATACGTTATTATAGTCTCAAGGGTTTATTACCATAGAGTTGCAAATAGATGCATTTTTGTAGAAATTATATAATCGACTCCTTAAGAATATTTTATAGAACATTACTATAATTATAAAGGCGGAATTTAATTTGTGGCTTTTGTTGTCTCCGCACTCTACTAAAAAGAGAAGTGTAAAAATTGAACCCGCATTTATAAATACAAACTCTTAGCTTTATGGTTTGTAATACTAACTAGGAACTATACTCGTAATTATTACATGAACTTACTTAGGGAGTTACCACGGAGTTACTATATTTCCAATTTGATAGTGACATTTAGAGCTTTAATGGCCATAATTTTGTGATTGCACATTTTTATATTTGAAATAAAACCCATATAAAGAGGGTTCAATTCCTTGACCCTCGAGGAATTATTTGTTGAGATTGCTTGGATTTCCACCCTTGAACCAATGGGTATTATAGGTTGTAATATCAATGGCACACATGATTGATTAATAGCCTTTTACCTCATATTTTGTATTCAATTATTGTATATTTATGGCCCTAATAAAAAATTATTCATCGTCCTACTTCTACACTTGTCGATTTCAGGTGTATAAATTGATGTATAATAATTAAGTCCGAAGTTTACTTTATTTATTATTGTTTGATATTTGTTTTCGATCGATTTAGGTGGATGAAATTGGTGTGAATATATACTTGCTCTATTTGTATTGTGTAACCGACAATATTTGAGCTATAAATAAAACATCATCATTGGAATTCTTTCCATCTAGAAATGAAATAAAGGATTCTCTAAGTAAAAATCATTTCCATATTATATTCAAAATGAAGACAATTCTTACTATTTCATAATATGAAGTAGAACGCTGAGGAATTACATAATTAAATCTAACAAATTTTATTTTCTAGCAATGTTACAGTTCTTTAACAATTACAAGTTTTGTTTTTATATAAGGTTAGGACATCTTTCCAATAAAAGTATCATACAAAGAGGCTATAACTTATAATGTAACTTATAAAGGGGATGAAATGAATTACTTTCATCCTACTACATCCACATCTAATCAATAAGTAACCAAGAATCCCTATCTATTAAACACATATATAGGAAAGTAATAACTGAGATGGGTATAGAACTCATAGAAATAAAACATTGAGAATCCATATCAATCAAACACCTATCGAGGAAAGTAATAATAAAGATGGGTATACAACTCATACAAACTCAAGACAAATCAAGAAAACAACTGAATTATACTGGTATAGAAGTTGTAAATAAAAAATAGAGATAGGTATAGAAACGCATATCCGTTAAGCAGAAGTTGGGAAAACCAGATTGAATAAGACCGCTCCTCCCAACCATAGAGCTAGTAACCAACTCACCCTCAAGCCAGGTCACTTTCATAAGGGAGAATGATAACAATAACATACCTCATGTACGTAGAACTCCCACCTAGAGACCTGAACTAATTAGAAGGTGGACTTACAAGCTTCTCAACTTTGAGAGTGCTCGTTCTTTGTTTGCAAGACAAGAGCTTTATTTCCCAAAAACATCAAACATCGTTGTGTTCCTATGATGAACATCGAACATCGGACTCTCTCCTATTCGTCAATCTAAAATAAGATTTCGGATATTGTGGATTGTGAATTTCAGGTGTGCATTTTAATTTTCTTCGAAACTACTTCTTCAAATCCCTTTCCGTAATTTTCTTCTGCGTCGTTTATCTCTTGCAGAGTCTTTCCTGATCATTGATCTTAGATCAGATGCGGATTATGGATTGCGGGTTTTCCAAATTTGTTCAAACTACTTTTGCAATTTTCTTCTGCACCGTCGATCTCTTGCAGATTCTTTCTCGATCATTGGTCTTAGATCATACGCGAATTGCATATTGAAGATTGCAGCTTTTCCAATTTTGTTCAAACTACTTTTGCAATTTTTCTCCCCCAACTTCATTTCCACATTTCTTCTGAATCGTCAGTTTCTTGCGGATTCAATCCTATCCTTCGATATGAGATCAATTGCGGATTGCAGATTGCGGGTATGCATTTTTTACTTCTCACAAAATTGCTTCTGTAATTCGTCTTCCACAAATATTTTTTCGCAACTCTCTGCGCCTTCGATTTCTTGCAGATTATTTCCTGGCCGTCGATCTTTGTATTGCGAATTGTGAAATGCAGATGTTCCTCCCAACTTTGTCGAAATGGACTTCCAAAAATATATTTCTGTAGCTACTGTGAACCTTCGATCGCTTTTGCGGAATCCTTTCCTGAATGATGATCTTCGGATTGCGGATTGCGGAATTCGTACCCAGAATTTTCATTTTTCTCAATATTTGACCTCCGCAATCTTGTTTCCGCAATTTTTTGAACCATTGATTTCTTTGCGGGTTCACTCCTAACCGTCAGATCTATTGATCCGATTTTCTTTTAAACTTTCTTCCTGTGCTTTATCTTGCGGATCTCTGCACAACCAGTCAATTCTCCTGAGTCCTCTTCTTATTCATATGAGTCCTCTGCTTATCTGGATCATATTCTTGGAACTATGTGTTTCCATCAATGAGAAGCACATCACACTCTGATCTTATTATCTGGATCATCGCAATACCAATCATAATGCCAACACTATTCTCACTATCATTACCTCTCTCCATCTCCCTCTCTCTCTCTAGCACTCCCTTCTTCCTTCCCTCATTCACTCTTTCCATTTTCTCTCCCTCAGTTCCCTCCTCCCTCTTTTTCTTTGTCGCTCTCTCTCCCACCTTGTACCTTCTCTCTCTCTGACTCCCTCACTTTCCCTCCCTCCTTGTTCTTCTCCTTCTCTCCCTCTATTTATC
>LPNX011196951.1:357201-368880 GCA_001517045.1 Pseudotsuga menziesii | reverse complement strand
CCACCATACCCCCTCTCTCTCATTCCCTCCAACCCTCTCTCTCTCTCTCTCTCACACACACACACACACTCCCTCACAATGTGTTTCTGAACTATTGCATAATGTAGAGTTATGATATGCTTTACTACAATAATAATAATACATATTAGAAATGAAGGTTTTCTATTTTCATATTTCCTAAGATGGAAATGTTAATAAATAATCATATTAGAAATCAAGTGTTTTTTTTGCATATTTAGGTAAGGATCGAATCTTCCTCTACCACCATCTCAAATCTGAACCTTGAACCTTGAAACTTTAACAACATTGGTGGAATGGTGAATAGCATCAGCATTATTTATTGACCATGAACCATTTGGTAAGTATTTCATACATGGTCATGAAGTGGTGAAATCTTGAATAACAAAGTTAGTGTTGATGTAATTATAACTTCAGAATGTATTCACTTGTATTTCTTATGTATTGTAACCCGATGTTTATTCAAGGATGTATTTGTAATGCACTTAAGTCATGTCATGCCTCGAGGTTCCTATCGGGAGTTTCTATAATGTAATCAAGTCATGTCAAGTCAAGGTGGGTAACCCTCCTATTGTCTAAGGGTTAAAGTCCCCGCATTTCCGGGGCACTAGGGTTATTAGACTCACCTAATGAAGTCGGCCCTAGTTGGGTTTAGTCAAGTTGGGAATTAGTATAAATAGAGAGCTAGCCTCTCTATTTATCACACACTCACTCACACTCAGTTGTAGCGCATAGCTGAGGAAGAGAAAGACACTGGGGCAAGGAAGAAAGAGGTTAGTTGTGTTTGATTGTTGTGCTTATTGTTCTCTCAGTTAAAGATCCTAATGTTATGCTAACTTAATGTTAAAAAATCTAAAGAGCTAACCTGAGAAGAAGACACTGTGCAGCAGCGAGAACTAGGGCTTCCTACTTTGTGGATCTCTCTCCACAGATTTTAGAAAAAGAAGGTTGGAATAACTCTCCTCCCTAGGGCGCATCTTTCTGTCGAAGAAGAATCCAATTCTGAGGTTTTTTAGTTTAGGACCCAACACTACTGCCGAAAATTAGGGCTTTTCACAGAAGTGGAATTTTTTAGTGGGCCCAGGCCTGGATTGATCTGCTCTCCAAAATCGAAGTTAGGGATCAAATTCAAAGCATTTGGTTGGACAGAACTCCGAAAAAGCAAAACCCTAATCTACTCCTGAACCAACACTGTAGGATTTCAGCTCCAAATCTAGATTTGACATCTTGACCTGGTAATATCTAAATCTTTTGTATCTCCATTTGAGGTTCTTAGTTAATATGTCTCATCATACCAAGCTTGATGAAAAGCTTGAGGGAGCTGATAACTTCTGAGCCTGGAAGTATAGGATCTCCCTGGTCCTGGAAGAAAATGACTTGGACTCCTATATCAGTGAGGAGGTTCCAGTTCCAGAGGGAGATGAGGCCAAGGCCTTACATAAGAAGAATTTGGTTATGGAAAAGAGGATCATTGCTGATTCTATCAAGGATCACCTCATACCACAGGTGTCCTCCCTCAAGACACCTAAAGCCATGTTTGATGCCCTAACCAAACTGTTTGAAGGGAAGAACATCAATCAGAAGATGACTCTAAGGAACCAGTTGAAGAATGTAAAGATCCAGAATGAGGAGACCATCTAGTCATACTTCACAAGGGTCTCCCAGATCAAAGAACAGCTGGAAGCAGTAGATGAAGAAGTGGAGAATGCAGGAATTGTGATGACAACCTTGAATGGCCTCCTTAGTTCATGGGATTATTTCATCCAAGGAATCTGTGCTAGGAATAAGTTAGTAAAGTTCAGTAGACTATGGGAAGAATGTTCACAAGAAGAAGCTCGGATAGCAGCTCAAGAAGAAAATATGGTAAGTGAAGATAAATCTCTCACAGTACACTCCATAAAAGGAAGAAGGGAAAATCATCACCACCAAGGTAAGCATTCTCATCAGAAAAATAATATTGTAAGAAGGAATCCATCCAAACTCAGATGTTATACATGCGATGAAATAGGACACTTTGCTATAAATTGTCCCATGAATAAGAATGGATCCAAGAAGAAGAAGAACTCCAAAAGAAGACATCATGCTCACACTACTAAGGATGATGACCCTCCCAGGAAGAGAGTAAAACAAGAAAGTGAAGATGAATATGTTCTGATCTCCGCTCTCACGGGAATTGTCACTCATGGAAGCAAAGATTGGCTTATTGACAGTGGGGCTTCCAAACACATGACAGGTTTCAAGGAATCCTTTGAGAAACTATCCGAACATAATTCACCCCATAAAGTGAAACTTGGAGATGACTACCAATATCCCATAAAAGGTAGTGGTGAATCCTCCTACAAGCTAGACTCTGGAAAGTTTATGAAAATAAAGGATGTCTTGTTTGTACCAGGACTAAAGAAGAATCTCCTATCCATACCGGCACTGGATGCAAAAGGCATGAGGGTTGCATTTGTAGATGTCCAAGTCCTCATGTGGTCAAGAGGAAAGACTATTGACGATGCAATAGTAATTGGAAAACAAGAAGGAGGATTATACAAATTGAAGGGCCATCCAGAACAAGCTTTGGTCCATGACTCAGTAGATCCAAATGAAATTTGGCATAAAAGGCTTGCACATGTGCATTACAGAGCACCATCACTTGCAAGCAAAGCTGTTGAAGGTCTTCCAGAAATTCAAGCAAAACATGAAGGGGTCTGCAAAGGATGTACGAAAGGAAAGAATACAAAGAAGACATTTCCAAGTAGTGAGAGCAAGGGAAAAGGAATCTTGGAAATCATCCACTTCGATGTATGCAGACCAATGTCATCAAGTTCACTAAGCGGGTATGTATACTATGTTTCTTTCATTGATAACTTTTCTAGGAAGACATGGATTTACATCATGAAGAACAAAGATAAAGTTTTCAGCAAGTTCAAGGAATTCAAAGCCTTGATCGAGAACCACATAGAAAAGAAGATCAAGACCTTTCGATCAGATAATGGTGGAGAATTCACGTCAAATGAATTCAAAGACTTATGCAAAGAATCACGGATTAAGAGGGACTTATCCACAACAGAATGGGGTTGCAGAGAGGAAGAATAGAACTATCATGGAAGTTGCAAGAGCAATGCTTCATGATCAAGATCTTCCCATGCATCTATGGGTAGAAACTACCAGAACATCGGTGTATGTACAGAACCGTACTCCACACAGAGTACTCAAGAACAAGACTCCTAAAGAAGTAATCTTCGGTAAGAAACCAGAAGTCAACCATCTCAGAATATTTGGCTGTCTAGTGTACATACACATTCCAAAAGAGAAAAGAACAAAACTAGATCCTTCATGAAAAAAGGGTATATTTGTGGGATAATCTGAAAGATCGAAGGCTTACAGAATATACTTCCCAGGATTCAAGAATATCGACATCAGCAGGGATGTGACATTTGATGAAGACTTAGCTTACAACAAATTCAGAAAGAGACTTGCTGAAGATCCTGAAGAATCAGAAGCACCCAGAATTCATGACACAACCATGAATGAAGAAACTCAAGAAGAAGATCGAGAGTTTGAAGAAGCACAAGAACCTATAGATCCACCTCAAGAGAAGAATCCTCACAAGAGGAAACCTACTTGGGTACGAGAAGCTATCCAAGGTGCAAAAATATATGGGGCTCCAGAAGAGAATCACAAAGAAAGAGAGAGAACCAAATCTTGCTCCAGATATGTAGCTTTATTGTGTGACTTTATCAATAAAGAACCTTCCAATTATGAAGACACGATAGAATGGAAAGAATGGAAGGATGCTATGATCGAAGAGTATCAATCGATCATGAATAACGATGTTTGGGATGTTGTCCCAAGAACAGAAGGGAATTCGGTTGTAACTTCCAAATGGATCTACAGGATCAAGCATGTTGCAGATGGTAGCATAGAGAAATATAACGCAAGATTCGTGGCTCATGGTTTCTCACATAAAGAAGGAATAGACTATGAAGAAACCTTTGTACTTGTAGCCAGATACACTTCCATCATATCAATACTTGCTCTGGCTGCAGTGATGAAATGGAAGATACACCAAATGGATGTCAAGACTACTTTTTTGAATGGTGTAGTGGAAGAGGAAGTGTATGTAGAACAACCACTTGGTTTTGAGACACATGATAGGGAGTCTCATGTGTGTAGATTGAATAAAGCCTTGTACGGTTTGAAACAGGCACCCAGGACATGGTACGACAGAATTGACAACTTTCTATCTAGTTTGGGCTTTACCAAGAGTAAAGCAGATTCCAACCTTTACTACAAGGTTGAATATGGAAACCCATTAATGCTCCTACTGTATGTAGATGATCTGTTCGTAACAAGTATGGATGGGTTGATTGCTGATACAAAGAGAAAGATTGTTGCCGAGTTTGAAATGAAGGACTTGGGTATAATGCATTATTTTCTAGGTATGGAGGTGTGGCAAAATGTGGATGGAATCTCCCTCGGACAAGGGAAGTATGCAGTAGAGATCCTAAAGAGGTTTGGGATGATGGACTGCAAGGCCATGACCACACCTATGGCATCGAACTTGAAGCTATTGAGTGATGCTTCATCAGAGACAGTTGATGCTATGATGTATCATCAGATGATTGGGTTCTTGATGTATCTGACAAACACGAGACTAGACATTTTCTTTGTTGTGAACACCTTGAGCCAGTTCTTGACAGATTCGAGATATGTTCACTTGATTGCTGCAAAGCATATTCTGAGGTACCTAAGGGGTACAATTGATTATGGGATTAAGTATGAGGCGAATTAGAAGGTTAACCTAGAGGGTTATGTTGATTCAGATTGGATAGGCAGTGCCATCGATAGGAAGAGCACTTCAAGGTGTTGCTTCAGTATGGGATCAAGTGTGATCTCTTGGTTTAGCAGGAAGCAATCCTATGTGGCACTGAGTACAGTTGAAGCAGAGTATGTCGTAGCTTGTTGAGCTAGTTGTGAGACAGTATGGATGCGGAAGCTACTGTCTGATTTATTTGATCTCCAGATGGATGCTACTTGTATACATTGTGACAACTAGAGTTACGTAAAGTTGTCAAAGAACCCGGTGTTCCATGACAAGTCGAAGCATATCGAGATCAAGTATCACTATATCAGGGATATGGTGTAGAGGGGAGTAGTGAAGCTCCAGTATGTTGCCACAGAGGAATAGATAGCTGATGTGTTGACAAAGCCATTGGCTAGGGTGAAGTTTGAGTACTTCAGGGAGAAGCTTGGTGTTCTCCAGATCGAGGTTTCCTCCAAGGGGAAATGATGAGACCCAGATCCATTCTGTCATGGTGAGAGCATTGGTTCCTTCCATGGTTAGATGTAAGGGCTAAGCCATTCTGTCATGGTGAGAGGATTGGTTCCTTCCATGTCAGATGTGAGTGCTAAGACATTCTGATGTGACTGTAGGATTGGTTCCTACATGATCAGAAGTAAGCGTTGAATGCCATTCTTGGAATGGAGGCACCTGGTCAATTACTAGGTAGCTCAGTCTGGGACTGGGGGCCATTCTGATATGACTATAGGATTGGTTCCTACATGATTAGATGTGAGTGCAAGCCCTTCTGACATTGGCTATCAGATGTAAGTGCAGATCCCTTTTGGCATGAAGGATTGGTTCCTTGCATGGTCGAATATAAGTGTTGATCCCTTCTAACATTGGTTGTCAGATGTAAGTGCAGAGCCTTTCGGCATGGAGGATTGGTTCCTTGCATGGATGAGTGTAAGTGCTGAACCTTTTCTACATTGGTTGACGGATGTGAGTGCTGGTCCTTTCTGACAGGGTTGTGGGAGGTGTTCCCACATGGCTAGATGTGAGTGCTGGGCATGCCTTTCTGATATGATTATAGGATTGGTTCCTACATGATCAAATATAAGTGTTGGGTGGTGCATTCTGACTTAGGGTCAGATATAAGTGTTGGAAGAAAACCTACATGGAGGCTAGGCCTACAACTGACATGAAAAAGGGCTGGCTCTGTAGAACTTCCTGTGACGAGAAGAATCATGAGATAGCACCCGTGAAGATCTAGTGATGATGATCCAGTTCAAGGGATGAGCCAGATCGAGTGATGATGCTCCAGAGATGATCCAGATCAAGGGATGATCCAGATCCAGTGATGATGATCCAGATCAAGGGATGATCCAGATCCTGTGATGATGATCCAGATCCAGATGAATATGACTTGAAGATGAAGATGACTTGAAGATAGAGATTACTTGAAGATGAAGATGACGAGGACTCGATGATGATCTAGATGATACAGAGAAGAATACTTGTGCTGATAAATTGTGTCAAGAGAATACCTTCCTAGTTAAGAGGGAGTGTTGATGTAGTTGTAACTTCGGAATGTATTCACTTGTATTTCTTATGTATTGTAACCCGATGTTTATTCTGGGATGTATTTGTAATGTAATTAAGTCATGTCATGCCCTAAGGTTCCTATCGGGAGGTTCTATAATGTAATCAAGTCATGTCAAGTCAAGGTGGGTAACCCTCCTATTGTCTAAGGGTTAAAGTCCCCACAGTTTCGGGGCACTAGGGTTATTAGACTCACCTAGTGAATTCATCCCTAGTTGGGTTTAGTCAAGTCAGGAATTAGTATAAATAGAGAGCTAGCCTCTCTATTTATCACACACTCATTTGTAGCGCATAGCTGAGGAAGAGAAAGACATTGGTGCAAGGAAGAAAGAGGTTACTGCTGTCGGGAGATCATCTTACTATTTTTGGGTTTCACTTTTGGTGATGATTCTATCTCTGCGGAAGTTGCAGGGTTTTCTCCATTTATGGTTTCCTCGAGGAAAAACACTATGTTCATTGTCTCTTGTGTTTGATTGTTGTGCTTGTTGTTCTCTCAGTTAAAGATCCTAATGTTATGCTAGCTTAATGTTAAAAAATCTAACAACAATTAACATATTTGGTGGTAGAATCTTACACATTTGGCGGTTGGATCGTCAATAAATTTAATGGATCCATGAATATTGTTAGTGGACCCATGAGATTTATTTATGGAACCATGTGCATTGTTGGTGGAACCATGAGAATTATTGTTGGAACCATGAGCACTTTTGCTAGAACCAAGAGATTTGTGTATGGAACCATGAGCATTATTAGTGGAACCATGAGCATTGTTGGTGGAACCATGAGCTCTATTTATGGAACCATGAGTGTTGTTCGTATCTGTTGGAATATAATCCGTTGGGATTATATAATATGTAAATAGTGTAAATACATTCTGAATGTGAATAGTCATGTAGGAATATGAATAGGTTGGTCGGAAGTTGAATCACAACCGACATATGAATTGTATAAATATATGCATTAGCAAGGGAATAAATGAATCAGGAGTTATTACCTATCAGTGGTATCAGAGCTTGGCTGTTTGCCATAACTCCTGTTGTTCTGGCTTCTGCCATTCTGCCCAGTGCATAGTCTGCGCCCTCCTGGCTGCCAGACTGCTCACTCATTTTCTCTATCAAAACGGTTGAATTATTTTGCTGCCAACTTACCTATTCCTTGACAATTTATGTGCGTTTATTCTCTGCTAGAACAATTGAACTATACCTAACCCTAATTTGCAGCACCGCTACGTGTAAGAACACTGGAGACATCCTTTGTTATTCCATCACCAGACTATCGTACTGAAGGCATATTGTAGCATTCTAGTGGTCTCCTCCATGGTCTCATCTTCATTAGTCTTCTTCACATGATCATCATGTGCCGGCCGTGATTGGTTCTCGGTTACCATCGGTTTTTGTCTCAGTTCAACGCCAAACAGTTTCATCGACTTCTCTCACTTACAGCCTTCTGCTTCATCGGTAACCCCTTCCCTGCACTGATCTTTGTGCTGCTGCTGCTGATCGCTATGGTGATCTTTTTGGGTACTGAAACTGCGCTGCAACAAGTTAGGAGTCACTGCGTCTTTCTTGTTCTTGATTTCCATTGAAATCGATCCAAGATGATTGCTGCATTCTCCTATTGACTGCTATGCGACTGTCTATCCAGAAGTGTAGAGCTCTCTCGAAGAGCATGATATTGTTGCAGCGTTGACATTGTCTGTGCTGAGCATATGCTGTGTATTGGAGTTGAAGGCCGAGGCCCTCGCGTTGAAGAATAGGAGCTGAAGCATTGGTGTGGCTATGTTGAATACTAAACCTATGGAGCTTCCTGCGTATTGAGAAATCAAGCGAGCCTGTGTTGCTACAGCCTGTTGAAGACTGCGTGAATCGTGACTGCATTGAAGAATAATGTATGCTGAAGAATAATGTATGTTGTGTTGAAGAATAATGTATGCTGCGTTGAAGAATAATGTATGCTGACTGATATATTGTGACTGATATATATCATGCTGATTGATATATATATGCTGACTGATATATCAGACATTGAAGAATCTTGTGAAAGATATATGTTGTTTTGTTGGTGTTGACTGCATTGAGACTGCTCGTGCAATTGGGAATATTGCCAATGTGCAATTATTCTGCTGCTGCAACAAGAAGTACTGCATCAAGCTGCTGGAGTTGCGACCTGCCTTGAAGAATAAAGTCTATGTGAAACAATTATATTAAAGAAGCCTGTGTATGCTATAAACTTGCATTGTATTCGCCTTGGCAGAGACTGTAGACCTGCAAGGTTATTGTTTTTCTATTTCTCTTTGTAAATTACACTAACAGTTGTAAAAAATGCAATCTATAGCATCTATAGTTGGTGCCACTCTCACTGGCAAAGATACTTGTCCGGAATGGTGGAGGAAGATCAAATCTGCCTTCATCTACAATGACCTTTGGGATGACATTTGTGAAGGCAGCACAATAGAGACAGAAGCTGGAAAGCCCATAACCATAGACCCAAGACCTCCAGAATCCAAGAAAGAGAAGGCCATTTGGAGAACAAAAGACAAGAAAGCTTTAGCGGTAATCACTGCCACAGTCAGTGAAGAGGTGAGCCAACACATATTGCCTGCAAAATCATGTTTTGAAGCACTAAAAACATTAAAAGATCTGTATGATTCACACTCTGAAATGGAAGTTATTCAACTAATGTTAAAACTATTCAGCTTATAAGTAAAAGACAATGATCCCATGTTAGTTGCCTCTGAAATCAAAGCCATCATGCACAAGATTCAAGCCTCTGGTATGAAACCAGATCTTCCTCTTCCAGCATTTGTAAAATATTTGTATCCTTCTCACTCCAACTATCTTGAGTCGTTGCAAGCTAGTGACAAGTTCAAATCACTGACATTTGACACCCTGGTAGAGAAGATAGCTGACAGAGAGAAAGCCTTTGGTAAGAAGACAACCGAACATTCTGGAGAATCACTTTGCTTTGCTCAAAAAACAAAGAACCTCACCAAAGACCAATCCAAAGATCATCCCAAAGGAGAAAGCAGCAAAAGAGGCAGAGGAAGAAGAAACTTCAGAGGCAGAGGGGGCAGAAACAACTTCAGCAAAAGATTAGATTTGTAGTGCAAGCATTGTGGAAAGACTGGACACACATCAGATCAGTGTTGGGCTTCGTGGGACTCCATCAAAGACAAACATAACCAGAAGAAAGATGACAATAAAAACCAAGATGCTAGTAAATCTTCTGATTCTGCTCATTGTATTGTTGCACATTGTAATCTTGGAATTAATGAAATGACTTCACTTTCATCTTACAAAGATTGTTGGCTGCTTGATACTGGTGCAACATCACACATGACTTTTAGAAAAGACTGTTTTGAAGAACTTAATGAAACAATAAATGGCATAGTGTACTTTGCAGATAAGTCAAGTCTTAAACCAAAGGGAATGGGCACCATTCGACTGAAGATGCCTGGATTCCCTGATTTCTTGTTGAATAATGTTCTTTATCTTCCAAAGTTGCAGAGAATCCTGCTGTCCATGGTGGAGATTCGACAGCAAGGCCATTCCATCCACATGTTTGATGGAATCGTAGAAATAAGAAAGTCCTCTGACAACCAAGTCATCATGACTAGATACGAAGATGGGAAGCTGCTAAAGCTAAAGGGTTCATCTGCAAGAGTTCAGAACTATGGCTACCTCTCTCAGCATGGAGAAGGCAACTTGTCATCAAGTTTATTGTGGCATGCAAGATTTGGTCATCTAAATTATAACAGTCTTCATTTTTTGAGAAAGAATGGTGTATTTGGTTTGCCCACCATTCCCAAAGAGAAGAACAAATGTGATGCATGTATATTAGGGAAACATAGTAAGCTGCCATTCCATGAATCTAATCTCAGAGCAAGTAGGAAAATAGAATTAGTGCATTTTGATTTATGTGGCCCAATGCCAACTCCTTCTGCAAATGGGAATAAGTATTTTATGACATTTGTTGATGACAACTCAAGAATGTGCTGGATTTACTATTTAAAGACAAAATTGGAAGCATTTCAAACATTCAAAGACTTTCATGCATTGATAGAAAAACAAGCACAATAAAAAATTGGTACACTTCGTATTGATAATGGGAAAGAATACACTTCAAATGCTTTTGAAGATTATCTTCGCCAACATGGAATTGCACATTAGACTACAGTTCCCTACAATCCTCAACAAACGGTGTAGCAGAAAGAATGAACAGAACCATAATGAATATGGTTCACTCAATGATGTTTTTTGAGAATGTAAAACTAATGTTTTGGGGTGATGCAGTAAAATGTGCAGCCTATTTGAGAAACAGAAGTCCCTCAAATGCTCTTGATAACAAGACTCCATATGAAATGTGGTTTGACCATCTCCCTTCAGTTAGGCATCTCAGAGTTTTTGGTTCCACCTGTTATGCCTTGATTCCAAAGGAGTAAAGAAACAAGCTTGGTGCTCGAAGCAGAAAATGCATTTTCCTGGGGTACGAAGAATACTCCAAGGCATACCGTCTGTATGATGAGGTAAACAAGAAGTTTTTTATTTCCAGAGATGTCATTTTTCTTGAAACTAATAAAAATGACCAGTCCATTGAGAGACAACTTGATCATTTGGAAAAATATCCTCATCCAAAGACATATTCTGAAAATGAATATGAAATTCCAAACCTTGAAGGGGGGATTCCTATTCTGGATCAACCTTTGGAATTTCCATATGAAGCACCAACTCCCCCGCATGAAGAAGTTCCTGCTACTTCACCTGAACAAGAGGTTCAACTGGATGATGTGATTGAGAGAATTGGAAGACTCTCAATCAATGATGAAGCGCCACCATCTAATCAACCAGGACCATCACGGAAGATTCCTAAATGGGCCACAAAGACACTTGAAAGTGTCCATCCGGATGAAGTTGGAAAGATGGGAACAAGAAGTTTGAAAAGACATGGAGGAGAAGCAGATAATTCAGGTGATGACATGGATGTATCATTTGATTGTGAAATTAATTTATCTACTAACTTTGAACCAACTTCCTTTGAAGAAGCTTCTACTCGAGTTGAGTGGAAAGAAGCTATGCAGAATGAGTATGATGCACTCATGAAGAATGGAACTTGGAAACTGGTTGACCCTCTAGTTGGAACCAAACCAATTGGCTGCAAGTGGGTGTACAAGAACAAATACAAATCAGATGGCTCACTTGACAAGCACAAAGTGAGGCTTGTAGCAAAAGGCTATGCACAGAAGGAAGGAATTGACTATGAAGAAACATTTTCTCCTACAGCAAAATGTG
>LPNX011196951.1:0-356803 GCA_001517045.1 Pseudotsuga menziesii | reverse complement strand
AAGATACTTGAAGGGGACTCAAGACGTTGGACTCAAGTACTCTAAAGTGGATGAATTCAAACTTATTGGGTACTCAGACTCAGATTTTGATGGCGATAAGAAGACAGGAATATCAACTTCTGGATACACTATGAGTCTTGGATCAGTAGCTATCTCATGGAGATCACGCAAACAATCAGTTCCGGCAGATTCAACAACAGAGCAGAATATGTGGCTGCAGCTGAAGAAACTAAAGAAATAGTATGGCTCAGGAAGATACTTGAAGATTTGCAAGAAAAACAAGAGAACTCCACTCCATTATTGGTCGACAATACTTCTGCAATCAAGCTGGCTAAGAATCCTAGATTCCATGATCAAACCAAACACATCAACACAAAGTATCATTTGATTCGACATCATGCAGAGGCCAAGATAGTCCATCTTCGACATTGTTCCACAAATGATCAAGTTGCAGACATCTTCACCAAAGCGCTTGGACGAGAAAAGTTTGAAAGATTCAGAAACATGCTCGGACTCACTAGCACCCCTTCGGATTAAAGGGGGGATTGTTGGAATATAATCCGTCGGGATTATATAATATGTAAATAATGTAAATACATTCTGAATGTGAATAGTCATGTAGGAATATGAATAGGTTGGTCGGAAGTTGAATCACAACCGACATATGAATTGTATAAATATATGCATTAGCAAGGGAATAAATGAATCGGGAGTTATTACCTATCAGTATCTTTAAGGAATTGTCTTGCTATGTGATTGGAGTTCAACAAATCAAAATGTCACTCTATCATTTTTAACCTAGGATTGATCATTCTTACATGGGCATTAAATACCATCAAGAGAGAGGGGAAAACATGTTGTTTCCCAATGTAGATCACATTATATCAAAGAGAGACTATAGGCTAATTTATTGGAGATGTTAATCCATTTGTAGGCTATGTTTATCAAATGATGAAGAATTTTGTAAAGGTGTGGCTAGAAACACTAAATGAAGTTAGATGGAGCATACATCCATGCAAATTCAAAATCATCAAATCATATATGAATAGTTCATGAAGAGTGATATTCGTTGTTGTTTCGTTATCATATAATGGAAAGTTAGAGATATTAAATCCATGTAATGACAATTGTGAAAAATATATACTTCAATAAAAATTCCAATAACCCATTATAATAAAATTGTAAAAATTATTTATTATATTTTATAACTCATTCTAATAAAATGATAAAAAATAAATTATATTTTATATCCCATTCTAGTTAAATTATATTTTATATTAATAGTCACATCTATATGATTATGTTACTATCACATCAAACATGTTATTATCATACCACATCCCAACAAACATTTATTAATTTATATAATTTAACTTTCTTTTCACTGCATGAGTGCATACTTGGCATGTGGCTTCATTGTCAAAGTTTATCGACGAGTTATCTTCCATTTACCTTAATTTAACTTGTTTATATAATTTAACTTCAACATGTGACTCCATGAGTGCATATGTGGGAGTGCACACGTGGTAGTGACTCCATTGTCAAAGTTAATGATGGAGTTATTTACCTAGTTTTAATATGTTTATAAAAGTAAGATAAGACCTCTCATTTTCCTTTATCTTTGTATTTTCCTTCTCTTTCATTATCATGCGATAACAATGCTCTCATGCATCCAACTATAAAGTTTTTACTTAGTAAATTATTACTCAATCCAATAACCATATTCACATAATAGAGATTCGTGGTCACCATGATGTAAGGGCTTATACCTCGCTCCTCAACAATGTCCCTCTTTCAACTATATAATAAATTGAATTGGTCTTATTTCATATAAAGATTGATTCCACATCGCGGGGATATCCCATTCAAGGAGTTTAGGGGCATTTTCGAGTATTGACTGTGGCAAAAGATGGATTAACAATAGAATCTAGAGGCATGGCAGAAGACCAAAGATAATCAATTGCACGCACCCATAAGATTGAGATGATAATATGATTAATTGGCACTTTATCATCTTTAGAACATGTTTTTTTAATGGTCTAGAAAAGACCAAACTATAGTTATAATTACAACAAACATGATTACATATAAAAAAAATGAAAAACACTTGATATCACTTATGCTAATGAATTATTTTGCATTGTATTATTAGACTAAGCTTTAGTATTGCGGGAAATTGTACAAATTTAATTGCAAACTCAAAACTGGAAATAATTTATCCCTTTCTCGGAAGGGGTGAGGAGCATGCAAATCCTTCCCAGCAATCGAGCACGTGGAGGGGAAAGATGGCACATGTATGCATTTGTGTTCGCATAACTAGTATGTTGAAAATCGTGACACCACTTGAACTCGTTTCATCAGGCCACAATATAACCCTTTTCATGTGTTGTTGAGGATGAATCTACCTGCCATCAAGTGGAGATGGCACTCAGAAACCTCAAACCCTATATTTTATATCCCATTCTAGTTAAATTGTAAAAAATAAATTGTATTTTATATCAATAGTCACATCTATATGATTATGTTACTATCACATCAAACATGTTATTATCATACCACATCCCAACAAACATTTATTTATTTATATAATTTAACTTTCTTTTCACTGCATGAGTGCATACTTGGCATGTGGCTTCATTGTCAAAGTTTATGGACGAGTTATCTTCCATTTACCTTAATTTAACTTGTTTATATAATTTAACTTCAACATGTGACTCCATGAGTTCATACGTGGGAGTGCACACGTGGCAGTGACTCCATTGTCAAAGTTAATGATGGAGTTATTTACCTAGTTTTAATATGTTTATAAAAGTAAGATAAGACCTCTCATTTTCGTTTATCTTTGTATTTTCCTTCTCTTTCATTATCATGCGATAACAATGCTCTCATGCATCCAACTATAAAGTTTTTACTTAGTAAATTATTACTCAATCCAATAACCATATTCACATAATAGAGATTCGTGATCACCATGATGTAAGGGCTTATACCTCGCTCCTCAACAATGTCCCGCTTTCAACTATATAATAAATTGAATTGGTCTTAATTCGTATAAAGATTGATTCCACGTCGTGGGGATATCCCATTCAAGGAGTTTAGGGGCATTTTCGAGTATTGACTGTGGCAAAAGATGGATTAACAATAGAATCTAGAGGCATGGCAGAAGACCAAAGATAATCAATTGCACGCACCCATAAGATTGAGATGATAATATGATTAATTGGCACTTTATCATCTTTAGAACATGTTTTTTTAATGGTCTAGAAAATACCAAACTATAGTTATAATTACAACAAACATGATTACATATAAAAAAATGAAAAACACTTGATATCACTTATGCTAATGAATAATTTTGCATTGTATTATTAGACTAAGCTTTAGTATTGCGGGAAATTGTACAAATTTAATTGCAAACTCAAAACTGGAAATAATGTATCCCTTTCTCGGAAGGGGTGAGGAGCATGCAAATCCTTCCCAGCAACTAAGGACGTGGAGGGGAAAGATGGCACATGTATGCATTTGTGTTCGCATAACTAGTATGTTGAAAATCGTGACACCACTTGAACTCATTTCATCAGGCCACAATATAACCCTTTTCATGTGTTGTTGAGGATGAATCTACCTGCCATCAAGTGGAGATGGCTCTCAGAAACCTCAAACCCTATATTTTATATCCCATTCTAGTTAAATTGTAAAAAATAAATTGTATTTTATATTAATAGTCACATCTATATGATTATGTTACTATCACATCAAACATGTTATTATCATACCACATCCCAACAAACATTTATTTATTTATATAATTTAACTTTCTTTTCACTGCATGAGTGCATACTTGGCATGTGGCTTCATTGTCAAAGTTTATGGACGAGTTATCTTCCATTTACCTTAATTTAACTTGTTTATATAATTTAACTTCAACATGTGACTCCATGAGTTCATACGTGGGAGTGCACACATGGCAGTGACTCCATTGTCAAAGTTAATGATGGAGTTATTTATCTAGTTTTAATATGTTTATAAAAGTAAGATAAGACCTCTCATTTTCGTTTATCTTTGTATTTTCCTTCTCTTTCATTAGCATGCGATAACAATGCTCTCATGCATCCAACTATAAAGTTTTTACTTAGTAAATTATTACTCAATCCAATAACCATATTCACATAATAGAGATTCGTGATCACCATGATGTAAGGGCTTATACCTCGCTCCTCAACAATGTCCCACTTTCAACTATATAATAAATTGAATTGGTCTTAATTCGTATAAAGATTGATTCCACGTTGCGGGGATATCCCATTCAAGGAGTTTAGGGGCATTTTCGAGTATTGACCGTGGCAAAAGATGGATTAACAATAGAATCTAGAGGCATGGCAGAAGACCAAAGATAATCAATTGCACGCACCCATAAGATTGAGATGATAATATGATTAATTGGCACTTTATCATCTTTAGAACATGTTTTTTTTAATGGTCTAGAAAAGACCAAACTATAGTTATAATTACAATAAACATGATTACATATAATAAAAAAATGAAAAACACTTGATATCACTTATGCTAATGAATAATTTTGCAATGTATTATTAGAATAAGATTTAGTATTGTGGGAAATTGTAAAAATTTAATTGCAAACTCAAAACTGGAAATAATTTATCCCTTTCTTGGAAGGGATGAGGAGCATGCAAATCCTTCCCAGGAAGCGAGCACGTGGAGGGGAAAGATGGCACATGTATGCATTTGTGTTTGCATAACTAGTATGTTGAAAATCATGACACCACATGAACTCGTTTCATCAGGCCACAATATAACCCTTTTCATGTGTTGTCGAGGATGAGTCTACCTGCCATCAAGTGGAGATGGCACTCAGAAACCTCAAACCCGCTGGATAGGAGTTGGAACAACAAACATGGACAAGAAAAAATGTCACAAGATTGCAGTCTGCCATCCATGTAAATCAAAATGTTTAATGGTTTCAATCGTGTTAAAGTTGCATTCCACGGGTCCGAGGCATATTGTCATTACTTTTACTGCATAATATGCTCATAAATGCTTTTCAAACCACTAAAAATGTGCTTCAAGAAGGAAAAGATCAATTTTAAGGCTGCAATCTATCTCAATCATGGAGAGAAAGTTGAAACAAATACATAAGATTTGTAGGGAACCCACTTTGTTCATGTTCAATGCAGTTGTGGCCCCCTTATCAAGTGAACCCACGAAACCATCATTCCCATTTCTTGCAAACAAGTGTATGGTCCAGTATGAATTTTGGCCTCTGGATTTTTTGAATGGGTAGCACATGATGAATCCTGAGATCACACCTAATGGAAAGGAAATTCAACATAAATCTATCTCATATCTCCATTGGTGATTCCATAGTTACATGGAAGTATTAAGTCCAACGGGTCGATGAAAGATCCCCTCGAGAATTTGAACTATAGAGCTCTGAACCAACCCATCTCCGCATTTTGTTTTACATTTAGCGATGGGGTTTCTCAACGACGAGGTGGTGGTGTTTGGAATGGGGAAAAAGAAGGAGGAACCCTGCAGTATTACAATGAGTTGTCTTGATAAAATGGGCCTTGTCTGCGATCTCTGTTGGTTTATCTTCCAGTTAATTCTCTGTCATCGGAGCAGGTGACTAGCTTGTTAAATAATTATCGTTAAGTATTCATGTTGATTAGCCTTTGAAATTTATCTATGGTCTTCCTAAGATACATAAGGAAGGGATTCCTCTTAGACCCATCGTGAATACTATATGTTCAACTACCTATCTCCTCACAAAATTCCTTGCTAAGAAGCTTCTTCCATTAGCGGGAAACACATCATCCTTCGTGGAGAACTACCTCATTCGTATAATGGGTTAGAAATCAAGAAGTAAGAAAGGAAGACATTTTGGTTAGTTTTGATATCATTTAATTATACACTAAGATGCCAGTGGATGATGCCATTGACATCATTAGAAACCTCATTGACAACCAAACTGTAGATCTAGTTAGAATTTTTTAAAGTCAACATAATTCTCATACAAAGGAGGTATCGATGAATAAATTCATGGTGTTGCAATGGGATCCCCATTATCCCCGGTCATAGAAAATTTTTATATGGAATATTTTGAAGCTAAAGTCATAAATTCCTTTCCCCTCACCCCAAAAGAATGGAAGAGATACGTTGATGACATATTTCCGAAATGGAAACACGGGAAGGTTAAGCTTGAATATTTGTTGGCACGTCTGAATATCCTCTCTAAGGATGTAAAATTTATGATGGAAATGGAATAGGATGCGAAGCTTTATTTTCTTGATGTATTGCTCACTAAGAAGGTAAATGGGAGACTTAGGTATCAAGTGTATAGACAGAATAATCTCACGGATAGATACCTCCATGCAAATTCTCACCACCACCCAGCTTAGAAAGCTGGGGTGATCCATACTCTTGCATGCAGAGCTAAAAAAATCTCAAATATAGACTACCTAGGGAAAGAATTTGAACACCTCGAAAAGGTATTGATGAAGAATGGATACCATAAAGGATTGATTAAAAACACAATTGTAAAATATCGGGCTACGCATCAAAGAAAATAACTTAATATCCAGAAGGTTACTCTCTCATATATTAAAGCAACAACGGATTGCATCGCCAAAATCTTAAAAAGAAAAAACATTGATGTCGCGTTCACTCCTCCAAACACTATCAGGGGGTTCGTGGACACAGCAAAAGACAAGATAGATCCTAGACAAATGAAAGGGGTGTATGAAATACCTTGTTCTTGTGGATTGGTATATATCGATGAAAATAGATGCTCATTACAAGTATGACTAAAAGAACATAGTGCAAAAATAATTCATGATCGAAGAGATAAATCTGGTTTAGCAGAACAGTTGCACACCACTACTCATCAAATCTGCATAAAAAAAGATCCATTAATTACGAGAGAAGAACAATATAATAGAAGAAGAGTGAGGGAGGCTTTGGAAATTGAGAAAAGAAACAACACGCTAAATAGAGATGAAGGATTGAAGCTTAGTGATATGTGGAAGCTAGTTATTAACCTAATTAAAAGCATTAAAATGGATAGGTTGGCTTAATTATAGCTGACCTCATTGGGAATTCCATCTTGTATTTATATTCTCTTTGATGATTATTCTCCCTCTTCCCAATCACAAGATTGAGTGATTGCCCTGATGATGGACTCAGATTTATGTAGTCCGAAATGTTGGTTGTAAAATTCCTATGCGGGTTTCCTTCTATTAAATAAAAATTTATCTATGGTGTTAAATTGATAAATTAGAAACTTTTGAAGCAGACCTCCAACTAGGATCTTTCCTGACAGAGAATTATGGGACATGTTTAGTTGTAACAGAGACGTGATATTGAGAAATATTAAAATGAGCACATAGATCTATGGACAAACACACAACTCACAAGATAGATCACACAATTTACTCAGTTATTTAAGAATGAAACAGTGCAAAAATGGATTGCAGTTGTTAATGCTTTCCATTAATCAAAGAGTAATTAGATAATAATTACAATGAAGTACAATGACTTAAATAGCCACATGCAATTTGAATCCCCATGAGGAAATTCAAATTGATTACACTCTACTTGACTGTAGGTAACTAAGACCTTGTCTAAATCACTGTCGGAGGACTCAATAGTTAACTAACCTTGTCTAACCATTACCAGATTTCAATGGAGTTCTAAAACACAACTCAAGTGTCTACGTCAGTGTTGATTGAGGCTAACTCACTGTGGTAGGTGAGAAATGCACCTCTCCTGCATGCAGCCATGCAAACCTAGTGCTAACTGAATGTAGAGGACTATAACTAAATGTAATTGACTCCTAACTCAGCTTGACTAGTCATTGACTGAACTCAACTGATGAAGGTTGGTATCAGCACTCCCAGTGGATCCAAAATTGTAGAAATTGATCTAGGAGGATCCTAAACTAATGCATGCAAGTGAAATCAGTGGTAGTCGGCCTCAATTAGTGTTCCCCACACTTTAGTAACTGAAACATGTGCCCCAATTAGGCCAAGTGGATCCAATGGTGCTAGTCATTAAAAATAGACTGGATGGACTCTCGATTTAGACATGACTCCTGATTTAGACATATGACCAAATTGGACAAGGGAGGATTAATAATCCTAACACCCCCCCTGAATGCTAACTTGGAAAATCTGTGGGTCCTGGTAACTAATACCATAGGTCACCCATTACATCAATTAAAGTAAAGTAACTGCTCAATACAAGGAGTTGGGGAAAAAACCACATGGGAAAAAAGCCCCCCCTCTAATTAAGCAAGTAGAATCAGGATCAATCTAGTTCTTCTGTGCATAGGTATCCTGGGGCCTGGCATGTGAACCTCTTTATCATTATGTCTGGAGGAATATTCCTCTTTGGAAGAAGAATGATATGCTCAACTAAATCAGAAATATAGACAGTTTCCGGATGAAGACTATACCCATGTAGAGTAACTGAAGTCAACTGATAAGTGAGAAAAGGTTCTTGAGGATTCAGAAGAGTGAGGAACACTCAAGAAACTGATATGTTTCAGACATGAAGAGAAAACCATGAGTGGTAAAATCATCCACAAGTGTTAGGAGCAAGTGTTCAGGCAGATGCAGAATGTCTTCCTCTTTATTAGTTCTGTTAGGAGATGAGCATGTGATCAATGGTAGAGAAGCATTGGCACTGTGGAGAGCGAATTATTGAGCTCCATAGTCTGGTATAGATTCAAAAATATATAATTATTCACAAAATAAAATATCATCAACCTCATAAGAGGAAACTAACACCAAATCCCCAGTAGCAGTTTTGAAGAGAAAGTGCGATACTTGATTTTTCACATCGGAATTGATGAGAGAAGCTACAAGCATGACTGAAAGCTATTGGATTTTAAAATATGAACCAAATAATATCAGATAAGAAAGTAAATCAGATATAAATAGGTTCACAATAGATCCAAAACTGTGAAATGAAATCAAATCCCCAGGAACAGTTTTGTAGGAGACTTGCGGTACTTATTTCTTCACACTGTTGATGAGAACAACTACAAGCAGTACTGAAATATTATGAATTTGAAATATTAAAACAAGAAATATTAGATCAGATCCAAATAAGATCATATCATATCCAATAAGGTTCATATCAGATCCAAATAAATGGTCAACCGAGACGGTGGATGCACAACTTTCTTCTTCTTCAAAATTCTGAATTTTGGTGCATGCAATCCTGCAGGAATTTGTTGGAAGATCTAGATCATGGGGAGCAAATGGATCAATCTGATAATCTGATATTTCTTCCAAAATATCCAAGGTATTACATATTTTCACACCAACAGCAACATTAGAGGGAGAAAAATCAAAATTCTCTTCACTTTCTGAAGCAATTACTAGCAAATTTTGCACAGAATTCAAAGGAAAATCATCGGTGAATGTTTGCATGAAAGTGCAGTAGTATTTTTCTTCAATATAAGAGATTCGAATGTCTTCTTCTATTTCAGCCATATGAGGAGATGAGATATCAGATATCTCATAAACTTCTGGAGCATCAGGAGAAGGAGTCACTGCAAGGAGACTGTCTTCAATTCGAATTGACTGTGTAGAAGCTTCTGCTTCTTCTTCATCTTGAACAACTTCATTAGAGAGAGTGGAGGCCGATATTTTTGGATTTAGAATGCTTATGGTTCTGTATATGCTCTCCAAAGTGCTATTATGATCCTCATCAATCATTCCAAAGGTTATGTCCAATATTTTCCATAGATCCTTTGGGTTTTCAATAGATCTTTTGAGGTAGCGCATGCTAGGAGAAAGGGCCATACACATTGTTCCATAAGCTGCATCACATTCATTTAGCCAGTCATCCTCTCTCTCAAAGGACTCTTCACTAATTCCAGTAGACACCTCATAGAGATCTTGTCTCTCCAGAGATGCAATCATCTTCATCTTCCATTCTGAATAGTTTGTGAATAGGGTGAGAAGAGGAACTGATGAATCCATTCGAAGTTGTACCTACAAAAACACAAAAGGGCACCGTAAGGTCGGACAACCTGCACATTTCAGGTTTTCATTACACCCAGAATAGTTGATCAAGCAAGCTTGATCAACAATTCCTTAACTTGGGGTATTAAGTGGTAAACCTTATGCTTCTGGTACAGAGCTAGAAGGAGCAATTTTGCTCAAAAATTATCCAGTAGGAGATCCAGGAAGGAGATGTGCCTTTTCCTCCAAGGCTTTGATACCATATTAAATTGAGCACATAGATCTATGGACAAACACACAACTCACAAGATAGATCACACAATTTACTCAGTTATTGAAGAATGAAACAGTGCAAAAATGGCTTGCAGCTGTGAATGCTTTTCATTAACCAAAGAGTAATTAGATAATAATTACAATGAAGTACAATGGATTAAATAGCCACATGTAATTCAAATCCACATGAGGAAATTCAAATTGATTACACTCTGCTTGACTGTAGGTAACTAAGACCTTGTCTAAATTACTGTCGGAGGACTCAATAGTTAGCTGACCTTGTCTAAACCATTATTGGAGTTCAACAGAGTTCTAAAACACAACTCAAGTGTCTACTTTAGTGTTGATTGAGGCTAATTGACTGTGGTAGGTGAGAAATGTGCCTCTCCTGCATGCAGCCATGCAAAACTAGCACTAACTGAATGCAGAGGACTAGAAGTGAATGTAACTGACTCCTAACTCAGCTTAACTAGTCACTAACTGAACTCAACTGATGAAGGTTGGTATCAACACTCCCAGTGGCTCCTAAATTGTAGGAATTGATCTAGGAGGATCCAAAACTGATGCATGCAAGTGCAATAAGTGGTAGTAGGCCTAAAATAGTGTTCCCCACATTTTAGTAACTAAATCATGTGCCCCAATTAGGCCAAGTGGACCCAATGGTGCTAGTGACTAAAAATAGACTGGATGGACTCCCGATTTAGACATGATTCCTGATTTAGACATATGAACAAATTGGACAAGGGAGGATTAATAATCCTAACAAGAAACTCATTGGGTACTACCCCTCTTCAGTGATTGTGATTCAGCTCCATGTTTTTCAGAAAAAATAAGCTTAGGTAATTCCTTTGGAAGGATCCCTAAGAAATTATTGTGTGAGAGATAGAGAAACTAAATTTTAGAAAGCTTCCCTACAAAATTGGGAATCAAGCCCAACATGATGTTATTGTCTAGGCACAGATCAGTGAGGCTCGACAACTTACCTCATGAAGAAGGAATGGGGTTTTCGATCATGTTTCCTGTCATCGTGACGTGCTATATATTGACGAGACCTCCCATACTGGATGGTAAATCTCCGCTCAATTCATTCTCCTCAAGACGAAGAAATTCCTAAGACGTGATATCCCCTATTGATGGCGGGGTGTTTCCGATGAGATTGTTTGAATAGAGGTATATGATGGTACATTAATTGACACACTGATAGAGTTCAGTATGCTTCCCATGAGCCTATTCTCAGAAATATCCAATATCTGCAAAGAACGCAATTGACCAATAGACGAAAGAATGGAACCGCATAGTGAGCTTTCTGAGATGGATTATAGATGTGAGAACAATACCCATCAACCTGTTGTTGAAGAGATCCAAAACGCTCAGATACTTGAGACTTCCAAAAATATCTGGAATGATTTTGCTAAGCCCTTTATCCAATACATACAATGCTTGGAGATTGTGGATATTTCCTAAAGATGGAGGGATCAAACCGCCGAGATTGTTACTATCGAGAATGAGCTACTTCAACCGCTGGAGCTTCCCGAGTGATGAGGGAATGGAGCCTGTGATTTGTTTCAAGTATTCCAAGTTCAATATTTCCAGAAACTTGAGATCTCCCAAGGATTCTGACAGTGTGCCCTTCATATAGACATCCAATATGGAGTCATCCTAGGTGTAAATCCTAGGCAACAAGAATCCCACAACACTTACAGTTTGATTATTGCAGGATACTCCTTCCCACTAGAAGTAGTTGGATACGTTCCATGATATCAAACACATGAACTAGTCATCAATAATCATATCCTTGAAGTGTAGCAGCGCCTTCCAGTCTCCTCCCCCACAATGGTATGACCCAGAAGTAATAAACACGCCACATCAAATGAGAGTCGTGAATATAGTGACAGTGGAGATAATAAACAAGTTGCACTGAATTTGCGATGAACCCAATATTTTGGATGGCAGTGGAAGAGCAATGAAATAATTGAATGCAAAGAAGTAGAGAATATAGATCATGCAGTGCTTGAAGGTATTTTGAAAGGCCAAAGGAGAAGTAAATACCCGACGTGTTTTCTGGATGAAAGTGAGGAAAGAGCCAGGGGACCGAGTCTATCGATAATATATAAAAACACGGGGAGGATCCTCATAGGCTATTGACAGACAACAAAACCTGCAGAGGAACAGACACCTTAAATAACACCTTCGATGTAAACATAATAAAAAAATATGTTGTATTCATTTCAATATTCAAAATTTATATTACAATCATATAATCTCTATGTTATATTAAAGAATTTATATGATTTACTATGTTATAGGTAGTAAATATTTATCAAAATACAATTATCATAAATTATTTTCAATTATCATAAATCTAAAATTATGGTTTATTTATATAAAATAATGTAAAAGAAAAAAGAACAATCCTTTTAGATTTAAGATGGTTGTAGTCTGATAGAAATTTTCTTTGGAAAAAGTATGTATATATATATATATATATATATGTGTGTGTGTGTTAATTTCATGAAAACAAAATGTAAAAAATATATACACATCAAGAAATTAGATCCCTCTCGATACTATATATATATATATATATAAAGTATCAAGAGGGATCTAATTTCTTGATGTGTATATATTTTTTACATTTTGTTTTCATGAAATTAACACCTTAATAAATTATATCCCTCTTTTGCTTGATAGATCACATTTTAAGTTTTAATTTTTATATTTTAGAGGGGCAAATAGATTTTTATAAAATTTTATTTTATGAGTGGGCATGACCTTACATGACAACATCTCTCTCCCATGGGCTCTAGAGAACCTCACTTCTCTAGGTGCAATTAAATTTGGTGTTTTGCACCACAAAGTTTGATCCACATAGGATTGGTTTTTGGTAGTGTGCACCATACACCATGGAATGCCAAGCATTTATGTAAGATTAAACTTAACATATTTTTTCAAACTTCACTTTTGTACTAGAAAACTTAGCACCACTTTTATAACCCCGCATTATCTCTATTTTTGCACTACTATTTGAAAATTGAGTATTTTCTAAATCCTTCATAAAAAATGGTGCTAATGTGCAGCTAAAAAACCATTTTTATTGTACTGCGGGAATCAGTGAAATCGTCAAATGTTTAGGCTACACTCTCGTGAGTATTATAAGCAGTGCATGAAAAAGTGGTATTGTAAGTGGTGAAAAAGTGATGTTTGGTTTGATGACACAATTTTCATTGAGTGTTGGATAGCTTGTTGATCTAGGTAATTTGAGACATGCTAGAATTGAGCAGAATATTGATATCTGAAGATTAATTTTAGGAGTAAGCTAAATGATATTAAGGATAATCATTATTGTGCCCTTTATAAAACTGTTATAGTCATACATACTCTACTCCCTCCTGATTTGAACTTATGATATCCTAAATAAAAACACATTTTCTTAACTATTAAACTCATTCATGTTGTACTTAATTAACTTAAATGAATAAAATTATATACATATATAAACTTAGTTGATATTAAACCAGCGTAGATCCAAATCCTAGGCTCTATCAAGCATCGAGAGGGATCAAATATCACGAGGTGCAAACCTCTTCTCAGATATTGCACTCAAGGAGGTTTGCACCTCAAGAGATTTGATCCCTCTCAGTGCTTGATAGGTCCTAGGATTTGGATCTACGCTGGTTTTAATAACAATGCACTTCATGAACATGTACTATACAGAAAAAATGCCAAAATATATATTGTTACAGTATATTCAATAAAGCTCTACATGGATGAGAAAATGCATGTCTAAAACCTTGGACCTGTAAATGAGTATAGCAGAACAAGGTAGTCCAGATTCTAGAATGGCTTCTTATAAGTGTACAAACATTATAACCTGGATTTTGTTTCTTAGGCCTTCAACATGGTTACACAATTGGAAATTGTTTTTATTTCAATGTCAATCATGGGAATTATTATATACAATAGTTGTATTGGCCAATGTTGCAAAGAGAAGTAGAAGATATAAAAACATTGTAAATGATATAGTATTATAGTTTTGATAAATATTTACATACAAAATTTTGGTATGATGATTCATTTTAAATTTTGTTATGTTTATGATCATAGTATTTACAAAAAAGATATAGAACAAAGTTTCATTTTAAGTTTAATAGCATGAACTTTTAAGTACTTTTGTATAGAAAATAATAGTCCGATACTAAAGCTATTAATCTTGGCATATTATTTTAAAAAAACATGCAAGAATTTGATCAACTTTATATCCTTAACTATCGATCTCTTGGCATTCTCCTTCATAGTGTATCTCTTGCCATTCTCCTTCATATAATTCATGCTTGTGTACTATGAATTACTCCATGTTCAAACCTGCACACTGAAACAGTGCTCCTCTTCCCGTTTCATGCACTAACCAACAAAACTATAATTTGGGTACAGGTTTCTGAGTTCTCTTTTTGCATTACTTATGTGTTTTTTTCTACATGCTTTATATGTATCCTTTGGTATCTTATGTGACTTGTTCTTATTAAGATGACTTCCAAAGAATCTCAAGGCCAATATCAAATCCTATGAGATATTCGAATCCTTAACCCATGCTACCGTTAAGTGATTTATTAATCTACGACCTGTGTTTTGTTGCCTACTTCAAACCTAAGTCTCCTAAGTCTCCTCAACTGCATGAAGGGAACAATCATGAGATAATAATCTCTCTTTCTGCGTGAAGATACACCAGAGCCGTATATACACCTGACTCCAGAGCACCATCTGCTGGAAGTTTTTTGTCCTAGTACTACATAGTATTTTTAGGTTCGCTGGCATTTGAAGTTTAGATTAGCAAGGAACATCGTGGCTGGTATTCTAACAGTGCATCACAATGTTGACAACAGTTTTATTTCTACTGCAGTTAATGATTCGCAATAAGGCATGTAGTTTGGAAACTAAACGAACAATTATACTTGAAACTGGTAAGGATGGTAAGGAATGATATGTAATGCAACTCAGAAATGTTTTCTGGCTGTCGTAGAGGATTGATATTCAATCTAGTTAAGAAAGTTAAGAAATGTGTTCAAGTGAAACTAAAGAAAACGGATTCACCATGAATATCGGTTCAATAGAGATAGCAACATATCCATCTCAGACATCTTTCTTTCAGAGGACAATTTAAATTTTGTTTTTACGTTGGACCTAGATCAATTGTTGAGGAATTTGTTACATGAGCTACGACCTGTCTGCCCTAAATTCCATTATTGCGTGAACCATGTTTGGTATTCTGCACACAAATGTCTGATTCAATGTGAAGAAACTAGTGCGGAGATGTGAAAGACTGCAATGAGGTCATTTTGAATTCATGTTAAAAGATTAACTTGTTGTGTATTGTTGGGGAATGCATTGAAGAAACTTTTTATGATCCAAGCAAATGCACTCTCCCTCTATGTAAGGCTCTTCTGGAGATGCTCTTCTTGCTGCCTTGGAATATTGATACAAAAAGAACAGTATTTAAGGTTTGACTTGTTGGTGGTTTGAACAACATTGAAGGTCGTGTAGAGTGATCTACAGGGATATTACATTGGAATGCGCTTCCTTCTCTGTGAAGATATCACATGGCGCAGCTATCTAGAGTTACAATTGTTCTCTGTGTAGTTATCACATTGCGCATCTATCTAGAGTTACAATTGTTGTGAGCAAGTTATTTTTTTTGTTTTGATTCTATTTTCATGAAAGGTCGATGACACAAATTTACCAAGAATCCTAGGCTTTTGTACTATGAATTAACGTTTTTGTGGACTAGCTTAATATCATTTTGGATATGTAAAAAGTAAATATTTATAGCAGACTTTTACATTCGGAAATCATAAGTAAATAGAAGTAAAGATTTATTGCCCACATTTACATGAGGAACTACTTTACTCCATCTCCCTCATAATAGGAAATAATATTTATAACCGACATCTACATAAGGAATGTTACATAGCCTTACAACATCTCCCTCATAATATTTATAGCCGACATTTACATGAAGAACATTACGGAAGGTAACGTTACAAGATCTCCCCCATACTGAGTTGTAGAGCGCCTCTCAACGCAAAAAATATATAATTTATTAACAAAATATAATTTAAAAAAAAATTATTTAACATTTCAATTTGAAGTATTAATTTTAAATTAAAANTATATATATATATATATTCTATAATAATAAAAAAATAAAGTTTTATTATATAAATACAATTTAATTTTTACTTCATTTTATTGATTTCAATTCAAATGAATATATTTTTTTGCCATTCAACATTTCACTATAAATGGTGCCCCTATAAACGAGTGGTGGTCAATACTTTTTCATTTATACATCCATTCCATGATACGCTTCATTGGGTTGTGCAAGTAGGTGTCCTTATTCACGATATGGTATGATCAAACATAATAGTAGAGCATAATATTGCTCTTCAATATCAAGAGCATGATCAACGGGTTAATAGCAACAATTGTGTATTTTCTAAGTTTTATATGTATGTATGTGCAATTACTTTATATCTATATTTTTAATGTGAACACGTGTGTATATGTAGATTGACATATTTTTGTATTTAGTTCTCTTTCATATATATATATATATATATTACTTTAAGTTCTTTTAACAAGTTTACTTGGTAATGCCTTAGGTTAACTATGTTAATTATTGTAAAGAGTCTAATTTCTCTTAGGTTTTTTATGAATTTTGTTAACATTATACATCATTATTGGAAGTATTAGGCTCATTTACATCTCGTTTATCTATGTCCTTAGATAAATGACTAAAAGATGACAAAAAAGTTAATTTGACCTTATTCGACATGTTGTGGTTTTTTCTTCAAAATCCAAAACCTAGGTCGTGACCTTTTCCTCAAAATCATCAACCTCATTGGAAAATTTAAGTTTTTGTTGTCATAACATTATTTTTTGTTTTCCAAAGGAAACAATAGCGACTAGAATTGGACAAAACACAACCATTAAGGTAGAAATTAACTATTGATTGTGTATTTCAAACCTTAACCTCTCCACTATGTCATCAATGAAATGGAGAGAATCCAAATTGGAAATGGATCTCAATTATGTACACCGTATTTCTTATATAAATACAACCCTTAAGGTCACCATTTTAAGAGATGCATACATTCATTTTCATGCAATATTGTTTTATTGTCAAAATTCCACTTGAAAGTAAGAGAATTGTTTTCCTTCTTCTTTCACTACTGTGTTATTTTCAATTAATGGTTGTGATGGATATTTCGGATGAAAAGGACATCAAAGACCCCCCTTGGATCAGTTGCAGAGGTCCCATGCCATCCACAACCAGTACTAAGGTGTCTCTTTGTATCCCCATTCTTTATGGTAATAAAATATAGTGTTCTTTACATGCTTGCTCTTTGTTTTATGGCTACTTTTGCACTATCTCTTGTAGGCATGATTGATATTTGGTTTAATTTAATTTATCTTTAGTTTCATCCATTTGATTTGCTACTAAGGATTACACAAACTCTTATAAGGTGCATTTTCCACAAGCGTGTGATAAATCACACACCATAGCTATTTTTGTTGTGTGCCTCACTCAATGGCCCCCTAAATAGGTAAAGGGTTGTAATCAACATTGATGGGTTTACGTTGGATACCATCCTTGAAATTCAAGAAAGTGGCTAAGGGTTTCCTCATGAATTTTCCTTCGAATATTTATCAATCAAGGATAGAATATGGAATAGACCTCTTATAAATACAAAAATATACATTTTCTATATAAAATGAAATAGAATTATACATAAATCATGTCGGTTAATTCATTGGAAACAACTTGAAACATATATCAAGTTTCAAACACAACACATCATAAATATATTACATTTTTCATATAGGATGCAATTATCCCCATTCCCTCACTAAACCTAGGAGAATTACTAGTGAAAAAAAAGTAGAGTTTAACATGTAAGTCTTTAACACAAATTACTAATTAAGCAACATGGTGTAAAATTGAGAAGTTTTAGCTCATATGATAAATCCTAAAATTATAGGCTTATGGAATCAATGCATGTATTAACTGTATCTCCATCTTTATCACTAAACTATTTATCCTTCTCACTACCAATAGTCTTATCTGAAAAAACTCTATGCAGTACATCATTATACTCATCATATATACCATGTGTGGAAATTCGTATAGCATCTAATCATGTGGAAGATGGAGGGGCCTCTCTTACTCTCCTTGAATTTTACATCTTCACCTCCAAATATCTCATTCACGTGTAAATTACAATGGATATTTGTTGAGTTTGTTAATTTGTCCACTAACAATTTATTTATCAAGTCTTGCAATGGATGAACTCATGTGTGCACCAACTCCTGTCACAAGAAAATGAAACAATTACATTTTTTTTACATGAAGACAAAGTTGATTGGAATTATCAACAAATAATAATGTAGTATTTTGAAAGAAAATAATACATCAAAACTAAAATTTCATTGCACAATCTACCTATCTCAACACCCTGATAACATGTTGTTTCAACTATGGTGTCTCATACCCATTCATTACCCACCACGTGGTAGGTGTGCTATATATCCAAGCCATACCCCCTATTGCTTGTTTTCTATTGAAGAAACGACTTGTAACATGAACGCATGATAGGGATTACACTAATATATTATTTTCCATCTCAGCACGAGGATAAATTATCTCCACACAATTATAAAATCCATCCATGATATCAACATATTTATGTATATGAAAATAATTAGGTGATAAGAAAACACTTGCAACATGCAATGGCTCGTGCAACCTTGTCCTTATGATTATCCACAATAACCCATATTTGTTGATATTGTGATTGTTGAATGCTTACATGTATTTTATGAGTTTCTTTGTTATATCTATCCAGTAATAAACAAAACTGATGCATGCATCATTTGAATCAAGTGCCCATAAGACTTCTACAATAGGCTCACAAATAGGTATAGTTTATCTATCATTAGACAAAAGGATTGATTTAGAATCAATGTTCACTCTTTGCAAGGATATTGTTCATCCACTTTGGATTGCAATAAGTGGCGTCAATGCATTTATTTGATCTACCACACTCTTCAATGTTGTTCAGTGAGTAACAAACCTAATTCCACCTAGAGTGAGTAAATTTTGAGTGATTTTTTTTAATTCTCAAGATCAATTGATCACTAAGGATGAAATTGACCATTTTTCTTGCTAAATTTATATTTTCACCAACCCATGGTATCCTACCAATTTCATGGAGAGGAAAATATAAACAACGTGTTGCATAAGATGTCCAAAAAGGGTTTATGGAAATGATGCATCAATATTTCACCACCATGAAATTAGTTGAATGCATTATCAGTAACAAATTGGACTACATTTTCTTCCCCTATGGAAAGAGAGTGTCTCATAGTATTCAACCCTCTTATTTTTGTTCATACAATCAATGGTGTACACACATGAAATCAAATGCATCGATGCGATTATAATGATAAAAAAACACCATTATTCATTTTCTCTTTAGTGAATAGTGACCAATGACATCACACTAGAATATTTTTGAAGTTCTATTATTCATAAAAAAATGGAAATATTTTTTTATAATAGTATTCATATAGTTTTAATTTTCATTTTTCTGTTTGGATATGTTGTTTGCATTAATTTGTTATATAATGAATTTTCAAAATTTTACACCTATTGTTATATTTAGTTGACTATCCATATATTTAATCAATGATGTGAAACATAAATTCCACCATAATCAAAATGTCAACATGTATGTACTATCTTACGCTTATTGTTAACCCATTGTCTTCCAATTGGGACACTATGTCTCCTGCATTATAAAAAATGTCTATTTTTCATAGAAAATTATTTCAAAATATACAACATCTTGGATTAACAATTTAAGATCCAAATATATAAATCATCATTCTTCATTGGAATTGTTGTCAGTGCTAAATCCATTTGCATGAATTGGGTTATTTTGTCGAATGTTTTGTTGGCTCTCTCGATTTTTTTCCTCTTCTTCAACTTCCATCTACAAACATAAAAATAAAGTTTAATGAGTGTATCTATATTGGTTGGAATATTGCAAATTAAAATAAATAATATACATGAATGTAAATTAAAAGTTGATGTACCATAAAAAAGAATTGATTGATAAATTATACACATTCATTCAAGAATTGTTCCATTAATTATAAAATTAGAGAAGTAAAACAACATAGATACTCACAAATTACAAAATTAATTTTGATGTATGCCAACACACATTTACAACCCATACTTAACCCAATGTCAATCAATTCTTTGGATGGATCTTGTTTGTGTTAACACCTATTTTAAGGCATCCAAGGATGGTGGTTTTAAATTAAAAAATGAAAATATAAAGATAATAAGCGATATGAAATCTTAATATGTTATAAGGAAATCACAACTACTCACAAACTAAACCCTTTTTCCTTGTTATCCTATCTTATGTGTCGAATGGGTTCCACTTTGTTTTCTTTTTTGCAACAAAACAATTGAAAATTAATATTTAATGCTAAATTAATTAACTACATGTACATAATAAAATATTTTAAATTCAATGATTCATACACTTGAAGCACGTTATTGTTGAAATGGCGCCCCCTGCAATACATTTGTAAGCCTTTTTGGACATCCCTACTCGTATATTTTGGATAACACCTTGTTCATCCTTTGGGGTTTTCATAATATTTCTAAAAATTTAAAATGACATTAAACTATTTTTATACATATATGAAAAATAAATACATGAAAATTTATATTAGTAAAGGAATTCTTTGTAGTAGTAGATTGTTATAACCAAATCCTGTCACCACCATGTGATAAGACCTTTAACTTTCATGATTACCCTTAATCCCAACACTTGGAGTGGAAACCTACTATGTTTGTCAATTCTACATGAAAAACTCAACATCACGCTTTCCTTGTGTCCCATGAGCGGTACCTTGCTCGCGCCGCCTGTATCTTGTTTTCCATAAGCGGTGCCACCACCTATGGTCTTTGGTCCATAAGCGTTTCTCATATAAACCGCTCTGTCATAAGAGAAGAAAGGAAGTACCCTGGGTAAAATGGGAAAAAGAGAAGTTTCTTGAGGTTTCTAGATCATGAGCTTCGTGTCCTCCCTTATCCCAATCATTGTGGGTCAGTTGAGCTCGAGATCACCCATCATAGGATCTTGGAGCCACCTCATCCACAAATCTCTCAACTATCCCTATCCATTGAGCCTTATAAATACGAGCTCATGTCCATAGTTGAGGGGGAGAACTATAGAGGTATTGTTATGTTGTTGGATTGACTACCTAGTCCAAACCATTGGAGAGCATAGAGAAAAGTTGGAGCTTATGGGGATGAAGTGTTTGTTTCATGGAGATGTCTGTCAACACTAAGGCAATGGTTGTAACCTTCTCCATACATCTTTAATGCAAAGCTGATTTTCGTCCCACATTACTGTTGTTTTGATTTCACATGTACATGTTGTTAGATTCATTAGTGACTAACATGGATAAGTTGATGATGTTCTGGTAGCTTTGATGTGTTTGCATGTTTGATATGTTTGTAGGTACACAGGTTCACTATCGAAGCAGCATTCCAGGTGTCTATGACATCCAGGGAAGGTCTTCATCCTTTGTCGTTCACTCATTTGTTCTGGATCTAAACCATTCAGACTAAAGGAATAGCTTCTGTCTGCAGAAGGTGAAATATTCGTGTTTACAAATCTGGTGACTTCGCTGGGGAATAGTGCATATATCAACTGATCTGATCTTCCTCAGTTCTTGAACTCTTGTCCAAATCCAGGCTCCATCTCCAACTCTCTTCAGTTAGATCCGCCATCAGACTCAGTGAATTTTGGTTTGAAACTTCTAGATCTATTTAGATCTGAGTTATTTCGACCTTTTATGCTCTTTTTTACTGTCAATCCATCGAATTTTTCCTTGATCTGATCTTTTTCTAACTTGATCTGTCATTCTCCTTTGTGTTTTGGATCTATATAGGGAACCGCTCATATGTTGTTGGCAAGAAGCAGTGCCACCGCCTGAACCCTGTTAGTAGCACGCAGTGCCACCGCCTGAGTCCTGTTGTCCAGAAGCGGTGCTGGTCTTCCAGGTAGGCCTTGTTCCAAGACTACTTTTTTCTCATTTTTTGCAAAAAAATTGAGTTGGTTTGTTTTTAGCCCTGCACTATCAGGCTTGTGTGTTAGAATCTGAATGCTTATGGTTTTAAATTTTGTGGTAAAATATTGGTTTGATTGAAGAATTCAAAAGCTAGATTAGGCTTATTGATTGTTCATTTCCTTATGTGCTTGTTGGTTGTGATTGTGAAAGGATTTCTTTTTTGAAAAGCTTAGGTTGTAGCGATATCTCTTTTCATTTTTGTTATATAGACTGAAAGAAAAACATTTGATTAGCATCTTGATTTCATTTTTTGTTTTCATAGACGACTTCTTTTTGCTTTAAAAAGAAAAGTTTTGACTAAGATTAGGTCATTATTATCATCGAGCATAAGAAATTGGATCTCAGATTGGCCTCACAAGCTTTCAGGCTCTCTATGTTCTTTTGGCTCTCTTGCATTAGTACTATCTCATCAAAATAAAAAATATTGTAGTTTTAAGTTAGATTTATCTATGCTTTGAGAAAAATTGAAAAATAGAGTGCATATGCATGTAGTGTGCTTCTTGTTTTCCTTTTAGGAAAGAGACTCTTCCCCTTTTGATTGCTTTCAGAAAAGATAAATGAGTTTGGAAAGTGTTGCTTGTCTTTGATTTTGATTAGTTCAATATAGTTGTTTGGAAATTTTTGGTTTTCAAAACAAAAGAAAATACTCTCTTTCCCTCCCGTAAGTAGGCATACCATGAATGGTAAAGTGAAATATTTGCATATGCATATTGCATGGTTTTACTTTTTCTGTCAAAATTTCATGCATTCACCTAACCGTCCACTTTAAAATTAATGCTAGTTATAGGTTAAAATTTACATAGCAATTTGAGTGATAGGTTAGAGACGTGTTCAAGTGTTGTTAAGCGTAGGAGTTGTCGTTACTCGTCCGCATTACATCCCGGGACTCATGCAGTTCTTCCACGTACCGTAGATATATCGAACAGCCTTTCATGTACCTTTGAGGTATATTGAAAGGTACTTCACGTACTCGATTGTATATCGAAAGTCCCCTTGTGTACGATTATGCATTAGACAACACTACTACCAATTTGAGCTCCCATGCACCTTGCATATATTGGGAGACCCCACTAGGATACCTTATCCATCTGAGAAAAGCCCTTTGGTCGTCTTGCTTGGAGCCATACACCGAAAACAGCATTCGGGGAGATTACTATGCACGTACCCTTGAGGTATATCGCGAGTGGCACCTTCTTGACAATCCTAGTGAGAGACCTGACTATCTAAACTCCTCCTGTCATTTAAGTTTTCTTGTTTGACCTATAGTTTGAGTAGGGAAATTTTTCATGTGTTTTCTATTTTTTGAGACCCTAGGTTAGATAGGAGTTATACAAACTGGCTGAGCTAAGACAGTCCAGAAGAGTACGGGGCCTGCCACCTAATTTTATTCCTGTTTTAGGAGAAAATCCAATGGAAGCTATCGACCAAGGAGCTGCTACCACCTCCCAAATGGGAGATGATGTGGTTGCATAAAGTAGAGGACCATATCCTTCACACTCACCTCCCATATTATGTTTGTTCCCAATCCTCCTAGGCCTTCTGCACCTGGGGCTCAACATTCAATTCCTGTTTCATCATTACCTTCTAGTGTCGGGGGACAACCCCTGGTACAACCTACGTTATCTGGCACCGAAATTGTACCTAGTTAAGGACAAACCTCTAGTATATAGAAATCTACAGTTTATGTCCCTCCCACCCACACTGATGTGATTAATCCCCCATCTAGTTCAGGTTAGCCCTTGGGGGCACATCGTGCAACCACTCAAACCTCTTGGGGTTATGGTTATACTGCAAATCTAGTACCTGTAGGAAACATTAATTACCCATCCAACCCTATAGGAATGCCTTATACTGGAATTCCATATCCTAGAAATACTTTCACACCCTAGGGGCAACCTAACTGGTCCTACATGCCAGCTATGGGGGGGATACCTATAAATACCGTGGGAGGTGGCGGAGGACTGCCTTATGGAGATCCTCCCCCTAGGGGGCCCAATGGTCCTAGAGGGCCTGGTGGCTTCCCTCCTTATGGTCCTAATGGTCCTGGTGGTCCTGGGGATCATGGTGGCTTTCCTCCTAATGGTCCTGGAGGGTCTAGTGGCCCTCCTCCTAGTGGTTCCAGAGGCTCTGGAGTTTTACCTCCTAGAGGTCCCAGAGGGTCTAGTGGTCCAGCTCCTGGTAGTCCCAATGGTCCTGGTGGTCCCGGAAGCCCCGGTGGTCCTCCTCACGGAGGCCCCAAAGGTCCTAATGGTCCTGATCCTTAAAATCAACCCCCCACGGGAAGATTTTCTGGTATTTCTTCCTCACAACAACCTATCTATCAGTCCACTTACAGTCCTACTAGTACTTATATGCCATATCAATATTACCAGTATGTGCAACCTAACCATCAGTTATCTTTCCTAGCAACTTTGGACTTGCCTGATTTGTCCAGGTTGATTAATGACCCCATTCAACATAACCCCTCGTGGCCTCCCATTCCGGTAAAGTTACCATCGGACATTCCAAATTTCGATGGGAAGCAGGGAGACGATCTAAAAAACCATGTCATGAAATTCCATTTGTGGTGTTCTTCAAACTTCCTTATGGATGATTCAGTTTGTTTAAGACTCTTTCAATGAACTTTGACCGGTACAGCCACAAAGTGGGACATTGAACTTCTGCAACATTCGTTTGTGGATTTTGGCTCATTGGCAACTATTTTTATTACACACTTTCAGCTTCCTATCTGTTATGAAACGGGTACTGATCTCTTAACTTCTCTATGACAGAACACCTCCACCCACATATCCGATCACATCCACGAGTGGAGAAGGCGAAGAAGACTTATTAAGGCTCCTATTCTGGATCAGTTATTAGCTGATTGGTTTACTAAATCTTTGTTGCCTCCAATTTCCCAATATGTGGCTATGGGCAGTGTCATTATTGAAGAGAAAGCCATTAGTCGAGCCCAATATCTAGAATTAGTGTATTCCTAGTCCGTAACTTTGTATGACTTGATTCCTCAAGCTCCTTTCCCAAGCACCGATCCCTCAAAGCCACCAGTAGAAGTCCCTGTTGATGGGATTGTTGGTTCAATTCAGTCCCCGTTAGCACAAAAACCTGCCAAGCAACCCCAGACTTCCACCCCTACTCCTTCAACTCCCAAGGTTTTCGTCGAGGTCAATTCTATTCAGAGTATTCAAACACCCGACAATAATAATAATAAAAAGATAAAAGTAAGAATAAAAAACCTGGAAACCAACAGGAGAATCCAAAACCACCAACAGTGATAACGATAAAGGGAAAAGAAAAGCAAAATATCCATGTTTGCTATGCGGAGGTGACCATTTCACAAAAGAGTGTCCCCGTCAAGACGAAATCACCCAATTTTTTAAACCAAATCCTGCACCCATAGTTCTCGCGGATCCTTTTCCCTCTCAACAACAACTGATAGACCACATGTCTAATCAGGGAAACTCTAGTTCATCAGAGGAAATTCGGGTGATGTCCTCGGATACCATTAGTTTACAAACTGAAATTCAGAATTACAACAAACCCGCAGACAAGAAAGAAGACAATTCTTCTTCAGGGAAAGCTCCCTCTACTAGTTCTCCCGACTCCTCGTCTACTACCCCCCTAACCATCGAGAAGCCTACTCTCGACATGATTTTACGTCCACCCAAGGGTACTCTTAGGAAGGCTGTTTTTAACCCCAATGCCCGAGCTGCTCAATTTTATAATGTAGTTGAATATCTCGCTTAGGCACGATGTGCAATGTCTACCTTGGAAGTGCTCCAAAGTTGTCCTACCCAATGCAAAAACCTGCTAACCGCGTTAGGAGCTTTAGACCCAGATAATACTAATTTGATTCATTTCAATGTTGAGAACTATAAGTCTAGGCTAACTCATAAACTTGCTTTCCAAATCATCACGAAAGTAGTTGGAAAGAAGTTCTTTAGAACTATTCTAGATGAAGGAGCTTCAACTTTAGTTTTGTCCCTATCTTGTTGGAAAAATCTCGGCTCTCTCAAGCTTGTAACATCACCTATGACTCTGAAAGCTTTTGACGGATGAGGTTTCCAGCCCCATGGTCTCATATCATCCCTTGCAGTCGAGCTTGGGGGAAAAAATGTTTCTATTCAAGTAGAAGTAGTAGACACCCCATTATATTACAACCTCCTTCTAGGAAGAAATTGGTTTTACGCCATGACTGCTGTCGCTTCGACGGTATTCTGAACAGTCCAATTTCCACATCTAGGGAGAATTGTTACCATCGACCAACTTGATTTCTGTACGTCGCATGTTACTACCTCTACAGCTAATAACATCCCTATGTTAGGCCAGTCCCCTCCTCCTTACCAATCAATTGGGTTAGGCATGTTGAAGGATTCATCCTTTATGGGGATTTTTCCATCCACTCCTTTTAGCACAAACACCGCAACAGTAAATATGATTGCGTCATTTGACCATGATCCTAAGGGAAAACAAATTGTTGAGTCCACCTCATTGATTCCACGTGAAGAAATGTATGACATCATTCAAACCCTTTCCGATGATCACACTGATGACCTTCATCTGGTGGCTTTATATCCTTACCACCTGCCTTACTGGTTAAAACCATCTCTTCCTATTCTATATTATCTCTTTGAGACTTTTCCTTCTGACGAGTCCATTATGGAGATCATGAATACAAATGAGTCCATTTGGGAGCATCACCATCATAGATCATTGTTCCTCCCCAACACCAGTTCAGTTAACCATGACTATGCATCCCTATTTTCCACTGATATTGTCAACGCACCCCAAAATTCTATATTGTTGCAAGATGTATATTATGAAGAAAACCTTTGCAACATTACTCAGACAAATTCGATTGACATATCAGCCAAGCCTGGTACCATCGAGCATGTTCATGTTGGGCAGAACTGCTTAGCAAATGAATCTGAAGCACACAAGGCACTTTTCAAATAATTTCGCGATATTTTTTCCTGGTCCTATGAAGAAATGTCGGGGATAGACCCCTCTATTGTGGTCCATGAAATTAAAACCTATCCCACAGCTAAACCTGTCAGGAAAAAACTAAGCAAGTCCATCCACGAAAGGCCGCAGCTATTAAAGCTGAAATACATAAACTTCTCAAAGTTGGGTTTATTTATCCCGTACCCCTTATAGAATGGGTATCAAACGTTGTCCCTGTCAATAAGAAGCAGGTAACCATTAGAGTCTGTATTGACTTTAGAGATTTGAATAAATCTTGTCCCAAAGACAACTTTCCTACTCCGCACATCGATTAGATTATCGACAACTGTGCCGGAAGTGTCATCATCTCATTCATGGATGGCTTTTCTGGCTATAATCAGATTGAGATATTACCCACCGATCAGCACAATACAAACTTCATTTGCCCATGGGGAACCTTTGCATATAGGAAGTTACCATTTGGATTAAAAGATGCTGGAGCTACTTTCCAGCGTGTGATGTCCTATGTGTTTCACGATATTAAACATATTGTTGAAATGTACCTTGACGACCTCCCTGCTCATTCATAGTGAAGGAAGGACCACCCTGGTCATCTTAGAGACATTTTCCTAAGATTTCGTCATTATAATATACGGCTCAATCCACATAAATGTGTTTTCTGCGTTGAGACGGGATGTCTGTTAGGTTTTGTGGTCTCTAAGGATGGCATCCGAATAGACCCTTTGAAAATTTCCATCATTTTAGCTCTACCAGCCCCAACCAATCTTCTTGAACTCCAAATTTTGCAAGGGAAGGCAAACTTTCTCTGTCGTTTCAGGTGCAATTTTGCAGAGAAAATGCACGGTTATATGCGTCTCCAAAAAAAGGACACTCGTTCTTTTGGGATGACCAAGCCCAACGCACCTTTGATAATCTTAAACATGCTCTGACTCATTCACTCGTGATACACCCCCCAGATTATTCAAAGAACTTTCTCTTGTATATTGGTGCCTCCACTATTACCATCGCTATGGTTTTGGTGCAGGAAAATCCCAATGGTCAGGAGCACGCAATTTACTATGCTAGAAAGAATCTTATGGATTCTGAAACCCGATATTCACACATGGAGAAGTTAGCATTGGCCATGGTCTTTGTTGTACAAAAATTTCGTCACTACATTTTTCTCCGCACAACCACTGTATTGGCAGACCAAAACGCTATGTATTACATCCTGACTCGTCAAGTGCTCGGGGGCAAGTACTCCCGATGGATAGTCATACTACAGGATTTTGATCTGGAATTTGCCAAAGCCACATCAAACAAATCCTTGGTCTTTTCCGAGCTCATGTGTGATCTTCCCTGTGCTTCGACGAAATCTGAGCCCAGTGATTCATTTCCAGATGAATTCATGTTCTTGATAAGCACTACCGATCCATGGTATGGATATTTGCTTATTTATCTCCAAACACAAATATTTCAGCCAAATCTATCCCGTGACGATCACCTTCATATCCGTCACCACACAAAATACTACCTCATCCTGAATGATACCTTGTATAGACATGGGATTGATTCTATTCTCTGGTGATGCCTCACCCATGAGGAAGCTGAACATGTGTTGAATGATTTCCACACTGGAGCATGTGGCGGTCATTTATCTGGGATGGCTACAGCCCAGAAAATCCTTGGCGTTGGCTATTTCTGGCCTTCAGTCTTTCAAGACTGTCATGAGGCTATTAAGAAATGCCCACCTTGTCAACATTTTTATCCCAAAAAATGCACTCATCCTGCTCTGCTACACCCCATCATTGTCATTGGCCCATTTTCCAAATGGGGGATTGATTATATGCATTGTAAGACTACCTCAGCCAGGGGGCATGGTTACATCATCGTAGTCGTTGACTATTTTACAAAGTGGGCTAAGGCTATGCCTACATATGCGAAAGATGGTAAGACTACCGCTCTTTTCCTGTTCAATCATGTCATAGCTAGATTTGGAGTCCCGCAATCTATTTTCACTGATCACGAATCACATTTCCGTAATCAAATGATGGAGGAATGAAGTGCCAAGCTAGGTTTTCACCATGAAAAATCTATGCCTTATTATCCACAAGTTAATGGTCAGGTAGAGGCCATTAATAAAGTTTTGAAAACAATGCTTCATCAGATGGTTGGAGACCATAAATCCAACCGGCACTATATCCTTTTCTCCTCTCTTTGGGCTTACAGGACTTCGGTGAAAACAACTACTGGTTTCACACCTTTCTAGCTTATCTATGGACTCGTAGCTATCTTACTGATTCAATGTTAGATTCCATCCTTGAAACTTGCTATCGAACTTCACCCAGACACTTCTGCAGAGGAAGAGAGATTTTTGTACCTGAATAACCTTGAAGAAACTAGGAGAGATGCTGCCTTGGCTAATGAGGCACACAAGAAACGTGTCAAGGCGCAATATGATAAATCTGTCCAACCTCATGCCTTTAACGAGGGTGACCTAGTTTTGACTTATGACCAAGGATATGACAAAATAGGGAAAGGAAAGTTTGAGTCCATGTGGTATGGTCCTTTCGTCATTTCTAAAGTTTTAGAGAAAGGGGCCTACGAGCTCGTAAACTACGATGGAATCCATTTAGGGAAACCTCACAATGGGTTGTACCTGAAGAGGTACTATGCCTAGATCTCTCCTGGATAGTATCTTGTATATAGGTATATTGCTTGACTTTCAGTGTGCTTTGAGTATTTTCAATATGGTTTTGGAGTTTAGTGTCTGCATCTGTTTATACCATGTTTTGGTCATGCAGAGCAGATGGATTTCTACGACTTCGCTAATGGTACTTGCCGCCACACCTTGAATCTTGCCTCAATTGCTTAAGTTCTCTATTCCCTAGCTGATGATTTGGTCAGTTCAGGAGCAGTTTGTATTGGTCCCTCTACCAACAACATCGTCGAGTATCAAGCAGTCATAGGTCTTCTGACTGAAGTTTCCTCCCAGGATGTTCACAATTTGGTAGTCTTGATGGACTCACAACTCATGGTTTGTCATCTAAACCATGTTTATACCATTAGGAACCCTATGCTTCTCCGCCTCTTTTGGAGGGTGCGCTTGTTAGAAAGGTCATTTGAAACCATCACCTATAGGCATATCCCTAAGGAACATAATGTAGTTGCTGACTCATTAGCTAATTACATCCTATATTGGCATATTACCCACTCATGACATTAAAATCAAACATGGTTCATTGTAAATAACCTATTAAAGACAAATAAAACTCATGTAAAATACATTCACCATTTGAGACATATAAACACCAGGTAAAAGTCTGTATATATACATATATGAACATGTTTACAAAAAGTAGGTCATGAGACCTCATCTGAAGTACATAGGATTTCAGGTAAAAATCACCATACAAAATCCTGAAGCTATCATCTTTCAGTAGATTCATCATGCATACATCGTCTAGTGATGCTCGTGGTAGCAAATCACTACCCGGGCTACTCTACATAGCAGTATGCTAAACTGACTCGGTACTCCCACTGTAGGTCTCTGATACCTCATAGGGAGGTCATCGATGGAAGCATCAGAGATGTCTATGGTCAACCTCTCTAGGTTTTCCTCTAACTCCCCGGTCACATCGTCACCCTGCGGTATGAAACGGGCTATGGCTCGTCTATCCAATGGGGAAGCTCCCCCAGGTCATGCTGCTCCGACGTCTACATGAAAATATTCAAGTCTCATTACTTAACATAAAAAATATAAAACATCAAAAACATAAAAAAAATATGTCCATTTTAGTGTTTTTTTCTTCTTACTGATGTCACCACACTGTCCACCAAGTGGGAGTGGTAGGTCAGGGTCTCTGCTGAAGTCTGTACCCGCATATGCATAATCCTCCACCATGAAGATATGATCTCTCAACCATCGAAAGAATGGGTCCTCTATGCCCCATTGAAAACAGGCGGTGGCACCGCCTATGTACTATGTCCTCGGTGTGGTTCTAGCGAGGTACCACGTATCCCACAAGGGATAAGTGCGGTGCCCACTCCCATGATTTTAGGGATTTCCATACAAGCCCAAAACACCATTCAAAATCAAAATTGAAACTATATAAGGAAAGAGTAGGGTTTAAACTCTTACATGGAGCTAACAGCGCTCGAATCCGACAGTGGAAACTCCCGATATTAGCAACTGAAGATCTGGCTAGGAAAGTGCTCCAAATGCTCTCCACTATGGGTAAATAGTAAAATGTTTTGATTTTTCACTATCTACATGACTTTTGTATGCATTTTTGGGTTTGATGTGCTATAGTTTTGGTTTAAAATCACTTATTACTCAAAATCTATCAGTTGTAATCCCTTAATGTTAGCTATTGGCACATTTAATGCTTGTTTTGAGTCATTGTAGGATAGAAGAACAGTAGCGGTAAAGTTTTGGAAGTTCGTTTTTTACTTCTTCATACTGCCATAAAACAGAAAAAGCAGTTAAGCATTTATTACAACACTTTAATCATGCTCTCGAAACTTAGTATCAAAGGTCTGAGTCCATTTCTGATTCTTTTCAGACTCGAAAAAACTATCATTGTGAAAAGAGACCTAATGGAGTCTTCTTTAAACTCTTTTAGGGCTCCTTAAATACGTAAAGATCATCGAGCGATCTTGTCTTCTTCACGCTCGTTAAAATATTTGAAAAGTTGTCTCTCCGACGGTAGGTTATCTCTTTTTCGGTTTGGATAGACTATTTACGAAAAAGGAACACTACAGCCAATCATGACTGGAAGAGTTCTCTAAGGTATTATTTTATACTTTTTCGGGCATTAGGGACTAAATCATACGAAAAAGGACCCTTTAGAGTCTTCTTCCGTAGTCATTCAGACTCTCTAAACATGAACGATGCCGAGTTTTCTTTCATTGGACTTGTTAAATTTAAACATTGAGAGACCCTCTTTCGGGAAAGAACCCCTCCTCTCTCAGGTTCATAAAACATATGAGTTTAGACTTGTCTTCGGATGAGCTATACCAAGTTTTTGTTACCCTCTTTGAACTCATAAAACTGGAAAGAGGCAGTCATCGATCATGATGGGGGAAATGGGAAGGGAATCATTTTGCAAAAAAATGGCAGTATTTTGTCGTTACCTTTGAACATGGCACTTGTCTGCATATCATTTTAGTCAATTGGGTATTCAGTTGATCTCCATGACGATCCACTTTCATGAGTCATTCCACTCCTTTAAGTATTTCAAAAGAATGCATTGTCCACTGTCGCATTGCAATTTTGTCATGTTTAGTCATGCTGCCAAGTCTTTTGTCGTGTCCCCCGATGTTCAAAGGGAAGTTGAAGAAGTTTACCTCTGCAGTAAAAACAGTCTCTATGTTAGTACTTTTGAGTCAGTCTTGTGGTTACTACATTCACATCATTCTAGAACTATGTTCCTAGTTTTGTGTCTTCGATGTGGGACTCATCATGGCCCTCCTTCGACGAGACTATTCCTGTTGACATCAGCTCATTATCTAGGAAATAGTCTTAGAAACAAAAATTTAGTACCTTGAGATCTATATGCCTTATTGACAGATTCTCTCACTCTCAACATAGGTGCACATCATTGACCTTTGATCGATAGAATAAACTGGTTGTTCGACATCAAGACATCTATTCACACTCAGTAGATTGTACTAGGGTACCTTGGGAATCATTGACATCAATGGTGATCTCCCTCGCACTTGTTAATGGTTCACATCATTGGACGGTAATCAAGTGGTTTCTACCATGTTCGACTTCAGATCATTGTAATCACATGGATATAATCGTACTTTGTGGAAGATGAGACGAAGACCCTGGGTATTTGTTTAGCGCTCATTGCTTTCCCCAGGTTGCAATGGAGTTTTGTATATCTAGCATGGATCCACATTTGTATGGTCGTGGCTATGCTCAAATTTGCATCGGTATCTCATAGATCTATGTTGTATGTCTGGTAGCTATGTCCAAGTTTGAGTCCTATATCACATGGATCTATGTTGTATTCTAGTAGCCATGCTTGTTTATTCCTCTCATGGATCTTCCTTGTATTGGTCTGCAACCATGAGTTGGTTACTTGTGTCTATGAGTCAAATATATTGATGTACTATAGATGCCTACTGGATGACATTCTCCGATTGATATGACATTTTCACCTCAAAGTGACAACTTGTTCTCTCAAAGCTTTCATTTATCGTATCCCTCTAAGTCTCATTCTTTGGGGGGCATTCTATTATACCCAAATCCTGTCACCACCATGTGATAAGACCTTTAAATTTCATGATTTCCCTTAATCCCAGCACTTGGAGTGGAAACCTGCTATGTTTGTCAATTCTACATGAAAAACTCAGCACCGCACTTTCCTTGTGTCCCATGAGCGGTACCTTGCTCGCACCGCTTGTATCCTATTTTCCATAAGCAGTGCCACCACCTGTGGTCTTTGGTCCATAAGAGTTTCTCATCTAGACTGCTCTGTCTTAAGAGAAGAAAATCAGTACCCTAGGTAAAATGGGAAAAAGAGAAGTTTCTCGAGGCTTCTAGATCATGAGCCTCGTGTCCTCCCTTATCCCTATCATTGTGGGCCAGTTGAGCTCGAGATCCCCCATCATAGGATATTGGAGCCACCTCATCCACAAATATCTCAACTATCCCTATCCATTGAGCCTTATAAATACAAGCTCATGTCCATAGTTGAGGGGGAGAACTATAGAGGTATTGTTATGCTGTTTGATTGACTACCTAGTCCAAACCATTGGAGAGCATAGAGAGCAAAGTTGGAGCTTATGGGGATGAAGTGTTTGTTTCATGGAGATGTCTATTAACACTAAGTCAATGGTTCTAAGCTTCTCCATACATATTTAATGTAGAGATGATTTTCGTCCCACATTACTGTTGTTTTGATTTCACATGTACATGTTGTTAGATTCCTTATTCACTAACATGGATAAGTTGATGATGTTCTGGTAGATTTGATGTGTTTGCATGTTTAATCTGTTTGCAGGTACATAGGTTCACTATCGAAGCAGCATTCTAGGTGTCTATGACATCCAGGGAAGGTCTTCATCCTTTGTCGTTTACTCATTTGTTCTGGATCTGAACCATTCAGACCAGAGGAACAGCTTTTGTCCATAGAAGGTGAAATATTCCTGGTTACATAGATAGATATTGTATAAAAACATGTTGTCACAAACCCAAATTTGAGGTCTAAAATATGTGTTAATATTATAATCCTCCCTTTTCCAAACTGGTCAATTTAGCCTAACTTAGGAGTCATTTAGTCGTTATTGAGTCACTAGTACCATTGGGTCCACTTGGCCTAATGGGGCCACATGTATCTTTCACGGAGAACAGATATTGAGGCTAACTTCCACTGACTTCATTTGCATGCATCAGTTTAGGTGCCTCCTAGACCAATCCCTACAATTTAGGAGCCACTAAGAGTGTCGGCACCAATCTCCTTCAATTGTTGGAAGTTGGTGACTAGTCAAGCCTAGTTATGAGTCAGTTACATTTAGTTAGATGTCCTCTGGTTCAGTTAGCACTAGTATTTACATGGATACATGTGGGAAGGTGCCTTTTCTCACCTACCACATCAGTTAGACTGGTTTAACTCATTATAATTGATTGAGAAACTGAATTAGACAATTGGAGATAGCTAGTTAAGCTCCGATAGTGATTTACACATGTCCAGTTAGCCATGCAATCAAATTGAGTTAATCAATTCGAATTGTCTGGATATTAATGCCAGTGTATTGCATTGTAACAATTATCCAGATTCCATCTATTTACTTTTGATTAATGAAAGAAATTACACTGCTACAACTCCTTATTGCATTGTTTCATATCATTCTCTAAGTAAATTATTTGTGGAATCTTCTGTAAGATTTGTCTTGGTCCATAAATTCATGTGAGCTCAATTTTAATATGGTATCATAGCCTTGGCAGGATAAGGCAATTCTTCTACATATTTCATGTTGGATCTATGAAGCAATTTGAGAAAAAAAACTCAAAAACATTCCAGCTCTGTACTAGAAGCGGAGAGTTTACCACATAATTCTTGGAAGCTTACATTGCTGATCAAGCTTGATTGATTGGCTAAGCCAGGTGTGATGCAAACTCTAAAGGTGCAGGTTGTTCGACCTTACTTTGGTTTTTTTGTGTAATTGCAGGTACAACTTCATATGGATTCAAAATTATAAGTTCCTCTTCTTACTCCATCCACAAGATATTCCGAATGGAAGATGAAGATGATTTCATCTCTAAAGAGACAAGATCTCTATGAGGTGTCTATTAGACTTGGTAAAGACTCTTATGAGAATGAGAATGATTGGCTAAATGACGGTGATAGAGCTTTTCGAACAATATGTCTAGCCCTTTCTCCAAGCTTGCGATACCTTATTGCTTCTGTTGAATACCCAAAGGATCTCTGGACAAAATTGGACAAAACATTTAGCAAGCACAATGAGGATCATAATAGAAATTTGGAGATCACACCCAAAACCACAAGATTTCTTTGTTAAAACTTATCGGCCTCTACTCTCTCTGATGAATTTTTTCGATATTAAGAAGAAGCAAAATCTTCTTCACAGACAATTCGAATTGAAGAAAGTCTCCTTGCAGTGAATCCTTCTCCTGCTACTTTGGAAGTTATATCTCTAACATCTCATCTTCTCATATGTCTGATCCAAAAGAAGACATTCAAATATCCTATATTGAATAAAAAATCTCCTTCCATTCTATGCAAACATTCTCCAGTGATTCTCCTTTAAATTTTGTGCAAACTTTGCCATTGGTTGCTTCAGAAAGTGAAGAGGAATTCAATTTATCTCCCTCTAATGTTGTTGTTGGTGTGCTGATAAGTAATAATTTGGATATTTTGGAAAAAATATAATATTGTAGGAGTGATCCATTCGCTCTTATTGACATAGAGCTTCCAACAAATTCCTATAGGATTGCTTGCACCAATACTCAGATTTTTGAAGAAGGACAAAAATTGTGCATCTACCATCTCGGTGGACCACACTTTTGGATCTGATATGAACTTATTTGGATCTGATATGATATTATTTGGATCTGATATGATATTAATTGGTTCGAATTTTAAGTTCCAATAGCTTTCATTCATGGTTGTAGCTGGTCTCATCAATTTTGGTGTGACAAATCAAGTACCGCAAGTCTTCTTCAAACTTGTTGCTCAGGATTTGATGTTAGTTTCCTCTTATGATGTTGCTGATATTGTATTTTGTGATTCATTGGTTATTTATGAAGCTATATCAGATTATGGAGCTCAATCATCCGCTCTCCACAGTCTCATGGATTTTCTACCTTTGTATTTGATCACATGCTCTATCCTCATAGAACTAGTGAAGATTGAGACATTCTGCATCTACCTAGACACTTGCTCCTAACACTTGGAGCTGATATTAACTCACATGGTTTGTTGTTCAAGGCTGCAATATATCATTTTCTTGGGTTTTCCTCATATGGTTCGAATTCTCAAGCACATTTTCTCTATTATCAGTTGATTTCAATTGCTCTACATGGGTCCAATTTTCATCCAACAGTTGTCTATATTTCTGATTCAATTGAGCTTATTATTCTTATTCCAAAGAAGAAGATTCCTCCAGACATAATCATTTAGTTTGGATGGATAAGTTCACATGCTAGGCCCCAGGATACCTGTGCACAGAAGAACAAGCTTTTTCTTGATTCACTGCTTAGTTTGAGGGGGGCCATTTTTCCCATGAGGTTTTTCCCTATTTCCTTGGTTTTATTAAGCAGTTATTTTTTTCATTTTAGTTGTAATGGGTGACCTTTGGTCCTAGTTACCAGGGACTGCATTTGTCCAAGTTAGCATTCAGGGGGGGTGTTAGGATTATAATCATCCTTGTCCAAAGTGGTCAATTTATCCTAACTTAGGAATCATTTAGTCATTATTGAGTCACTGAGTACGATTGGGTCCACTTGGCCTAATGGGGCCACATGTACCAGTCACTAGAGTGTGGGGAACATAGATTGAGGCTAACTGCCACTAACTGCACTTGCATGCATTATTTTAGGTGCCTAGTAGACCAATCCCTACAATTTAGGATCCACCGGGAGTGTCAGCACCAACCTCCTTCAGTTGTTTGAATTTGGTGACTATTCAAGCCTAGTTATGAGTCAGTTACATTAAGTTAATTAGATTTCCTCCAGTGCAGTTAGCGTCAGTATTTGCATGGCTATATGTGGGGAGGCACCTTTTCTCACCTACCACATCAGTTAGACTATTTTAAGTGATTATAACTGATTGAGAGACTGAATTAGACAATTGGAGATAGCTAGTTAACTCTTATAGTGATTTAGACATGTCATGTTAGCCATGCAATCAGATTGAGTTAATCAATTCAAATTACCTTTCATGGATTTGAATTGTCTTGCTATTAATGTTAGTGTATTGCATTGAAAACAATTATCCAAATTGCATCCATTTACTTTTGATTAATGAAAGAAATTACACAACTATAAATCCTTATTGCACTGTTTCATATCATTTTCTGAGTAAATTGTTTGTGGGATCTTCTGTAAGTTTTGTCTTGGTCTATAGATTCCTTTGAGCTCAATTTTGGGCTCTGATGCCATATTAAAATTGAGCTCACGGGAATCCATGTACCAAGAAAAAACTTAGAGAATATTCCACAAACAAATTACTCAGAAAATGATATGAAACAGTGCAATAAGGAGTTGCAGCTGTGTAATTGCTTTCATTAATCAAAAGTAAATGGATACAATCTGGATAATTGTTACAATGCAATACATTGACATTAATAGCCAGACAATTCGAATCCATGAGAGGTAATTTGAATTGATTAACTCAATCAGACTGCATGGCTAACTGGAGATGTCTAAATCACTATCGAAGCTTAACTAGCTATCTCCAGTTGTCTAATTCAGTCTTACAATGAGTTATAATCAGTTAAACTAGTCTAACTAATGTGGTAGGTGAGAAAAGGTGCCTTCCCACATGCAGGCATGCAAAGACTGGCGCTAACTGAACTAGAAGACATCTAAATTAATGTAACTGACTCATAACTAGGCTTGACTAGTCACCAACTACCAAAACTGAAGGAGGTTGGTGACGGCACTCCCAGTGCCTCCTAAATTGTAGGGATTGGTCTAGGAGGTGTCTAAACTTATGCATGCAAGTGCAGTCAGTGGAAGTTTTCCTCAATCTATGTTCCCCACACTCTAGTGACTGGTACATGTGGCCCCATTAGGCCAAGTGGACCCAATGGTACTAGTAACTCAATAATGACTAAATGACTCCAAAGTTGGGCTAAATTGACCTGTCTAGACCAAAAAAAGATTATAATCCTAACAATATGCTTAAAAAAATCTTGTAACTATATATACAATTTGAGGCCTGAAATATGCTTAAAAAAATATTGTAAATGTATAAATTAATACATGTATGCTCCATATATTGCTTTGCTTTTATGACAACTTTGATAAAATTGTAGTGATTTCATGGATGCAAGACTTTAATATAATATGTTATCTTCATAGATGCTTTTCTTGTGAATAAAGGAATTCTTTTTATATTTAGAATGATTTTTATAATGGGAGTAATGCCTCATCCTTATCCTTATATGGTATCAACCGTTCGGGGTTTTTCTGTGACTTTTATACAACTATTGCTGTGAGGATTGTAAGTTTATTATAGTCTCAAGGGTTTATCTTGCTACTATACGTTATTATAGTCTCAAGGGTTTATTACCATATAGTTACAAATAAATGCATTTTTGTAGAAATTACATAATCGACTCCTTAAGAATATTTTGTTGTCTCCACACTCTACTAAAAAAGAAGTGTAAAAATTGAACCCGCATTTATAAATACAAACTCTTAGATTTATGGTTTGTAATACTAACTAGGAACTATGCTGGTAATTATTGCATGAACTTACTTAGGGAGTTACCACGGAGTTAATATGTTTCCAATTGGATAGTGACATTTAGAGTTTTAATGGCCATAATATTGTGATTGCACATTTTTATATTTGAAATAAAACCCATATAAAGAGGGTTCAATTCCTTGACCCTCGAGGAATTATTGGTTGAAATTGCTTGGATTTCCACCCTGGAACCAATGGATATTATAGGTTGTAATATCAATTGTACACATGATTGATTAATAGATTTTTACCTCAATATTGTGTATTCAATTATTGTATATTTATGGCCTTAATAAAAAATTATTTACCATCCTACTTCTACACTTGTTGATTTCAGGTGTATAAATTGATGTATATTAACATAATTTTGTAAGTCCAAAGCTTACTTTATTTATTATTATTTGATATTTGTTTTCGATCAATTTAGGTAGATGAAATTGGTGTAAGTATATACTTTATTTGTACTGTATAACCGACAATATTTGAGCTATAAATAAAACACCATCATTGCAATCCTTTCCATCTAGAAATGAAATAAAGGATTCTTTAAGTAAAAATTGTTTCCATACTTATATTCAAAATGAAGGAAATTCTTACTATTTCATAATCTGAAGTAGTACGCTTAAGAATTACATAATTAAATCTAACAAATTTTGTTTTCTAGCAATGGTGTAGTTCTTTAACGATTACAAGTTTTGTTTTTATATAAGGTTAGGGCATCTTTCCAATAAAAGTATCATACAAAGAGTCTGTAACTTATAAAAGAGATGAAATGAATTAATTTCATCCTACTACATCCACATCTAATCAATAAGTAACCACATAAATAAAACAGTGAGAATCCATATCTATTAAACACCTATCTAGGAAATTAATAACAGAGATGGGTATAGAACTCATAGAAATAAAACATTGAGAATCCATATCTATTAAACACCTATCTAGGAAAGTAATAATAGAGATGGGTATACAACTCATATTTACTCAAGAAAAATCAGAAAAACAACTGAATTATACTGGTATAGAAGTTGTAAATAAAAAATAGAGATAGGTATAGAAACACATATCTCTTAAGCAGAAGTTGGGAAAACCAGATTGAATAAGACCGCTCCTCCCAACCATAGAGCTAGTAACCAACTCACCCCCAAGCCCGATCACTTTCATATGGGAGAATGACAACAATAACGTACCTCATGTATGTAGAACTCTCACCTAGAGACCTGAACTAATTAGAAGGTGGACTTACAAACTTCTCAACTTTGAGAGTGCTCGCTCTTTGTTTGTAAGACAAGAGCTTTCTTTCCCAAAAACATCAAACATCGTTGTGTTCCTATGATGTCATTTTAAAATATTTTTCCTAGGAATTGTGTCATTAAGGACCATGGGGGGCTCACTCAATGAAATTTTTACATAGCACGGTTGTTCGCAAGATATTAATGAATATCCCTAATTTCACTAAATATTGGAAAATGCCTCCTAAAATTGTATTGTTGAACTCCCCTCTCAATATACCTTTCGAATTAAGAAAACCCCTAGTTTTACCAGATATTGTAGGTATCCATTTTTATCAACCCATACCCCCTTTATATCATATTATCAAGTTGTAGCAAACATGAGTGCTAATAGATTTTCGTATAAGCAAACACGATTCTATATAAAATAATAATATAATGCTAATAATGATCCCATCGGGATTGCAAGGGATACTAATCAATTTATAGTGTTGGATAGTGGAATACCCAACAAAATATTAATGGGGAAGCAAAAATGCATAAAAGGAAACCCACTCAAGAGATCAATGTAACAAAGAATGTAAAAGAATGATAGTCTAATAGTTAGTGCAATGGTTAGAAAAGATGAGAATTACATATTTTCACACCACAATCTACCAATCTACCAATTTTATATCCTATAAATACAAGTATAGCCATAGAGAGCTCATGTTTTCTATAAGCTTAATAAATTAAACTCCATAAAAATGCAAAATTGAAACACTTTCATGGATGGACTTCCCTACCTTCCTATAAAAATAAACATCATTGATGTTTGAACCCAAATGGACATAGACAAATTCCTCTTCGTTTCCAATAGCATCATATTATCATGTGCACAACTTGGATTTGGGTCATTCACAAGATGCAATAAATTGCCTCCACTTCCTAGATACTTTTATTCTTGCAATCAAGGGAATCAACACCATTTAGTTACCTTTTCTTGGGTTATATCTAGTTTTTTTTAATCTTTATAGGAGGGGGAAATATCCATTGTTAAGTTTCAAGCATGCAATAGTTATAAATATACACTAATGGTGGAAGTTATATGATACCATTTCATGGTAACGATAAGACATAGGGTATATAAATAAGGATTTAGATTTTCATCTATGTTCATATCAGTTCCAATACAATATTAAGACGAATTCCTTGCATATAAGAATTAAAATTACAATTATGAATATGCCTGGAAATAAAACTCAATCTAACAACTATTCCTAACTAGCAATGTGAAAATGTTAAAGAAGAATACGAAAAGTTGAAAGAAATTATTAGTCAAGAAATATTGATCTAACTTTTCTTGGTTCCAGTGAGGCAAGAAAGATTTATTTCACTTTTCTTGGTTGTCGTGGTTCAAGGTTTGATTGAATATCAGTACCCAACTAAACCCCAACAAAAAATACAATACATTTGTTCAACTCCAGAACTCTTGATTAGCTACATCGCTTAACTTTGGAGTTGATGAGGAACCAAATGCATATTCAAGCATACTGAACAGTTTCATAGGCTGCAATGTGACTTCTATCTAAAATATAAACACACTTTGGAAATTAGCCTCGTATAGAACGACAAAATGTATACTATTACAAGACTCCCTCAATTTTAACACTAGCAAAGATAACCTCAATTATGGATAAAGTGTGAAATCTTGCATACATATTCATAACAAGTGGAAACACTAACCTTTTGGACATCACATCAAAAAAATTCTACAGAAAAGAACAAAATACTATCACCCTAGTTATCTTAATGCCACAAAATTGTAATATAGTAGTGTCTGTTATTCTTAGAATCATACTTCATATCTAAATAACTTTGCTAAGAAAAAAAAAAGTAACCCCACAAAAATAAAACATAGAGTGGAGTTAATAGTAATAGTTGTAATATTATTGAAAATTCAAAAATCCAAATACAATTGCAAAATTTTCTCTGAGATCTTTACAAAAAGATTCAAGTCTCTACTAGATGAAGAAAATATGAAAAAATGTAGAGAGAAAAATGTCTAGATCTTATTACAGTATAGTAGCTTGTATTTCAATAGGATTTATCACGAGTTAGAAGAGTTTGGGAAATTCTTCTAAATCGACATTCAAGGAAATAATTGTGCAATTCCTTCCTCAAATGAAGTCTCGGTTGGTCTTGAGTCTGATTTGTTGTTATGAGTTCTTGTTGCTAAATTTGTGCATTGTTTCCAGTCCTTAGATCCATACCATTGAGAATGCAGCTTCAGAATCAATTGCAATTCATCATTGCTAAGATTTGTTAATTACTTCGTGCATTTAGATATGTTGATCCCTTCATGTTTTTTTTACCACAACCACATTTGGAAGACTATCCAATGCGATTTTTATGTGGATTTCTACATCGGATTTGGTTGGTATTAGAGGATTCCTCTATCCTAAACCTACATAATAGAATGCTACAACCCCCTCCATCCATTTTAGTGAGGGTGATTCATTGATCAAGTTGCTTCAAGGGGTTTCATAGGATCAGAGTTAATTCTGATGATTATTATCTCCTTTTTATGAGGCACATTCACAATACATGCAGAATTGGTCTTGAAATTACCAAAATAATTTTGTGTAAAATAAATAAAACAATTAAGTTCCAGACTTAGAATCAAAAGTTTATTCCTTTGATCAACATCACTCATATTTGACTATAAATTTGGAGGGACATAGATCACAAGTAAATGATCTATGTGGTTACTTGCACTCTATTTTAGTTAACTAAGCTCTGAGATCAGAAAAGGGTACTCCTAAATGTGACTTAAAAGGATGATTGAAAAATAAACTATTCTATTCAATGTAGTACGAAAATGTGCCAATAACAAAAGAAAAAAAATACAGTAAGAAGATGTGCTAATAAGAAAAGCAAAAAACAAATTACAAACTTTGTTTAAACTCTCAATGTATTTATGTTTGAATTGTTTGTGATCATTCAATTACTTGATTTTATTTAACATTAATACCTGAAACAATTATTAATTACCTGGTACTCAGAGTAACATTGCTATAATTTGTTTAAAATGGAGAAATAACCTACAGGAAATTATGACAACAAACATGAATATACAAAATATGAATACAATTAAGAAAAATAAATTCCTAGGGGGCCTCCTGGATTATGTTGTTTAGATAAAATTAAACTATATAAAGAATAACACATTGATTAAACACAAAACTTCATTGTCAATGTGAATTAACAGTTACGATATGTATTGGATGATAATATCAACATTCTTATTAATTATGATATATCACCTACCTCTAGTTTTTATATATTGATGAAGAAATTCGAGTGCTTTCACATACACTCTATTCGTTTCAAAATAATTACAGAAAATGTAGCTTATAAGATTTCATTTTCGGCATATAGAATAATATTTCCCTGATCATATGAGTTGGATACTCAATCTGCTGGCTAGTTGAGCATGCTTCCTTGCTCTTGGGCATAGACCAACATTCATAATTAGCACAAACTAAAAGATTCAACAAGTATATATTATATATTATAACTCTAACTCAGATTTACAAGTAATTAATTGATTAAAAACTAGCGTAGATCCCAATCTTAGGCTCTATCAAACGTCGAGAGGGATAAAATATCACGAGGTGCAAACCTCTTCTCAGATATTGCACTCAAGGAGGTTTGCACCTCATGAGATTTGATCCCTCTCAGGGCTTGATAGGTCCTAGGGTTTGGATCTACGCTGGTTTTAATAACAATGCACTTCATGAACATGTGCTATACAGAAAAAAAACGCCAACATATATATTGTTACAATATATTCAATAAGGCTCTACATGGATGAGAAAATGCATGTCTAAAACCTTGGACCTGTAAATTACTATAGAAGAACAAGGTAGTCCAGATTCTAGAATGGCTTCTCATAAGTGTACAAACATTACAACCTGGATTTTGTTTCTTGGGCCTTCAACATGGTTACGCAATTGGAAATTGTTTTTATTTCAATGTCAATCATGGGAATTATTCTATACAATAGTTGCCTTGGCCAATGTTTCAAAGAGAAGTAGAAGATATAAAAACATTGTAAATGATATAATATTATAGTTTTGATAAACATTTACATACAAAATTTTCGTATGATGATTCATTTTGAATTTTGTTATGTTTATGATCATAGTATTTACAAAAAAAGATACAGAACAAAGTTTCATTTTAAGTTTAATAGCATGAACTTTTAAGTACTTTTGTATAGAAAATAATAGCTTGATACTTAAGCTATTAATCTTGACATATTATTTTAAAAAAACATGCAAGAATTTGATCAACTTTATCTCCTTAACTACGCAAGGATCTCTTGGCATTCTCCTTCATAGTGTATCTCTTGCCATTCTCCTTCATATAATTCATGCTTGTGTACTATGAATTACTCCATGTTCAAACCTGCACACTGAAACAGTGCTCCTTTGCCCGTTTCATGCACTAACCAACAAAACTATAATTTGGGTATAGGTTTCTGAATTCTTTTTTTGCATTACTTGTGTGTTTTTTTCTACATGCTTTATATGTATCCTTTGGTATCTTATGCGACTTGTTCTTATTAAGATGACTTCCAAAGAATCTCAAGGCCAATATCAAATCCTCTGAGATATTCGAATCCTTAACCCATGCTACCGTTAAGTGATTTATTAATCTATGACTTGCGTTTTGTTGCCTAATTCAAACCTAAGTCTCCTCAACTGCATTAAGGGAACAATCATGATATAATAATCTCTCTTTCTGCTTGAAGATGCACCAGAGCCGTATATACACCAAACTCCAGAGCACCATCTGCTGGAAGTTTTTTGTCCTAGTACTACATAGTATTTTTAGGTTCGCTGACATTTGAAGTTTAGATTAGTAAGGAACATTGTGGCTAGTATTCTAATAGTGCATCACAATTTTGAGAACAGTTTTATTTCTACTGCAATTAATGATTCGCAATAAGGCATGTAGTTTGGAAACTAGACGAACAATTATACTTGAAACTCGTAAGGATTGATATGTAATGCAGCTCAGAAATGTTTTCTGGATGTTGCAGAGATTCTTTTGGATCTCTAGAGGATTGATATTCAATCTAGTTAAGAAATGTGTTCAAGTGAAACTAAAGAAAACGGATTCACCATGAATATCGGTTCAATAGAGATAGCAACATATCCATCTCAGACATCTTTCTTTCAGAGGACAATTTAAATTTTGTTGTTACGTTGGACCTAGATCAATTGTTGAGGAATTTGTTACATGATCTACGACTTGTCTGCCCTGAATTCCATTATTGCATGAACCATGTTTGGTATTCTACACAGAAATGTCTAAAATGTGAAGAATTGGTGCGGAGAAGTGAAAGACTGCAATGAGGTCATTTTGAATCCATGTTAAAATATTAACTTGTTGTGTATTGTTGGGGAATGCATTGAAGAAACTCTTTATGATCCAAGCAAATGCACTCTCCCTCTATGTAAGGCTCTTCTAGAGATGCTCTTCTTGTTGCCTTAGAATATTGATACAAAAAAAGCAGTGTTTAGGGTTTGACTTGTTGGTGGTTTGAACAACACTGAGGGTCGTGTAGAGTGATCTACAGGGATATTACATTGGAATGTGCTTCCTTCTCTGTGTAGATATCACATGGCGCAGCTATCTAGAGTTACAATTGTTCTCTGTGTAGTTATCACATTGTGCATCTATCTAGAGTTATAATTGTTGTGAGTAAGTTATTTCTTTTTGTTTTGATTCTATTTCCATGAAAGGTCGATGAGACAAATTTCCCAAGAATCCTATGATTTTGTACTATGAATTAACATTTTTGTGGACTAGCTTAAGATCATTTTAGATATGTAAAAAGTAAATATTTATAGCATACTTTTACATGAGGAATGTTACATCTTCCTCATAATCAGAAATCATAAGTAAATAGAAGTAAATATTTATAGCCTACATTTACCTGAGGAACTACTTTACGCCATCTCCCTCATAATAGGAAATAATATTTATAGCCAACATTTACATGATGAATGTTACATAACGTTACAACATCTCCCTCATAATATTTATAGCCAACATTTACATGAGGAACATTACGGAACGTTAAGTAACGTTACAAGATCTCCCCCATACTGGGTTGTAGAATGCATCTTGGCACAATTATATGGATATTGTTATATATTTTTATAATAGGATTGAAGATATGTTGTGGTATATTTAGTCACCTCTAATATGTGTATATAGAACCAAAGTTCACACAATCCTATTTCATATAGGGTTCTTCTCCTTTCAACCATCCCTAGAAATTCAATGTAGCACCAAACCATGGAGATAGACAAGAGCATCAAGGAGTATCTCAGATCCATTTTTAAAAATATTTTACAACAACATGATTCAATAATAACCCCTTATTCAGACAAGATACAAGAAACAAGTAAGAACCAACTTAATATGAACTCAAACTTTGCAGATTCCCCATCTCCAACAATAGGAAATATTCATTTATAGGGTAGCAAGCTTTTAGAAATCCACAAATAAGTAAATGCATTAGAGGAAATTTAGGGTCTAAAATGGTCCTTATAAAAAATATGCCATGGAAAAGAGTGTGATGAGTAAGGTTTCTCAAACGAATAAAGTTTAAGTATTTTGGTCCACCATTATGGTTGAGTTGGACCTATAAAAGTCAATGATGCTTATGTGTCCTATTTTTATTTGACAATCACTAACTCCATATAAATTTCACCTTGGTTAAGATTTGAAAAGTTCATCTTGAAATACAATAAACATACTTGAAAATAAATATAGAATATTTTATAATATTACTACTTCCAAGTCCTTTAAAACTTAAATCTAGCATTAGTTGAAATTATAGTGAAGTGATTTTGAAATACTAAAAGCATTTATATAATTAATCTTTTTAACAAAACAATATTTAATTTTAAATAAAACTATATTGAAATACTAAATAAAACATTTATTATTTCTAATATTACAAGTTAATACCTCCTTTTAAAAAAATAAATATATTTAATTATTACATTTTATAATAAAAATAATATAAAATAAAATTATAATATTATTAAAAGATACATTCTTAACTAATTAAAACATATAACAGTGTTGGGACAGAGAGAGTGGAGAAAGGAGGCTAGGGTTCATCAAGTTTTTGAATATTTGGTAGGAGGAAGTAGTAGCAGCCGCGCAGAGAGAGTGGCTGAACAACCAGTCACCCGCTAGGGGCGGGTCTTGGCATAGCCGCTCAGGAAGGGGAACGATACCTCCCTTTCTCCAGCAATCTGGACATGGCAACAAAAGTGCGGCAGGAGGAAGGGAAGAGCAGTGATGAGGATGAGATCGGTGAGATAGGAGCTATGGATGCACTAATCAGATCATTGAAGAAGGGATCACATGGATGCCTACCACGAGCGTAGACCATCCAAGCGCTTCATATCTGCTCGAATAAGGTAAGAGAGAAAGTGGAACTATGGAAAGAAAAGTACTAATAAGAAAATTCATTGGGATATGGCCAAAGGAGAGGGATCTAGTAAGATGGAGAACATGGAACCCTAAAGGTCACTATGATCTACACCTGGGTTCCAAGGGGTTTTTCACCGTAATCTTCTTCAATCAATAGGATCGAGATCAAATACTCAAAGGGAGCCTACTTATTTTTTGTGTTGGTATATATATCAGGCCATGGAAGGAGAGATTCAAACCAGAGAAAGAGGACTTGAGGGTTTCCATGTTGTGGATCCGCTTGTACCCCCTATTGTGCAAGTACTAGGAGAACGAAATCCTTCAAGATATTAGGAACAGACTAGGAGAATTCATGAAAGTTGCAGAACAAACCAAGCAACAGAGGTATACCACCTTTTCCTGCATCGATGTCTACATGGATCTATCAAAAGAGTTACTTGAATCCATCAGCTTGAATTGGGAAGACTAGGAGTGGATGCAATAAAAAATCTATGAACATGTACCCTTTAGGTACCGGCAATTCCCTGACTACAAATATTTCAGTTGAAACTTACCAAAGAACAACCAACAACCCATACAGACCCAACAAACGTAGGGAAAATCGACGGACAAGGATGGCTTTGTTTAGATGCGGAGTAGAAGAAATCCTAGATTGGGCCCTGTTACATAGAAAACTTCCTATGGCTTGGGGTGTACCACAACAGACAGAGAAACCATAGAAATCAATCCCTTCCCAATATGTACGAGAAATACAATATCTAACACTAAAGTATCTCGAAACAACAAGACAAGCATGCTATATAATATAGTGTTAGGCCTACTCTACCATATATAATCAACAATGTATAAGCAATTAAAAGCATCCATGGATTCAATATTCATTTAAATGCACATCATTGGATAGGAAAAGATATTTCTATTAAGTAAATCACATATTACATAAGTGACAACCTCTGTCAGCACGTCTGTGAACCAGAGAAACTGAGTCCTCCACTAGGGCCTCCACCACCTCAATCTGCCATCTCTCGATAGCAAGCTTACAAGCAAAGGCAGGATTGGGAAGAGCACAAAGTGCTCCAAGGGACAAAGGGATGCAGACTCAAGTACAAGCAAGTCATGGCAACAATGGACTATAGTTTTCTTGCTCTTCAATTCCTCCTCTTCAATGTATCCAAAGGGTTCCTTATATAGTGTTTAAATGGGGTAATGGAAGGTCAAATACGAGCGATCTCGAGGCATATGGAAGGCCAAGAGACAAGTGACTTGGATCCACATCAAGGAAAACTCCAACAATATTTGTCCTTTTGCACACATCCTGATGTACGCGGGTTTAAGGGTAATATTCATGTATATACACGAGAAAGGGATTAAAATTCGCATACAACCAATAACAGGTGTTTTTAGGGATGATCATGGAAACATCAAAGGTACAATATTGGTCTATGGGGTCCAAAGATTCTGTAGAGGGACAGGGAAAGCCATAAATGTGTGATCTACCATGTGTCACTAAAGTCAGTTGTAACAGATTCCCCCTAATGTGTGAGGTCAGAGGGGTAACATGATGGCCGAAATACATTATAAATCCATCCTAGAAGTGGAGTGATGAAGAACCAGGTGGAAGAACCATCCATCCAATAGTATAGTACAATAATCAAACTTTGCATATGACTGCAAATACATACAGCAGTCCTGGATACATAAGAGTACAATGGCCATGAATAGGCATGATACAAAATATGACATGTGTGGTCATCGCCACATACAATATATAATAGATCAGAATCTCCATGATGAAGATATACAAAGGATCAAGATCTCCATGAAAGCTAAAGATATACAAAGGATAAAGATCTACATAATGGCTGAAGATATCTGACATATACTGGAATCAAGTCACGAGAGCTGAAATCTTGTGAACACTGGCACGATCAAGGGGCATATGTAAAAATCCACCAATCTGGAAAGTATTCTACACACAATGCTATGAGTACATGTCCTACTATGTGAATAGAGGTGTCGAGGTCGAACATAGTAGTCCATCGTCTGATTACCGGTCATTGATGTATACCGTTAACAAATGCAAGATTACCCACCGATAATGAAAATGGGAATCAAATTACTAGAGTGCAGTCTAACAAGTGTGAATAGATGTGTTGAGGTCAAACTCTTGAAAGAATCCATCAATCAGGGGACATTGATGTATTCCCAAAAATTGTCGATGGCGAGAGAACCTACCACTGGTGACTATAAGTCTCAAGGCACTCAAATGACTCTATACTTCTATCCCAGACTAAACAATCTAAAGTTGATGGGATGGAATCCGCTGGAAGGAGGGCATTAAGGCATCCCCCATCAACCAACACAAGGTACTCAGTAATGTTGTATATTGTGGAAGGACAAGATGTGCACAAACCAGTAGTAGTACCGAGAATGGCCAACATGCAAAGTCAAGAAAACTGAGGAGTGGCCGACTCAGGCTTCAACTTCATTTGAACAAGAGCATAGAGGTGAATGGTGACTAAATATAGGCATCATAGACTCGATATACAAAACTGGGACATCTCTGCGACACAAAAGGCATTAATAGAGGCTCCATATGGACTGGAATCTTAACCAATCGATGGAGATAAACTCAGAAGAAAAAAAAGTACAACTCCTAAAGTCAAACTATTAACCCAACCAACGGATGTGATATATAGTGCTCTGTTCGAAGGCAACATGACTCATCTGCTGCCAAAGATAACATCTTTTTCTGCCCGGCTTTTTGTTTTTTCTTTTTTTTTTTGGACTTTTTCAGATATTTTGAAAAGCTTGAAAAAGAATAAAAGTTCTTTATAGTTACAAATCTAGGAGGACATGAGTGTCAAGGGGAAAACAAACTAGTTCCAAGTAGTGGAACATACCTATTCTCAATGCAGGGAAACATGTGCAGGATAACAACACTCAGGGGAAAGTCCCTTCTCGGTAAAAAAAAAGGGGAATTGAGCTGCAAAAGATATATAAAAAGGCTCTGCTTGGCTAGACATGAGACAAACTCGGGCTATATGGCTGATAATCAAAGTCAGGGAAGCTGGCGTAAGGCTCAATAAAGCAAGAAAAACTCATGATAATGCAATTACAACTTGACATATACAAGGGAGTCTTGGGGAAATGACCAGCATAAAAGGTCAAGAGGAGTATGAAGCTCTTGCTCAAAGTCATGGCTGTACTATACAAAGGACTCCCACACCCTAAAGGAGAAATGTTGACATGGGTACCAAATACAAAACAGGATCTAACTATGGTACCCATGTATGGTAAAGCTCTACCATTCACAACATGTCACATCTAAAAGAAACAAGTAGGTTCTGTGACAAGATGGAATGGGTTCATACCTAAGGTTAAAATGAAATGGTCATAAGGTTATGCAAAATGCAAACGGATGTGAAACCTAACCTATATGCCAATTTAGACATAATACCTATAGTAGGCACGAACATATCAAATCCATGGTCAAACTGCACTCAAAATGGATTCCTACAACATCACATTAGTTCAAACGGTCCAAAACTATAGAAAGTGGGTAAAAATTTCAAATTTTTTCTATAAATACTGAAAATTTGAAAAATTTTCATACCATTTGAAATTTTTACCCAACATACTGTATTTGAGCTCAGAACATTGAAAGGGAATTTCGGGAGCATCATCCGTCGAAATCCTCCCCCGTTTGATCCAGGTATATTCTCATGCCCTTCTCTTCCATTTTGATGATTTTTTTTTAAATTTCATGGTCTATTATATTTTTTGAGCCATTCAAACTTATGCATTTCGTTCCATGCAGAAATTGAGCCTTTTTCCGGGTATAGGCCTCACCATACGTGGAAAATGCACCGAAATCCGCATACATATGCGACTGTTTTGAGAACAGTCACGTACAGGGCCGCAAATAAGGTTTTAAAGGGAAAAGATTGATAAAAAATTGGTTTTTTATGTAGGATGGTGCCAAAGTGGAGAGAAAGAGAGCATGGTGATGTCGAGGAAGTTGTGCAAGGTGATATCATGGCCCAACAAGCATTGCAGGCATGTGGATTATACAAGTTTTGGTATCTTGGCAGCCTAAAGGCCAAACCAAGACTACTCCAGCTACTGGTAGACTATTGGGATACAGGGTCTAAAACATTTTAGATAGATGGGATGTTGCTCAGCATTGAGGTTGAGGACATATATTTCATCACTGGTTTGTCTCGATGAGGAGAGACGGTGAACCTACGATCTTGTGGGCCAAGAAGCGAGCTGACCATAGATGAGTACATTGCTGTGTACTACTTTCTAGAGACGAAAAAGGTTGGGAGTCAAATCTCAACAAACTCTATTAAGATTCTGGGCTTGAAATCCATACTTTTGGCACTAGGAAGGATTGCAGGGTTAGATTCACTCCACCAAGCCTCATGTCCAATTATGTTCTATGCAATAGAGTGCATGTGACCTACAATGTATGACTGGAGTACTACGCTATTGAGCAACATGAAACAGCAGGTTAGTGACTGCAAGATGGGAAAGGTACAGAACTTTGGGTTCGACAGTATACTGCACATGTTTTTCTTTGAGCGGTGCCAAGGCTAAGCCCTAGGGTAGACATTGCTCCACATGGATTCCGGTATCCAGCCCAACAACACTGGGTGAACGTTATGCGTAGACTGGGTGGAGGTAGGGTGGCTAAACCCTACCCAGTAGACTTCTTTCCATGGTTTCAAAGACAGATCATCGCCATAGATGACTACCCCTATGCAGGGATAGACTTCCAAGAAGACTTGAATATGCCCCTACCACCAAGATCAGCTTATGGTGACATAGGTAACGAATCCCAAATCCACTTTTTAAGTTTTGAATTATTTTATTTTTTTGTGTGTTTTGATATATTAACTCAAAAGACATGTTTCTGGTGTGATGAAACATAGTGACAATATGTCATGTATATGAAGATGTAGGACCACAAAGGCCAGATGGTTTCCCTCGTCCTCGACGAAGGGGAAGAGGAGATGATATTATGGGTGCAAATGTGGAATGGACTTGCCTGAGGCCATGCAGCACCAGGTGGTTGGTGTACCATGAGCATGGGTTCGACTATTTCGACAGCTAGCTAGAGCCATAATGTGTTATCATGATCAGAACCCCCCTCCTCCTCATGCTTAGAGACCTGAGGGTATTCATTTTTGTATGACCGTGTATTATGTCTTGGTGGCTTGGAAGCCCCAATTTTGTATTGTGACACTTATGTATTATGATGTCACATTTTGGATGTTAATGTCAAAACTTTTATGATGATCAATTTTATTTATATTTACAAGTGTGTAAAATGTGCTTTTGATATGCTTATGGTCTATGAAACAAATGTCAATATAACACATAGTTAGCATATGAGTCAGCAACTTGATTAAAATTTCTTGGAACATGAATGTATGTTATACTCTCAAATTGTTGTTCTAGCAATCTAACACGTAATAATCTTTGTAATAATGTCGGATCCCTAATGCAATACAAGCCATTAAGCTATGAAATGACTAACTGCGAATCAAGATGTACCTCAAGAGAATGAACACAATGTAAAATGGCATCACACAATAACTCAATGACAACACTATATTCAGCAACATTGTTTGAAGAGGGATGTAAACATACACCTCCTGAAAATAATACTTGACCCATAGGAGTATAGATCACCGAAGCTGCCGAAGTTGAGTTTTGAGTGTGGCGGCTAGCACCATCAGCAAATCCTATGTAAACGAAATATTCCATTAACATATTCCATAAGAATTGAAAGCTAATCAAGGAACCCGCTCACCATAAGAAAACCCTGACTATGCAATGCAAAACTGTACAATAATATACAAAAATCAACCCTGGCTGAAAATCACGCATAGTATTTTTTGAGATAGAGTCCATTTCTAGGCTCCACCAAGGTTGTCCCTTCATAATCAACCAGCTCATAGGACCTTTCTATAATACTCGTTTAACCACATAAGGACCATGCCACATGGGATTAAATTTTCCTGCCCCCATGGGTTCTTTAGCTTGATCCCACAAAAGGACCAAGTCACCTTCACTAAACTTCCTTGGATAGACAAACTTGTCATATTGGACCTTGACATGATGCTTGTTAACCTCTAGAGCCACTAAGGCATCTCGACACTCCTCATCAAGCTACTCTAAATGGACCAAATGCTCTTCCAATACGAAAATGTCTAGTAAAAGCTCTATAGTTAGCTTTAGAGAAGGGATTTCACATTCAACTAGAAAAACTGACTCCAACCCATGTACAAGCTGATATGGAGAGAAACCGGTGGTAGTCTTAACCACGGTTCTATAGGCCCACAAAGCAGGATACAACATGATATGCCAATTAGTATTTCTTTGTGTGATATTTCGTTGGAGAATAGACTTAAGTGATTTATTCCCTGCTTCAACTTGTCCATTCGCTTGAGGGTAATAAGAAGAGGAGTGCTCTTGCTTATATCCTAACTTGGAAGCCAACTCTTCCATCATTTTATTCTGAAAGTGCCTACCATGGTCAGTGACAAGATATTTCGGAATGTCGAACCGGGTGATAATCTGGTTGAAAACGAAATGCGTGGCTGTCTCACCATTGGATTTAACTGTGGGCATAGCCTCTGCCCATTTTGTGAAGTAATTGACAGCCACAATAATATGGTGATGCCCCCTAGTCGAAGCTGGGTTGCAATCCATTAAATCAAGCCCCACTTAGTGAAGGGACCAATGGTGATAATAGGATGTAATAGGGATGGACGCAAGTGCATATTATGTGCAAACACTTGGAAAGGGTGGTACTTCTTAACCGCATTAACACAATCTTTGAATATGGACAGCCAAAAATAGCCCACTCTCAAGATATTTTGGGCTGTAGAAAGCCCAGATAAATGACCACCACACGCCCCTTCGTGGAAATCATTCAGCACAACCTCAGGCTCATCATGGGTTAAACAACGATGCAAAATGGAATCTACCCCACGATGGTACAAAGTGTTATCCACTATAAGGTAGTTCTTAGCTATGTGACATAATCATCATCACTCATCCTGTGAAAGGTGAGTAGGGACCTTCAACGTTTACAAATACACAATGATATCCCCGTACCAAGGGTCCAAAGTTGAGATAAGTAAAATATGCTAATCGACAAAAGCATCCTCATAAACCTCCTCCTCCTCCAAACTTGGGAAATCTGATATGAGCTCTACAAAGATCAACAATTTCTTCGATTTCACCAAAACAAATTTGAGATCAAACTCTTGCAAAATGACAATCCATTTATTATATTTTCCCCCTATCATCCTTTTAGTGAGGACGAATTGAGATGGATTTATATGAGCTATGACCAAGGTTTGGTGAAGGAGGATGTAATGTCTCAAACACTGAACCGCATGAACGGTAGCCAAGGAAAGCTTCTCCACAAGGGAATAGAGAAGTTTCGCATCGATAAGGTTTTAGCTCAAATAATATATGAAATTCTCATGGAGCTCCTCATCCTCTTGAACCAAAACCATACCAACCGTCTCCATAGACATGGGCACATAAATCAAGAAATCATGGCTATAGTTTGGTGGACTAAGCACGGGGGCCATTGCTAAGGATCCCTTAAGAGAACCAAAGGACTCTTGGGATCGCTCATCCCAATAAAACGGGGTGTCCTTCTTCAAAAGATGCATAAATCCTTTATTTAAGTTGGAAAAATTAACCACGAATATTCGGAAGAAGTTCGCCATGCCTTGCAAAGACTGAAGGTGTATAATATTACGCAGGGGAGACAATTGAAGTATTGCCTCAACATTTAAGGGATTGACTCTTATACCCTCCTTGGATACGATGAATCCTAGCAAGCGACCAACTGTCACGCAAAATATGCACTTATGAGGATTTAAACGAACTTGGTAATGACAGCATCTTTTGAATATTAATCTCAAATGATATGCATGAAGCACTCTCAAATGAGAGGGAGCAGCGAGATCATCCAAATATACTTCGATAATCTTTTTAGGTTCATGAAATATTAAGGTCATGGACTGCTAAAAAGTGGCTCCGACATTTTTAAGGCCGAAGGGCATCTTCCGATATGCAAAAGTACCCCAAGGACAAATAAATGTTGCCTTATGTTGATCCTCGAGCTTAATTTGAATCTGATTATACTTGGAAAAACCATCCATAAAGGATAACACCTCACTTCCCACACACTCATCCAAAATCTAATCAATAAATGGTGTGGAAAAATTATCCTTAGGACATGCACGATTTAAGTCATGGAAATCAGTGCATATGCGGATCGCTCCCTGTTTCTTATCCACTGGAACGAGATTTGAAACCCACTCCGTCAAGGGAATGGGATTCATAGCACGCAAATGTTGTCGAACCGACTTTGCATCCGAATAGGTTTTGATCTCATGTTAGACAATATGAGGATCGATACCTGGAATTTCTTCATATCACCAATCAAAGATGTCATGAAACTCTTTAAACAGTTCGGTATACTCCTTGATCTCATCGAGGGAACAACCCACCCCAATGTAGACATTCTCAACCTTTCTAGGATCGCGAGAAATATTTATAGGAATGGTTGGTGATAAATTAGTCATGTTTCCATCAGCCATTTGACCAGGAGAGCTTAATGAAACCACATGGCTACCAATATTGTCGCTAAGAATCTCCCTAAAGTCATCACACTCCATACGATCGAGCTTAGGAAGTAATATGATGATGATGCAATTTTTCCCAAGGTTGCTCAACCCCTGACATGGCCTCAAGAATACCTTCATCCAATGGAAAAACATCATTGAGGAAAACATGTGAGTGAGATGACTCTACTTCCCATGCAGGCATCACATACTTGTTGATGTATTTGTAACTTCGGAATGTATTCATCCGTATATCTTATGTATTGTACCCCGATGTTTATTCTGGGATGTGTATGTAATTTATTTGAGTCATGTCATGCCTCGATGTTCTTATCAGGAGGTTCTATAATGTAAAAAAGTCATGTCAAGTTGTAACACCCTGGTTTTGACCCCGTTTTCATTAAATATACATGATACATATATTGTAAATAATCATGGTGTGGAGCTAAAGGAAAAGGCCCCACTATCGATTTGGTTATGCTATGTTTCGGATTTGGAATTGTCACCGATGGTATATCAGGACATGCGGAATACATATTAAGTTAAGGCATCATGTAACTATGCATTTTTATTTAAATGAACCTAACCAACTATGTTCACTACAACCAAATTGAGAAGGGGCATGATTCCTAAGGATAAGGAGGGGGAATGTTAAACCTTGAGCCATGTGTCACCACCCTGTTTGTTCTGTTTTTAGTTGGGGCATCTAATTGCTGGCAGGAAAACCACTACGTTCACGCCTGCACTCTCTCCACGACGTGCCTTTTGGGTTGTGGATGGTCTGTCGACTATCCCGATCGTGACTGTTCATTTTCCTCAGGTGGAGCGGAGTTAAAAGGATTACAATTCCTTGTGTGGCGGTTCGTCCTTTCCCTATCATACACCGTTTTTCTAGTCTGAGACGCTCTTTCCTCCTGATCACGCATAGAGCCTGCTTTTACTCCACCATTGCCGATTGTGAAGGGTATGTTGGCTTCATCATTGAGAAGGGACCATTGTTGTCCAATGTTGCTGCTGTGTTTGGACTGTGGAACGATCTGTTGTTTCATCGTGATCCATGCTATGGGTTTCTTCTGTGTGTTTTCCACATTCGTTGGCTATGTTTTCCACATTTTGTTGGCTATGTTCTTCCCTTGTTATTTGGCTACTGTAGGATGTTGTGGGATCATTTTGGTCACGATAGGGCTAAGAACGATCCAGGGAGTTGTATATCCCCTGTTAAAAACTTGAATAGACATTTTGTTGCATGCACGCAGTGGTTTTGTCCTCGGACTGCATTGGAGTGGTGAATGAGGGCCTGATGTGCTTGATAAACCTGGTAGTTTGGGAACCACACAGATAGAGCTAGTGGTTTTGGTTTCTTCTCCACAACCCCTGAATAGCATTGGAAGGGAGATCAGGGTCTGAGGGACTAGGTTGCAGAGAAAGGACTAATTTCCTTGTGTTGGGTGTGTGTGGGTGTCCTAGAAGTCAGGATAGTTTTGGTGTAGGTGTCCTTAGCTCTCCAGTGATCTCACCAGCTTAGCATTTAGCCTTTCCCAGCTCCTGGATGGCCTAATAAACCCAACTTTGTTGGCTGGGCTGATCTATTGTTTTCTTGATAAACCCAACTGTGTTGGCTTGGCTGAACTGTGTACCCTTATGGTGATGTTATCCTTGGCTATGTGTAAGCATGTTAGTTCCTTATTTCTTGGGGAATCATGCCCGACTCAAGGGTGGAAGCGTTGCTGAGATATTAAGGAGCACGCGGTCCTATGGTTGGGTGGAACGTTGCAGCGACGTAGCTGGTTGCGGAACAAGTTCTCTATAAGATAAGTATTCTTGCCTAACTTGCGTCTGCAATCATATTTACCATTGATGAATGATGATATACATGTTGATTGCTAAATTGTATATGAATGCATGTTGTTTTGCTTCCGCTATGTATATGAATGATTAATGCTTCGTAATACATTTATGTTTTTAAGTATCATGCTTCAGCATTATATGTATGTATATCTATGTTCATGGGGCTAGATGCCCAGATGATGTGATGTATCGTAGCGTCCTCTTCGCCGATCGGAGGGTCAGGGACGTTACAGTGTGGTATCAGAGCTCTGGTTGCAGCATGGGTCTGAATGGGCCATGAAGATGCAGTGACAGAGCTTATGTTGCAGCAATTGGGCCTCAGAGGGCCATGAAAAGATCAGTTAACAAAGGAAAGTTGCTTACTACCCAGAAGAAACCAAGAGAATGGGTGAATGACAGGAAAATTCATAAAATTTTCTAAATGCCATACTTTTCGGCTCATCAGAAAACTTAGTGAGAAGTTCTTTCGATGCAGTGGAAGAGCTAGTTTGAAGGTCACCCGACGAGGGACAAACAACCTTGGTTTCGAAAAAATTTCTAAGTGTTTGGCCATTGGCACATCGGAAAACTTAGACAGATCGATCTCTGATGCAGATCCTGGCAGCAATCGGCGATGATTAGTTGATTGCATCGCCGATGCCTAGATGATCCAGTTTCCGACATAGCGAAAAGGTTGGTGACTACATCAGAAGAGGATAGACGATCTTGCGTTGCCGTTGCAGATGGGTAGAAAACTATCCTCCCAACGGATAAGACCCCGACCGCTGATGCTGCAGAGGAAAATCATTTCGACAGCCGACGCAGTAGAAAAATTTTCAAAATTGTTTCTGAGTAACAAAATCATCAGCGATCGGAAAAGAATAGTTGTTGACATCACCGATGGATAGTTGAAGGAAGAGCTGATTGAAAAAGGATCAAAGTTGATGAACCGTCATTGCGGCTACTGAGTGAACTATTTCGTCGATGCATTAGTCCTTCCACTTGCCAACGTCGAGGTGTTTAAGTGAATAGTAGTTCCGGGTTTCGATACATAACCACTGCGGCAACAAATGGTTGATTTGATCAGCGACGTATAAGTGAAGCTTTCACAGACAGACAGTTAAACGATCGGTGAAGAATACGAGATGGTTGAGCCGATGAAGCGGTGAAAGAGAAGACTAAGGAAAAAAATTTGGAAATTTTTCTATGTCATAAAATCGTCGGCGATCGGCGATGATTAGTTGATTGCATCGTCAATGCCATAGAAGATAGTTTCTCTGACGGTCGATGTAGCAGAAGACAAGGTGGGACATTTTCAAAAAAATTTCTAAGGCATGAGATCATCGGCCATCGGGAAATGTTAGTTGAATGGGTCACCAATGAACATCGAAAGGAATTAGTGGATCGGATCGCCGATCGAAAAAAAAATTTCGATGAAGGTGAACTGCAATTGCAGATGCCTAGTCAACTATCCATCCGATGTCGCGATGAACAACTGCTCCAACCACCAACGAGTGCCCCGCAGAGACCATAGTGACTCTGCTTCCCACCATTACGGACACATAAATAACTGATCACCCAACAAGAAATGCATCCAAGCACCGATGCTGCAAGAGAATAGCTGCTCTGACCGCTGGCAAGTCGTGAGCTATGGAAGACATAGAAAGACCGTGGGCTGCCATTGCAGAAGCCGAAAGGACTAACCTTCCGATGTGCAGAGCACCCGATAGCTGACGCAGCGGTTAGTCTATGTTATCGTCAATGAATTTCGAAGCGATAAATGATTATGGACCTGATACGGTAGATGAAGTTAAACAAAAGGATCACCGATAAGACTCGGGATAGTAGACCATTGCAAGCCTGACACGACGAAAGGAAATAGAAAAACAACCCGTCGATACAGTGGAGAGAATTAGATGTTCTAGCTACCGACATACTAAAAAGTTAGTAATGAAAGGACCCGATGAACAGTCAATTTTCTCGTCGATGCAGATCAGGAGTTTAGTCAATTTGCCCACCGACACGGTGGGGAGACATAAACGAACAGACTGCCGATGAGCTAGGTGTTTTGACCACCGAAGTGTTAGAAAGATAGTTGGGAGGAGGTTCGAATGAGCTAAAGGAGATTTGGGTTTTTTGATGGAGCTTCTCAGCAAGTTTTCAAGCAGTTTTCAGCTATCTTTCAGTAGGCTTTCAGCAGATTATCAGTGATCACAGGGCTGAAAAGGAAGAAGAGAAGATTTTGTGTTTTAAGCAAAATTGTTATTATTATGTTTCTCTAGAGGAAGGTAAGTAGTTCTGATTTATATTAATGATATGCATCTAACAGTTTGTCACTAACACATTTGCAGAACTATAGACACCTCCAAAGAGCATCATTCTAGGAAGAACAGTGTGGTAAAGCAAGAGGTGGTTCAGTCATGAGAAACCATGACGGACATTATGCTTGGGATTCTTACGAGCGTGTAGGAGATGCCATGGGAGAAAATGTCCGTAATGGAAATGATGAAATAGAGTCTAATGGAAGGAGATTCCAGGAGACACCGTCTGAGGTTGTAGCCACCATGAGAAGCTTGATTAAATCCCAAGAAGAGCAGCATCAGTTGAATGCTGCCATGTTGCAAACTTTGACAGATTTGCAGAGGAAGATAGACTTTGGGCGAGAAGGCAGTAAGAGCAGCACTAGGAGAAGGAGGAGGAATTCCAATGGATCATCTAACTCTGAATAAGCCAGTGGGGATACAAGCTCATCTTCTCGTAAAAGGAAAAGAAGAAGACACCATAGGGATCGCTCTCGAGATGAATTTAAGAAAGCTAAACCTCCTACATTTGATGGTGAGATAAAGACTGGACAAGAGGTTGAAGCTTGGCTTCTTGGAATAAAGAAGTACTTTCAAGTGTAGGATTATTCAGGAAACATGAAGGCAAGAGTTTCCCTATTCAATCTGAATGGAAGAGCGTCCATTTGGTGGGAACACTTCAAGCAAGTAAAGAGGATCAGAGAAAGGAGACTGAAGTGGAAACAGTTCAAGAAGTATTTGAGACAGAAATACCTCTCTGATAGGTATTATGATGATAAGATCAAGGAGTTCTGTGAGCTGATATTGGAACAGCAGACCATGGATGAATATGCCAATAAGTTCTTGGAATTTTTGAGGTATGTCCGGTACATCAGAGATGAAAAAGTGAAGCTCCAGCGGTTTCTGAGCAGATTTCCTCAAGCCTACAAAGATAGAATTGAGTTTTATGAACCAAGAACTCTTGAAGAAGTGATAAGGAAGGCTAAGTATTGCTATGAACAAGGCGAAGGTAAACCTGATTACCATAAGGCATGGAAGGACGAGAAGAATGAGAATTTTGACCAAAGAAGGAAAGGTTTCAAACCTTCTAGATTCAGGAATCAGCAGAAGCAACCATCCCAAGCTGTGAGTAATCCAAATGGAGTGACAAGTGGAAAACCTAAATATCCACCACAAAATAAAGGTCCACTCAAATGTTGGAAATGTGAAGGACCGCACTTGCGTAGATATTGTCCACTCGAGAATGAAAGTGCAAGGCCAGCTTATAACATCTAGGAAGCAGAAACAGTGGGTTAGGTAACAAGAGAAGTCCCTAGAATTTATGCAGCACTAAAGGACTGCCAGGAAGATCACCAGTCAACTGTGGTTGAAGTTGCAGGTAAGATTGTTGAACAATATATTTCTATTTTAATTGACCTTGGTTCTACTCATAGTCATATCACTCCTAGGGTAGTGGAGATTTGTGCTTTTAAGAAGGACAAGCATAGGAAACCTTGGCTAGTTCAGCTAACCACTGGGACTAAGAGAAAGGTCAGTGAAGTAGTGGAGAAATGTCCATTGGTTATGAATGGATTGATCACTTGTGTGGATCTGAATGTTCTACAGCTTGGTTCCTATGATGTTCTCATTGGAATGGATTGGTTAGAGGCTCATAGAGTGAAGCTTGACTGTTATAACAAGACTTTTGAATGTATGGATGAAGAAGGAAACCCAGTAGTTGTGAAAGGTATTCCGAAGGTAATTTCAGTAAGATAGGTTTCAGCAATGTAGTTGAAGAAGTTCTGTAGGAAAGGTTGTCAGTTGTATGCAACTCATATTTTGGAACCAACAGGAGATTAAACTCCTAGGTTGGAGGACTATCAGGTGTTACAGGAATTCAAGGAAGTGTTTCCTTATGAGATTCTAGGGCTTCCTCCAAAGAGGGACATTGATTTCACCATTGAACTTGTGCCAGGAGCAGCACCAGCGTCCAAGACACCCTACAGGATGAGTACACCAGAGATGCTAGAGTTGAAGCTGCAACTGCAAGAGTTGTTGGAAAAGAAGTATATCCGACCGAGTGTGTCTCCTTGGGGAGCATCGGTTCTGTTTGTAAATAAGAAGGATGGTACACTTAGGTTATGTATTGATTATAGGTAGTTGAACAAGGTTACTGTTAAGAATAAATACCCTTTTCCTAGGATTGATGACCTCTTTTATCAAAGGAGGGGAGCAAAGGTATTTTCCAAGATTGAATTGAGGTTTGGATACCATTAGGTGAGAATCAAGGATGAAGACATTCATAAGACATCCTTCAAGACAAGGTATGGGCATTATGAGTTTGTAGTGGTACCATTTGGTCTCACAAATGCACCAGCTACATTTATGTGCCTTATGAACAGTGTCTTCAGCAAGTATTTAGACAAGTTTGTTCTTGTTTTCCTTGATGACATTCTTGTTTATTCTAAGAATGAGGTGGAGCATGAAGAGCATTTGAGATTGACATTGCAATTGCTTAGGGAGCATCAGCTGTATGCAAAACTGAGCAAGTGTGACTTCTACAGAGATAGAATTCAGTATTTGGGTCACATTATCTCAGAGGAGGGTATATCAGTGGACCCTGAGAATATTGAAGCCATTATTAATTGGCCTACTCTAAGAAATGTGACAGACGTAATATCTTTTATGGGACTTGCAGGATACTACAGGAGATTCATTGAGGGATTTTCCAAGGTTGCACATGCCATCACTTCTTTGCAAAAGAAGGGGATAAAGTTCGAATGGACTTCGAAGTGTGAAGAAAGCTTCTAGTGGTTGAAGAATCTTCTCACTAGTGCACCAGTATTGAAAGTTGCAGATCTAGAGAATGATTTTGTGGTATGTACCGATGCATGCCGACAAGGGCTTGGAGGAGTCCTTATGCAAGAAAACCACGTGATATGTTATGAGTCAAGAAAGCTGAAGGAGCATGAGAAGAACTATGCCACTCATGATATAGAGGTTGCAGCCATAGTACATGCTCTCAAGATGTGGAGACATTACTTGATGGGTAGAATATTTGAGCTCAGAACATACCATTGTGGTCTGAAGTACCTATTTGATCAGCCTACTCTGAACGCTAGGCAAGCGAGATGGCTGGAATTTTTATGTGAATTTGATTTCAAAATCAAGCACATAAAAGGAAAAGAGAATAAGGTAGCTGATGCACTCAGCAGGAAGGTACAGGAAATGCATGTGGCATCTCTTAGTATTTACCAATCAGATTTGAGGCAGCATATTGTCAAACATGTTGTTGGAGATGAATTGTATGAGCAAGTAAAAGACAAATTGTAGCAGTAAAGTCTTGAGAAGAGGTATGAAGGATATAAATTGGAAGAAGATGGACTTCTTACTTATAAAGGCAGAATTTATATTCCGAATGTAGCATATTTGAGGAGAGTTGTTATGGATGAAATCCATCAAACTCCGTATTCTAGTCACTTAGGATACCAGAAGATAATTGCTACAGCTAGAAAGCAGTACTTTTGGCCAGGAATGAAAAAGGACATGCCTGAATATATTTCAAGGTGCATGAAATGTCAACAGGTAAAGGTTGAGCATCAACATCCAGCAAGCTTGTTGCAGCCTTTGCCATTTCTGAAATGGAAATGAGAAGTTATTTCCATGGATTTTCTTACCGGATTTCCGATGACTTGGAGACAACATGATCCCATCATGGTTGTGGTAGACAAGTTGACAATGCAACACATTTTATACTGGTGAAGTCTACGCACAAGACTGACAACATTGCAAAGATATTCATGAAGGATATTTTCAAATTGCATGGATTGCCAAAGGCAATAGTTTCTGATAGAGATGTCAAGTTCACTTCCAATTTGTGGAAGGGGTTGTTTGCAAATTTAGGTACAAAGCTAAACTTCAGAACTGCCTACCATCCTTAGACAGATGGGTAGACAGAAAGAGTTAATCAGGTGCTTGGAGATATGCTTCACATGTATGTGATGGACAAACCGACCAAGTGGGAAGATTACTTACACTTGGTAGAGTTTGCTTATAACAATGGACAGCAAGCATCCTTGGGGATGAGTCCGTATGAGGCTTTGTATGGAAGAAGGTGTAGGACACCAGTGACTTGGGATAATCCAGTGAACAGGGTTGTGCTTGAACTAGAATTGCTCAAGGAAATGGAGCAAGAGGTTGTAAAGATCAGGCAGAATCTGAAAGCAGCACAAGACAAACAAAAAATCTATGTAGGTAAGCATAGGATGAACAGAGAGTTTAATGTTGGGGATCATGTCTACCTCAGAGTGAGGGAAAAGAAAATTTCCTTGAATCTTGGAAGTTGTGCCAAGCTGTCACCTAGATATTGTGGGCCGTTTGAAGTGCTTGAAAGAATAGGGCCTGTTGCATATAGACTTGCATTGCCTACTAGTACTAGAGCTCATAATGTTTTTCATGTTTCTTTGCTTAAGAAATATGTACATGACACTAACCATGTGATAAATTGGGATGTGATTCAGGTGGAACCCAAGGGAGAGTTCCAAATCGAGCTAATGCACATCCTCAATAGGAAGGTCACAATGCTCTGGAACCGAGCCATAGGGCAGGTAAAGGTGCAATGGGAGCACTACGTACCTGAAGAGGCTACGTGAGAGCTGGAGGATGCCATACGATTGGCACATCCATTTTTGTTCAATTCTATGGAACACTGAGGCGATACCAGTGTAGCATTTTGTTCAATTTTGTAAAGCACTGAGGACAATGCTATTGAAAGGAGAGGGGAATGTAACACCCCAATTTTGACCCCATTTACATTAAATATACATGATACATATATTGTAAATAATCATGGTGCAAATCTAAAGGCAAAGGCCCCACCATCGATTTGGTTATGCTATGTTTCGGATTTGGAATTGTCACCGATGGTATATCGGGACATGCAGCATACATATTAAGTTAAGGCATCATCTAACTATGCATTTTTATTTAAATGAACCCAACCAACTATGTTCACTGCAACCAAATTGAGAAGGGGCATGATTCCTAAGGATAAGGAGGGGAAATGTTAAACCTTGAGCCATGTGTCACCACCCTGTTTGTTCTGTTGTTAGTTGGGTCATCTAATTGCTGGCAGGAAAAATACTATGCTCACTCCTGCACTCTCTCCATGACGTGCCTTTTGGGTTACAGATGGTCTGTCCACTATCCCAATCGTGACTGTTCATTTTCCTCAGGTAGAGTAGAGTTAAAAGGATTACAATTCCTTGTGTGGGGGTTAGGCCTTTCCCTCTTATACACCATTTTTCTAGTCGGAGATGTTCTTTCCTCCTGATCACACATAGAGCCTACGTTTACTCCACCATTGCTGATTGTGAAGGGTGTGTTGGCTTCATCGTTGAGAAGGGACCATTGTTGTCCAACATTGCTGTTGTGTCTGGACTGTGGAACAATCTATTGTTTCATCATGATCCGTGTTGGGGTTTCTTCTGTGTGTTTTCCACATTCATTGGCTTTGTTTTCCACATTTTGTTGGCTGTGTTCTTCCCTTGTGATTTGGCTACTATAGGCTGTTGTGGGATCGTTTTGGCCACGATAGGTCCAAGAACGATCCAGGGAGTTGTATATCCCCTGTTAAAAACTTGAATAACTGTTTTGTTGCATGCATGCAGTGGTTTTGTCCTCAGACTACATTGGAGTGGTGAATGAGGGCCTGATGTGCTTGATAAACCTGGTAGTTTGGGAACCACATAGACAGAGCTAGTGGGCTGGCTTTCTTCTCCACAACCCCTGAATAGCACTGGAAGGGAGATCAAGGTCTGAGGGACTGCGTTGCAAAGAAAGGACTGATTTCCTTGTGTTGTGTGTTTGTGGGTGTCCTAGAAGTCAGGCTAGTTTTGGTGTAGGTGTCCTTAGCTCTCCAATGAGCTCACCAGCTTAGCATTTATCCTTTCCCAGCTCCCGGATGGCCTAATAAACCCAACTTTGTTGGCTTGGCTGATTTGTTGTTCCCCTGATAAACCCAACTATGTTGGCTTGGATGAACTGTGCACCCTTGTGGTGATGTTATCCTTGGCTATGTGTAGGCCTATTAGTTCCTTATTCCTTGGAAATCATGCCCCGCTCAAGGGTGGCAGTGTTACTAATAGATTAAGGAGCATGCGGGCCTACGATTGGGTGGAATGTTGCAGCGACGTAGCTGGTTGTGGAGCAAGTTCTCTATAAGATAAGTATTCTTGCCTAACTTGCATCTGCAATCATATTTACCATTGATGAATGATGATATACATGTTGAATGCTGAATTTTATATGAATGCATGTTGTTTTGCTTCCGCTATGTATATGAATGATTAATGCTTCGTAATATGTTTATGTTTTTAAGTATCATGCTTCAGCATTATATGTATGTATATCTATGTTCATGGGGCTAGATGCCTGAATGATGTCATGTATTGTAGTGTCCTCTTCATCAGTCGGAGGGTCGGGGACGTTACACAAGTCATTGTGGGTAACCCTTCATTTGATCAAGGGTTAAAGTCCCCGTAGTTCCGGGGCACTAGGGTTATTAGAATCTCCTAGAGAAGTCGGCCCTAGTTGGTTATTGTCAAGTCGAGAATTAGTATAAATAGAGAGTGATTCTCACTATTTATCACACACTCTCTCACACTCAGTTGTAGCGCATAGCTGAGGAAGAAGAAGCTGCTAGGGCTAGAAAGAAAGAGGCTACTATTGTCGAGAGATCATCTTACTGTTTTGGGGTTTTACTTTTGGTGTTGATTCTATCTCTGAGGAAGTTGTGGGGTTTTCTCCATTTATGGTTTACCCGAGGAAAACACTGTGTTCATTGTCTCTTGTGTTTGATTGTTGTGCTTGTTAATATCTCAGTTAAAGATCCTAATATAATGCTAGCTTAATGTTAAAAATATAACATGGTATCAGAGCTAACCTGAGAAGAAGACACTATACAGCTGGGGAAACTAGGGATTCCTACTTTTTGCATCTCTCTCCATAGATTTTCAGCAAAAGAAGGTTGGACTGACTCTCCTTCCTAGGGCGCATCTTTCTGTCGAAGCAGAATCTGATTCTAAGCTTTTTTAGTTTTGGACCCGACACTACTACTGAAAATTAGGGCTTTCCACAGAAGTGGAATTTTTGAGTGATCCCAGGCCTGGATTGATCTCCTCCTCAAAACCAAAGTTTAGAGATCAAGATCAAACAATTTGGTTGGACAGAACTCCAAAAAAGTCAAACCCTAATCTGCTTCTAAACCAACACTGCAGAAATTCAACTCCAAATCCAGATCCGACATCTTGGCTTGGTCAGATCTAAATATTTTGTATTTCCATTTGAGGTCCTCAGTTAAGATGTCTCATCATACCAAGCTTGATGAAAAGCTTGAGGGAGTTGATAACTTTCGAGCCTGGAAGTATAGGATCTCATTGGTCCTGGAAGAAAATGAGTTGGACTCCTATATCAATGAGGAGGTTCCAGTTAAAGAGAGAGATGAGGCTAAAGCCTTACAAAAGAAGAAGTTGGTTATGGCTAAGAGGATTATTGCTTATTCAATCAAGGATCACCTCATACCACAAGTGTCCTCCCTAAAGACACCTGAAGCTATTTTTGATGCCCTAACCAAACTGTTTGAAGGGAAGAACATAAACCGGAAGATGACTCTAAGAATCCAACTGAAGAATGTAAAGATCTAGAATGTAGAGACCATCCAGTGTTACTTTACAAGCGTCTCTCAGATCAAGGAACAGCTGAAAGCAGTAGATGAATAAGTGGAAAATGTAGAGATTGTAATGACCACCTTGAATGGTCTCCCTAGATCATGGGACTCCTTTATTCAAGGAATCTATGCCAGAAAGAAGTTAGTCAATTTCAGCAGACTATGGGAAGAATGCTCTCAAGAAGAAGCTCAAATAGCAGCTTGAGAAGAAAATATGGGAAGTGAAGATCAATCTCTCACCGTACACTCCAAGAAAACCATAAGAAGTTCTCATCACCCTAGAAGTAAGCACTCTCACAAAGATAACACTAGAAAAGATTTGTCTAGAATCAGATGTTATACATGTGACGAGAAAGGACACTATGCTAGAGAATGTCCTAGAAACAAAAATGTCTCTCACAGGAAGAAGGGAAATAAGAGAAGACATCATGCTCATGCTGCAGAGGATGAGGAACCTTCCACAAAGAGAATCAGGCATGAAAGTGATGATTCCTCAAGTGATGAAGAATATGTTTTGATTTCCTCTCTCATGGGAAACATTACACATGGAAGGAATGATTGGATTATAGACAATGGGGCTTCCAAACATATGATAGGATTCAAGGAATCCTTTGTGAAACTATCAGAACATGAATCACCACACAAGGTGAAACTTGGAGATGACTACCAGTATCCAATAAAAGGTAGGGGGGAATCCTCATATAAGCTAGAATCTGGAAAGTCTATGACGATGAAGGAAGTATTGTTTGTACCAGGACTAAAGAAGAACCTCCTCTCCATATCTGTATTAGATGAAAAAGGCATGAGGGTTGCATTTATAAATGTCCAAGTTATCATGTGGCCAAAGGGAAAGACAATTAATGATGTAGTAGTGATTGGATAACAAGAGGGAGGTCTATACAAATTGAAGGGCCATCCAAAACAAGCCTTGGTCCATGAAACAGTAGAGCCAAATGAAATTTGGCATAGAAGGCTTGCACATGTGCATTACAGAGCACTACCACTTGCAAGCAAAGTTGTTGAAGGTCTTCCAAAAATTCAAGCAAAACATGATGGATTCTGCAAAGGATGTGAGAAAGGAAAGAACACAAAGAAGACATTTCCAAGTAGCAAGAGCAAGGCAAAAGGATTCTTGGAAATCATCCACTCCGATGTATGCAGTCTAATGTCATCAAGTTCATTAAGCATATGTATACTATGTTTCTTTTATTGATGAACTTTCTAGGAAGGCATGGATTTACTTCATAAAGAACAAAGATGAATTTTTCAGCAAATTCAAGGAATTCAAAGCCTTGATTGAGAACCACATAGAAAAGAAGATCAAGACCTTTCAATCAGATAATGGTGGAGAATTCACTTCAAATGAATTCAAAGCATTATGCAAATATTCAGGGATTAAGAGGGAGTTAACTACTCCATATAATCCACAACATAATGGGGTTGCATAAAGGAAGAATAGAACGATCATGGAAGCTGCAAGGGCTTTGCTTCATGATCAAGATATTCCCATGCATCTATGGGCAGAAGCTACCAGAACAGCAGTGTATGTATAGAACCGTACTCCACACAGAGTACTTGAGAACAAGACACCTGAAGAATTCTTTTCCGGCAAGAAACCCGAAGTCAGCCATCTCAGAATATTCGGTTGTCCAGTGTACATACACATTCCAAAATAAAAGAGGACAAAATTAGATCCTTCAGGAAAGAAGGGTATATTTGTGGGATACTCTGAAAGCTCGAAGGTTTACAGAATATACTTTTTAGGATACAAGAAGATTGATATCAGCAAGGATGTAACATTTGATGAAGACTCAGCTTACAACAAATCCAGAAAGAGACCTGCTGAAGAACTTGAAGAAACAGAAGCACCCAAAATTCATGACACAACCATGAACGAAGAAATTCAAGAAGAAGATCAAGAATTTGAAGAACCTTAAGAACCTGTAGATCCACCTCAGGAGAAGAATCCTCATAAGAGGAAACCTACTTGGGTACGCGAAGCTATCCAAGGTGCAGAAAGATATGGGGCTCTAGAAGAGAATCACAGAGAAAGAAAGAGGACCAGGTCCTGCTTCGGGTATGTAGCATTATTATGTGATTTCATTGATAAAGAACCTTCCAACTATGAAGAAGCGGCAGAAAGGAAAGAATGGAAGGATGCTATGATCGAGGAGTATCAATCGATCATGAAGAATGATGTTTGGGATGTTGTCCCAAGACCAGAAGGGAAGTCGGTTGTAACTTCCAAATGGATCTACAAGATCAAGCATGCTGCAGACGACATCATAGAGAAATATAAAGAAAGATTTGTTGCTCGTGGCTTCTCCCAAAAAGAAAGAATATATTATGAAGAAACTTTTGCACCTGTAGCCAGATACACTTCCATTAGATCAGTACTTGCTCTAGCTGCAGTGATGAAATGGAAGATACACCAAATGGATGTCAAGACTTCTTTCTTGAATGGTGTAGTGGAATAGGAAGTGTATGTGGAGAAGCCACTTGGTTTTGAGACACATGACAGGGAATCTCATGTGTGTAGATTGAAGAAAGCCCTGTATGGTTTGAAATAGGCACCCAGGTTATGGTACAGCATAATTGACAGCTTTCTATCCAGTTTGGGCTTTACCAAGAGTAAAGCAGATTCCAATATTTACTACAAGGTTAAAGATGGAAACCCAGTGATGCTCCTACTGTATGTAGATGATCTGTTTGTAACAAGTATGGATGGGTTGATTGTTAATATGAAGAGAAAGCTTGCTGCCGAGTTCGAAATGAAGGAATTAGCTATGATGCATTATTTCCTAGGCATGGAGGTGTGGTAGAATGCAGATGGAATTTCCTTGGGACAGGGGAAACATACAGTAGAGATCTTGAAGAGATTCTAGATGATGGAATACAAGGCCATTATCGTACCTATGGCATCAAACTTGAAGCTATTGAGTGATGCTTCATCAGAAGCGGTTGATGCTACGATGTATCGTCAGATGATTGGGTCCTTGATGTACCTGACGAACACGAGACCATATATTTTATTTGCTAGACATGTTCACTTGATTACTACAAAGCATATTCTAAGGTACTTGAGGGGTACAGTTGATTATGGGCTCAAGTATGAAGTGAATTAGATGATTAACCTATAGGGTTATTTTGATTCAGATTGGGCAGGCAGTTCCATCGATAGGAAGAGCACTTCAGGGTATTGCTTCAGTATGAGATCAAGTGTGATCTCTTGGTTTAGTAGGAAGCAGTCCTGTGTGGCACTAAGTACAGCTGAAGCAGAGTATGTCGTAGCTTGTTCAGCTAGTTGTGAGGTAGTATGACTAAGGAAGCTGCTATCTAATTTATTTGATCTCTAGTTGGATGCTACTTGTATATATTGTGACAACCAGATTTGTGTGAAGTTGTCGGAGAACCCGATGTTCCATGACAAGTCGAAGCATATCGAGATCAAATATCACTAAATCAGGGATAGGGTGCAGAGAGGAGCAGTGAAGCTCTAGTATGTTGCAACGGATGAACAGATAGCTGATGTGTTGACAAATCCATTAGCCAGAGTGAATTTTGAATACTTCAGAGAGAAGCTTGGTGTTCTCCAGATCGAGGTTTCCTCCAAAGGGAAGTGATGAGTCCGTGAGCCATTCTAACATGGTGAGAGGATTGGTTCCTTCCATGTTCAGATGTAAGGGCTTAGCCATTCTGTCATGGTGAGAGGATTGGTTCCTTCCATGTCAAATATGAGTGTTGAGCCATTTTGATATGACTGTAGGATTGGTTCCTACATGATCAGATATAAGGGCTATTGCCATTCTTTGAATGGAGGTACCTGGTCAATTACCAGGAATACTCAGTCTAGGACTGAGGTCCATTCTAATATGACTATGAGATGTGTTCTCACATGATCAGATATGAGTGCATGGCCATTCTGATGTGATTGAGGGATGTGTTCCCACTTGATTAGATATAAGGGTTGTTTCCATTCTTTGAATGGATGCACCTGGTCAGTTACCAGGAAAGCTCAGTCTGGGACTGAGCACCATTCTGATATTACTATGAGATGTGTTCTCACATGATCAGATATGATTGCATGGCCATTCTGATGTGATTGAGGGATGTGTTCCCACTTAATCAGATATAAGGGTTGTTGCCATTCTCTGGGAGAATGGAGGCACCTAGTCAGTTACCAGGAACCCTCAGTCTGGGACTGAGAGCCATTCTAACATGGTGAGATGATTAAGTTCCTTCCATGGTCAGATGTAAGTGTAGAGCCTTTTCACAGATGGTAGTAGGTGTGTCCTACCATGCTGGTGATTGTAAGTGCTGTGCCTTTCCACATATAGTAGTAGGTGTGTCCTACCATGCTGGTGGATGTAAGTGCCGAGCCTTTCCACAAATTATAGTAGGTGTGTCCTATCATGCTGGTGGATTTGAGTGCTATGCCTTTTCACATATGATAGTAGGTTTGTCCTATGATCCAGATGATACAGAGAAGAAGACTTGTGCTGATAAATTGTGTCAAGAGAATACCTTCCTCGTTAAGAGGGAGTGTTAATGTATTTGTAACTTCGGAATGTATTCATCCGTATATCTTATGTATTGTACCCCGATGTTTATTCTGCGATGTGTCTGTAATGTATTTGAGTCATGTCATGCCCTGATGTTCCTATCGAGAGATTCTATAATGTAAACAAGTCATGTCAAGTCATTGTGGGTAACCATTCTATTATCAAGGGTTAAAGTCCCTGCAGTTCCAGGGAACTAGGGTTATTAGACTCTCCAAGAGAAGTCAGCCCTAGTTGGTTGTTGTCAAGTCAGGAATTAGTATAAATAGAGAGTGAGTCTCTCTATTTATCACACACTCACTCACACTCAGTTGTAGCGCATAGCTAAGGAAGAAGAAGCTGTTGGGGCTAGAAAGAAAGAGGCGACTGCTGTTGAGAGATCATCTTACTGTTTTGGGGTTTTACTTTTGGTGTTGATTCTATCTATGAGGAAGTTGTGGGGTTTTCTCCATTTATGGTTTCCCCAAGGAAAAACATTGTGTTCATTGTCTCTTGTGTTTGATTGTTGTGCTTGTTATTCTCTCAGTTAAAAATCCTAATATAATGTTAGCTTAATGTTAAAAATCTAACAATACGGGTCCTCCGCCTCCGTCCATGAAGAGGAAGGAATATGCTCTGCAACCTTATCAATATTTTCTTGATACGCCACCATTGTTGCAAGCAATGGCACGTTTGTCTCGATAGGTCCAAACGAAGGACTCGGTGAAGGAAGAATCCAAGGATCTTCCATATGGGTAGTGCAAAAAGACACCGAATTCAACGAGGATGAAGCCCCACCAAAACTAGACCCAATCATAAGAATGAGCGCAGGACATCTAAAGGTTACCATAAGAGAAGGATACATACCCATGCCCACACTCCTAGTTTCTGGATGAGAATGATCGATAATCGGGATAGAAGCTCCTGATGATGCATTGACACTCGGATTATGGAATGACCGTTTTGATCAATCATAACAATCTTCCCATTAAATGGAAATCATATCACTCGAAAGAGGGAAGAAGCTACGGCTTGCATACTATACATCCAATTCCTACCCAGCAAAATATTGTAGTCAAGGGGCACATCAACCACCTCGACCTCGATCGCGACGGTCTTCCCTCCTAATTGGACCTCTAGAGAAGGAAGGATCCCGTGTGGCCGAAATGATCTACCATCGAAAGTTGTCATCATAGTAGCGGATTGAGACAACTTGGGAGAACCCAAGCCCTTCCAACAAGACAAAGACATCATGAAAGCAGTAGCGCCTTCATCAATGACAGTAAGCTTGATGGTGTTGTTAAGACACTCTACATGAATCAAAAGAGACACATAGTAAGGAAAGTGAGGTTGTACTCCCATGGTTTCAAATTTGATAATGGAAGAATAATTATCGTCAGCAACCGCAAGAGTAGACAACAAGGATTTACTCTACGGAGGACAAGTCTGAAGCACTTTTAATGCAGACATTGCACAAGGAGTCTAGCCCAAATCCTCAACAACTGAATAGTTTTGGGCGGCTCAGACATTAGGATTGTGCCCCAAACACTTTAAGACTCCCTTTGGAATGCGAGGTGGAGCATCAGGTTTATCCATAGGATTTTCAATTCGCAAAGGGCTCTCGGGTGGCGAAGGTTCTTTCCCAAGTTCTAGTTGTGACAAACTATAATCTTTCGCATGAGTAACAACTTTAGTAGAATGCACCATGTTGATGCAACCATGACCACTAGCGACCTCCGACGGGTTTCGAGTTCCACTAGATGCACAACCAAGATAAATGGTCCTCAAGTTCATATTTTGGTTATTGGGTAAAGGATTAGTTAACACAACTAGGCCCTTTGCTATGAACCTCAAGGCATATTCCATACGAAGGCACAAGTGAGTGAGATGGTTTCCCTTACACAACTTGCAAGGAAACTTTACCATACATTTAGTCTGCTTGTTCCCCCCAACATTACAAGCGTTCTTGTCATTATTATTAGTATTTTCATTCTTATTCCCACCCTTATGATTATTTTTTCCTTTTTTCTTATTCCTTCTAGGCTGCTGGTTGCCTTTCAGGTCCGACGATTGCACGGAAAGTACACTTGCTGATTGGGTGGGTTGAGATGAAGCCGTAACTTGTCCCGACCTAGACTAGTTAATTGACAAATGGCTCACTTGTTGCACAACCGAGTCTGTAGGTTTGGTACTTGTAGAGCCCACAATACCATCGGCATGTGGCCCAGGCTTGACCTTGGGGTCGAAATTGGATCTAGGAGCATTAGGTATAATCTCATACAAAATTCCGTATTGAGCATAGATCAAATCCAACTCTTGTGCCCTAAATATAGCTTGTTCCTCATTTTGAACTCCGAATGTAGAAACATCCTTCACAATGTAAGGTAACAACGATTTGAGGAACCACTCAAGAAGAAAATTCAGTGGTATAAAGGCTTTAATCAATCACTTCCATCTATGCCACTCTTGAATATGATCTGAAATGTGTGTGGCTTTGTCTTGCCGAAAATTCGACAAGAGTTCGGTACTGACGTCGTAACGTACGAGTAGTTGAAACTAATTGAGGAAAGTCATGGAAATGTCATCAAATGTAGCATATGCCCCCCATGTAACTCTATATACCATTTCACCGCAGGCCCTATGAGGGTGCGTTGAAATAGCCTCAAACGGATAGAATCATCATGTAAGGAATTGGAAGAGAACCAAAGGTGGGAAGTGGTGATATGCTCACCAGGATATTCACTAGCCTTACATTTGAACTTGGCAATGTCCGAAGGAAGATTGTTAGGGACTGTCGGCCATGCAGGGTTATGAGACACAGGATCATTCATCAGTCTCAACAAATCAGGTAAGTTCAAAGTTGCAAGGAAAGGGAGCCTAGGTTGAACCAGTCAATGCCACGCTCCCTGGTAGTTTTGATTCATGTAAGGTTGATTGCTATAAATACCATGGCCTTGGCCATAATAACCTCCTCCCATTTGACCCATGTAGGGCTGCATAGAAGAATTGTGATGTGGGGTACCTTGATTATGAGGCACTACAAATCCATAATTGTAAGAGTAAGCGGGTTGTTGATACTTGTACCCATACGGTTGATAGTTTTTTCCATACTGCGGTCCATAAGAATGTCCATGAGAAGCTCCATAAGGTGTTCCATGGGATGTACCATGAGAATGTCCATAGTTAGGGATATGAGAAGCCCCATAAGCTGTAACATGAGACAATCTAGAAATAGGTACATGACCTATGGACACAACACGAGGTACTTGACTCTAAGATACTACCATGTGAGCAGTCACAGAACAAACATGGCTAGTAGAAACATTTCGGACTGAAGGCCTACGTGAAGTACGGGGAGGATGTGTTGTTAAGAACACATTTGAAGGAACAGGGTTTGAGGACAAAGGGACATGTGAAGGAATGTAAGTGGTGTTCCCAATGTTCACTCGTCTCAGTTCCGGTATCCGCATAGGATTACTAACACTAGGTCTAGGATGAGCCTGTGAACTTGCCTCCACCACAGGGATGGAGGGTGAAATATGACTAGTGCCCCCAAATATCTCCGCATGGAAAGGAATGGGGGTGCCCCCAGGCGTAGTGCTAGGATCAACTTCTGACTTAGCATGACGTGCCGGATCGGGTGTAGGGATATCAGTCATTTTATGTCTAACATAACTAGTGCTTGTGGGTTCAAAGTGTGTCTCATCGCCCGGAAACCAATAGCGATGACCTATGAATGAGGGATCATAACCAAATCGTGAAGGTTGTTTGTGTGAAGGATCATATGTGCTAGTAGGATCTTCCTCCCCAACCTCGTGAGGTGGAGAAGACATCTTTGGAATCTCATCCTCATGATCTCCCATGGTGTGTGAATCAAAGTGAGAAGTAGTCCCCCCGGACTATCTGGTTCTCTCTCCCAAGGGAAAAGGAGACGTGGAAGGTGGAAGTACTTTTAAACAATGAGAATGGTGGGGTGCCCCGCCCAAATCCACAATGACTCAAAAAATAAAAAGACTCAATCTAATTATGCAAACCCTAGGCAAACTAGCGTGCACAGAGCATCACAAGCGAACCAAGGGTAGGATATATGAGCTCCTGAATGAAGTAGGTATGTCTCTCCTAGGAGAGACTTGAGACTCCCATACACAACAAGCGGAGGTTTGTAACCAATTATAGTGTCCCTTAGCTTCAACGCATATAGCGACTATGTTATCCGACCCTGACCTAGCCAGGATACCTGCAGAATAACCTCTGCAAATAACCCCTCAATAACCTAGGTAAGGAAACTAAGGTCATCTCAATATAATCAATGCTCAGGTGGACAGTCTCAAGCGGGATTGACCATATGGACAGGGTAGAAAATCCTGAATCCTGATAGCACATCTAGTACCCCAGGGGTGAACTAGTCAATACCTCAAAGGCCCCCAGATACGAATACAATCTTGGAAATACATTTGGTGCTAATTAGTCACAACCAGGGGTCATCCCAATCATGACTGCTCACACTACCTCGTGCTTAATTCCCTTGTAAGAGGAGGATCCTGAGAAACACTAATTATATAAAGGAATTTCACACTTTCACCTGGACAGACACCTAATTGTTTTGTTTAGTGGTCTTGGAGAATTGACTCACAATGAACTATTCCAAGACCCTAAAACCTAGTCTTGTTGGTGCACCCTAGAAAAGAAAAGACTGTAATTCATTTTATTATGCATTAATTTTAATTGGCTTTATTACTCAAAGGGTAAATGGTTGTGCAACTAATGATGTTATGACACAATAAGAAGTAAAATGCACACCTAACAATCAATGCAAATGCACTGTGTCGAATGAAAAACAGGGTATGCTACTACGTGAAGTGAAAAAATTTTCCTTCAAATGAATATGCAATCATTCCTATATGAAAATCTGACTAATGTTCACCAAGCAAACCTAATGCAAGTACCATGCGAATGCAAAATGCAAAGAATGCATAACTATGCAAAAAGCAAATTGTTTTTGTATTTTTGAATTAAATGAGATCAAAAGAAAAAGTATGACTCTACAACCCTCAGACTCTGCAAGCACTCATAAACAGTATCCAAGCAAATCACCAAGGTAAAAGAGACCTACCAAGGTAAAAGAGACCTAATGCACTAATCCCAAAATAAAAATTAGAAAAAGAAATGACAAGAACATTTTCAGAAATCAAACTAAACAAGGTCTTTGGTCAGAAACAGGGGTGTAAACAGACTCCAGAAGCATCAAAGAAGACTTAGAAATCATCCAAACTCACCCAGCAACACTTAATCTTCCCCAAAAAGTAAAAAATCAGGGCATACGCGACTGTTCTCAGTAAACCTGCATACATACATGACTATTCCAGGAAAACCCGCGTGTACATGTGATTGTGAAAGCAAAACCCATATATAGGAAGAAAAAGAGAGAAAAATAAGGTAAATAGACAAGCTAAGTCAAAATTTACTCCTACAAGACACCACTGGGCAAGCATGCCCCCAGACCCGACTCAGAAATAGATAAATCGGAGCATTCCAAGCACACTGAATGCCAAAAAACCCCCAAAGAAAACAACTAGGAACCTCCCCAGCGGAGTCACAAATTATGTTATGGAGAAAACTTCCTATGGATAGGGTTGTACCACAACATACAAAGAAACCGCAGAAATCAATCCCTCCCCAATATGCAAGAGAAATACAACATCTAACACTAAAGGATCTCAAAACATACCTTATTCCGGACGGTTGAAGTAGATCCCCATTGAGCTTTTTCCAATCCTGCTTGTGTTAGTAATTTGCTTTCAACAACAGCAAACAAGACAAGCACGCTATATAATATAGTGTTAGGCCTGCTCTACAATATATAATCAACAATGTATAAGCAATTAAAAGCATCCATGGATTCAATATTCATTTAAATACACATCATTGGATAGGAAAAGACATTTCTATTAAGTAAATCAAAGATTACATAAGTGACAACCTCTTTCAGCACGTCTATGAACCAGAGAAACTGAGTCCTCCACCTGGGCCTCCACCACCTCAATCCTCCATCTCTCGATAGCAATATTACAAGTAAAGGCAAGCATGGGAAGAGCACAAAGTGCTCCAAGGGACAAAGGGATGCAAACTCAAGTACAAGCAAGTCACGACAACAATGGACTATAGTTTTCTTACTCTTCAATTCCTCCTCTTCAATGTATCCAAAGGGTTCCTTATATAGTGTTTCAGTGGGGTAATGGAAGGTCAAATCCGAGCGATCTCGAGGCATATGGAAGGCCAAGAGACAAGTGACTCAGATCCACATCAAGGAAAACTCCAAAAATATTTCTCCTTTTGCACACATCCCGATGTACGCGGGGTTAAGGGAAATATCCGCGTATATACACGAGAAAGGGATTAAAAGTCGCATACAACCAATAACAAGTGTTTTTAGGAATGATCTTGGAAACATCAAAGGTACAATATTGGTCTATGGGGTCCAAAAATTCTGCAGAAGGATAGGGAAGGCCATAAATGTGTGATCTACCATGTGTGGTAAAATAAGCTGTAACAAGCCCCCCACAACAACAAAGCAAAGGTCACAAATGGGGAGGCCCATCTAATAGAAATATCTTTGTGATCCTACCAAAAAGGAAGGAATAGGGAGGCTCAGAGGGTTAGGTGGATATCCTGGAACCCCAAGCGAGTGGAAATGAATCACAAGAGAGTCAGGAGTTGGAGAGAGAAGAACAGATGGAGGCCGTGGAAGAAGATGTGATTGAGGACATGGAGCTAGGGGAATTTGATATGGATGAGATTAAGAAAGAGTGCGACAAAAAGGGGAAAGGTTATGTGTCTAGACGATAGTTGGAACTCCTTCAAGAAGTGATTATTACTACAAGGGAAAGACAACATCTCGGGATAGCAGTGAACCCCTATAAGGGAAGTAAGAGAAGGAAACCAAAGGATGACATGAGAAGATGGAGGAAGACGAACAAACAAAGGATTGAGTAAATAGGGGTCAAACTCATAGAATCAGGACAGTACCCCACTATAGTAGAAACCTTCTCTGAAGTTAATCGAGTGAACTAATGAAGATAATATAATGGTATATAAGGGGATGTAACCATCCCAGGAAAATCAAGACTATGGGAAAAAAGATAAAAAGGGAGAAACCAACATTCCTTTTTTTGCACGAGACAAAATGTAACTCAAAAAAGTATGGACAAGGTAGGATAGAGGATTTGGAAAAGCTATAAAGTAATGGCAGTAGATGTTATCAGATCAATTGGAGGAATTGCAATCCTTTGGCATCCATATTCAATATGCTTAATAAATTGGTGGGCGAACCGATTTTCTTTATCAGCGAACTTTTCGATTTTGGATTCAGTTACAAAAGGAATGTTAACTAACATATATGGCTCAAGTGTGTTCACCCTTAAACCCATATTTTTTGAATTCTTGAACTGGATAAAAGTAAAAGTTGGAGGTAACTCGTGGATAATGGGTGGATATTTTAACCTGATAACATCTCTAGGAGAAAAGAAAGAGGGAAGGCGGTGTCTAGATAGATTCCAGGAAGCCTTCAGATACTATGTTGAACAAAGTCAACTTGTCGATATGGAAACATGAAATGGATGGTTCACATGGAATAACCAAAGAGGTGGGGAGAATCACGTTGCTTCTAGAATAGACATATTCCTAGTCTCAAAAGACATTGCTAGAGAAGTGGGAGAAGTTATGGTTTGTCCTTCTTACGTCTAGGTCAGATCATTGGATGATATGCCTACAATGGGACTGGTCATATCACCCAATCAAGAAGTCATTTATATTCGAATAGTTCTAGCTGGAACATAAAGACTTCAATTCCTTGGTCTGATAGTAGTGGCAGGATTTGGTTCCCCCCATGAATATAGTTTCCATGTACCCATACCCCATTATCATGAGGAATTAAAATTTCATCGAGAACCTTCACTATTCATCAAAACAAAGGGCATGGTTGTGAACCACCTCCTGATATTTCCAAAACTGTCACGCTCCCTTTCGTCTTCCATTGATCAGTTCGACAATATGCAAGGAAAGATCTCAAAGGAGATCAGACAGCAGAGATAAAACACAACCGAAATCAATGATCCCAAATGATCCCACAGGCTGCAACCAAATCAACAATTCAAAATCCATCTACAACAATCAATGGTGCGAAAATATCGAGTTGCGGGATTGAAAAGTTACAAGATTTGCAATCTCACTTCCCGCAACCCACATCCCACATCGAAAACATATCAATGATAGACAATGATCCTGTGAATATCGATGGTGGAGAATCTAAATTGTGGATTGGAAATTTGCGAAAACCATGACACCGCAATTCTGCATCCCGCATCTCGCACACACAAGTACCTTTGCGGAACAAAATTGTGGAAATCCATATTTCTCTTGAAATACATCCTGCACCCCACATCCCACATCCCATAGGTTGCGGAAGGGGAAAATTGTAGAACCACGATCTGCGATTCGGCACCTCGCATTCCGCAAACTATGGAAATGAAGATTTCCACCAGAAAACTCAACTTTTTAACATCGTCTTGGATCGATCTAATCATTCAGGACATACCGATATGGCCACTACACCTTTAACTTAGTTCAAAATGCATTGAAGGGAAAACATACATAGATGCCTATAATTGTCATTATTCAAAGGAACAATGCATCAATTCGACACAATAACATATTCATCACATTCCATCGAGCAATTTACAAAATAAGAATACAATTGAAAAGAATAACATAGAAAAGAACACCTATCTTAAATAGAACTTGTCCCACAACCAGCTATGTCATTGTAATGTTCCACCCAACCATAGGCCAGTGTGCTCATCAATCTCTCAGTGACAATGCCACCCCCGAGCTGGGCATGATTTCCTCAAGTAATAAGGGAACACTATCAGACTCATACATAGCCAAGGCACAATATCACTCATCCAAGCTAACACAGTTGGGTTTATTAGGCTATAGGGTAATACACACCAACAAATGGGTTTCATAGGCCACTCAACCAAGCCATCTCACAGTTGGGTATCACAGGCTAAACATAGTCAAGCCAAAATTCACCTTTAAGGACCAGTCAAGACAACAAATGGGTTTATCATACTGTACTCAGTTAATCCATCTCACTGCTAGGTTTATCAGGATAACTAACCAAGCCATCATTCACATTTGGGTTTATCAAATTGTCCAACCAAAGGTTACTCGCCAGGTCAACCACAACAAGACACAGCCAAGCCAACAGATGGGTTTATTAGGCTACCAGCAAAGCCACCTTTCTCGTTGGCTTTACTGAGGCTTCCAAGGAAATGGGTAGGAAGAACTCCTAATCTTGTGAGATCACCTATGGAGCTGAGAACACCTTCACAAGACCTATCTAGCCAGGATTCCCCACTGCCCACACACCCAACACAAGGAAGTGTCCCCTTTTCTGCTCCAAATTCCCTCGGGCTACACCTTCCCTTCTAGTTCTCTTCAGGATGTGCATAGCAGGTTTACCATCCACTCTTATCTTATCATGAGGCTCCACACTATATTTATCAAGCACATTCTATGTCTCTCCCATTCCTAAGTCCTGTACGTAGTTCATACCTGCACTAGGGTGCACAATACAACAACCACAGGGAGACTCTACAACATAGGATTACTCTGGAACATGAGTAACAGGTCTCATTCACTCTATAGTTTAGGATAATGCTACAACACAGCAATCATAGTTCTGCCAAGGGAAAACATGATGGATACACACAAGTAGAGCTCTGCTACTAACATACTATCATTAAACACTCGCAGAACGTGAAGGATATACACACAGAAAGAGCTTAGTTGCTGAAGAGATTCCCATGAATGGAGAATGGAAAAATGGATGATTAATGAATTGGAATGTCCCATAGCTCTCAAAACATGAGAGTAAATCCAAATGTGAACGAGTGATTCAAACTGGCATACGATTCTGTTGTTTCTTGTCCATGCAATAAAAACAAGACATTCCAAAACTGTGTGCTCTTCCCAATTCGAATTGCCCATACTCTTCCCCTTCCAAGTAATAACTGCCTCAACCACCTTCTGGCAGAATAAATGGTTGGGAAGAGAAGACAAGAAAGAGGGCAGTTGATAGTTTTGATGGGTTCTCCCCATGACACATGGATTTTCCCCAAACATGCTCAAAGTTAACATTCCCACCCCCTCATCCTTAGGAAAATCATGCCCCCATCTCATTATTCATTGCATTGACATAGTTGGCTATGGGTTTTTCATTAATTTGCATATTTACATGATGTTTACAAACATGCTTGACTTAGCACAAAACCCATAGGAATCAACCATGATCACCTATACCAAACATTAATCAATGACAGGGCCTTGGCCTTGAGCTCCTGTTCATGATTCAATACAATATTTACATCATATACATTAATGCAACAGGGTCAAAACTAAGGTGTTACATTCCCCACCCCCTTCAATAGCACTATCCTTAGTGCTTACCAAATTTGAACAAAATGCTACACTGGCATCACCTTAGTGCTCCGCAGATTTGAACAAAAGCAGATGTGCCAATCACATGACATCCTCCAGCTCCCATGTAGCCTCTTCAAGACCATAGTGCTCCTACTACACCTTTACCTGTCCTATGGCTCGGTTCTGGAGCATGGTGACCTTCCTGTCGAGGATGCGCATTGGCTCGGTTCAGAACTCTCCCTCGGGTTCCACTCGGATCACATCCCAATTTATCACATGGTTAGGGTCATGTATATATTTGTAATATCATCAGTCTTATGCGTAAAATTAACCGGTATAAAATGTGCTGCCTTCGTCAACTTGTCCACCAAAACCATGATGGAATCAAGTTGTCTCCAGGTCATTGGCAATCCTGTAATAAAATCCAGGGAAATAACTTCCCATTTCCATTCTGGAACTAGAAAAGGTTGCAACAAACCTGTAGGGTGTTGATGCTCAACCTTTACCTGCTGACATTTCATGCACCTGGAAATGTATTCAGCTATGTCCTTTTTCATTCCTGGCCAAAAGTACTGCTTTCTGGCTGTAGCAATTGTCTTTTGATATCTTGGGTGATCATAATATGGAGCTTGATGGATCCATAACAACTCTCCTCAAATATGCTACATTTGGAATGTAAATTCGGTTCTTGTAAGTAAGAAGTCCATCTTCTTCCAATTTATATCCCCCATATCTCTTCTCAAGACTTTGCTGCTGCAATTTGTATTTTTACTTGCTCATAGAATTCATCTTCAACAACATGATTAACAATCTTCTGCCTCAACTCCGATTGGAAAACACTAACGGATTCCACATGCATTCCCTGCACCTTCCTACTGAGCACATAAGCTACCTTATTCTCTTTCCCCTTTATGTGCTTGATCTCAAAATCAAAATCACATAAAAACTCCAGCCATCTGGCTTTCCTAGCATTTAGAGTAGGCTGATCAAATAAATACTTCAGACCACAATGGTCTATGCTTAACTCGAATCTTCTACCCATCAAGTAATGCCTCCACATCTTGAGAGCATGTACTATGGCTGCAAGTTCCAGATCATGAGTAGCATAGGTCTTCTAATGTTCCTTCAACTTTCTGGACTCATAACATATCACATGGTTGTCTTACATAAGGACTCCTCCAAGACCTTGATCACATGTATCAGTACACACCACAAAATATTTCACTGGGTCTGCAACTTTCAAAACTGGTGCACTAGTGAGAAGATTCTTCAATCGCTGGAAGCTTTCTTCACACCTCACTATCCATTCAAAATTTACTCCCTTCTTTTGCAAAGAAGTAATGGCATGTGCAACCTTGGAGAATCCTTTAGTGAATCTCCTGTATTATCCTAAAAGTACCATAAAAGATCTTACATCTGTCACATTTCTTGGAGTTGGCCAATTCATAATGGCTTTAATCTTTTCAGGGTCCATAGATATACCCTCTTCTTAGATAATGTGACCCAAGTACTGAATTCTATCTCTATAGAAATCACACTTGCTCAACTTTGCATACAACTGATGCTCCCTAAGCAATTGCAATGTCAATCTCAATTGCCCCTCATGTTCTCCCTCATTCTTAGAATAAACAAGATGCCATCAAGGAAAAAAAGAATAAACTTGTCCAAATACCTACTGAAGAAACTATTCATAAGGCACATAAATGTAGTTGGTGCATTGGTGAGACCAAATGGTACCACTACAAAATCATAATGTCCATACCTTGTTCTGAAGGTTGTCTTATGAATGCCTTCATCCTTGATTCTCACCTGATGGTAACCTGACCTTAAGTCAATATTGGAAAATACCTTTGCTCCTCTCATTTGATCAAAGAGGTCATCAATCCTAGGCAAAGGATACTTGTTCTTTACTGTGACTTTGTTCAGCTTTCTATAACCAATACACAATCTGAGTGTACCACCTTTATTCTTTACAAACAGAACTGGTGCTCCCCAAGGGGACATGCTGGGTCTGATCTACTTATTTTCTAACAACTCTTGCAATTGCATATTCAGCTCTAGCATTTCTAGTGTACTCATTCTGTAGGGTGTCTTGGACACTAGTGCTGCTCCTAGCACAAGTGCAATTGTGAAATCAACATCCCTGTTTGGAGGAATCCCTGGAATATCATCAGGAAACACATCCCTAAATTCCTGCAACACATAAAAGTCCTCCAACCTAGGAGTTTCATTCTCTGGTGCCTCCAAAATATGAGTTTCATACAAATGGCATCCTTTCCTATAGAACTTCTTCAACTGCATTGCTGAAACCTTCTTCACAGAAATCACCTTCGAAATTCCTTTCATAATCCTTGAGTTTCCTTCTTCATCCAAGTACTCAAAAGCCTTATTATAATAGTCAAGCTTTACTCTGTGAGCTTCTAACCAATCCATTCCAATGATAATATCATAGGAACCAAGGGTAGAACATTCATATCTACACAATTGACCAATCCATTCATAACCAATGGACATATCTTTACCACTTCGCTAACCTTTCTCTTAATTCTAGTGGCTAGATGAACTAGCCAAGGTTTGTTATGCTTCACCTTCTTGAGGGAGCAAACCTCCACTATTCTAGGACCAATGTAACTTTGGGTAGAACCAAGGTCAATCAAAATAGAAACAAACTGCTTAGCAATCTTACCTGCAACTTCCACCGCAGTTGACTGGTGATCTGCCTGGTGGTCCTCCAGTGCTGCATAGATCCTAGGGAATGCCCTTTCCACTTGACCCACTATTTCTGCCTCTTGAATGTTATAAGCTATCCTTGCACTCTCATTCTCAAATGGACAATTCCTACGCATGTGGGGTCCTCCACATCTCCAACATTTGAGGGGCGCTCTGATCTGCTGCGGATCTCTTGGATTTTCCCCCACCATTCTAGCTGGCAGCTTTTCAGCTTGGGATGGATGCTTCTACTGATTCTTGAAGCTAGAGGGTTTGAAACATTTCTTCCTTTGGTCAGACTTCTCATTCTTCTTGTCCTTCCATGTCTTATGGAAATCAAGTTTTCCTTTGCTTTGCTCATAGCAATATTTATCCTTCCTAATTGCTTTTTCAAGAGTTGTAGGTTCATAAAACTCGATTTTGTCTCTGTAAGACTGGGGAAATCCACTCAAGAAACGTTGTATTTTAACTTTTTCATCTTTGATGTACCTGACATACCTCAACAGTTCTAGAAACTTATTTGCATACTCCTCCATGGTCTGTTTTTCCAACCTCAGCTCATGGAACTCTTTAATCTTGTCATCATAGTACCTATCATAGAGGTATTTCTGCTTGAAATACTTCTGGAACTATTTCCACTTAAGTCTTCTTTCACTGATCCTCCTTACTTGCTTGAATTTCTCCCACCAAATGGATGCCCTTCCATTCAAACTGAATATGGAAACCGTTGCCTTCATATTCCTCGAATAATCCTGAACTTGGAAGTACTTCTTTATCTCAAGAATCCAAGCTTCATATTCTTGTCCAGTCTTTACCTTGCCATCAAACGTAGGAGGTTTGGCCTTCTTAAATTCATCCCGAGAGCGATCTCTATGGTTCCTCTTCCTCTTTCCCTTACGAGAAGAAGAGCTTAAATCCCCACTTGACTCTTCTGAGTTAGATGATCTACTAGTAGTCCTACTTCTTCTTTTGTTACTGCTCTTACTACCTTCGGGTTTTACTCTACCCGATCTAGAGTCTATATTTCTTTGCAAGTCTGTCAAACTCTGCAACATAGCACCATTCAACTGATGCTACTCTTCCTGAGCTTTAATCAGGATTCTCATAGTGGCTACAATATCTAGAGACGTCTCTTGGAATCTCCTTCCATTAGAATCTATGTCATCATTTCCAACTCGGACATTTTCCCCCATGGCATCTCACGCACGCTCGTAGGAGTCTCGAGCATCATATTGGTCATGGGTTCTCATGGTTGAACCACAACTTACTTTTCCAAACTCTACTATGACTCTGCAAAATGTGTTATCAACACCATTTGTTAGACACACAGTAATTAAAAATCAAAACCATTTACTTACCTTCACCTGGCCTATCTAGGCCCAATGCTGTAACCGGTAGCTTGTGAACTGATCTCAGGAACATCCAGGCCCAATACTACAACCCGTATCTCTAATACCACATTGTAGTGTACTACAAGTTGGTATCAGAGGGTACTCTTGACTACTCTTCGACCCATCCAGGCCCAATGCTGCAACCCGCAGCTCTGATACCATGCTGTCAGTGGTCACATACCCATACTCCATTATCATGCGGAATTAAAAATTTCATCAAGAACCTTCATTGTTCATCGAAACACAGGGCATGGTCATGAACCGCCTCCGAACATTTCCAACATTGGCACGGTCCCTCCCGTCTTCAATTGATCAGTTTGACAATCTGCAAGGAAAGATCTTAGAGGAGATCGGACGGCACAGAGAAAACATGACAAAAATCAACGATCCCAAACGATCCCGCGGGATGGAACCAAATCAACAGTTCAAAATCCATCTGCAAAAGTAAAGGTGCAGAAAGCCCGAGTTGTGGGGTCAAAAAGTTACAATATTTCCAATATCACTTCCCACAACCCGCATCCCACATTGGAAACAGATCAAAAATGGACAACGATCCCGTGAATATTGACAGTGTGGAATCTGAATTGTGAATTGTGAATTTGCAAAAACCATGACACCATGATTCTGCATCCTGCATCCTGCACCCCGCAAGTACCTTTGTGGAACGAAACTACAGAAAGCCATATTTATGTCGAAAGAAATCCCGCACCCTGCATCCCACATCCTGTAGGTTGCGAAAGGGAAGCTGCGAAAGGGAAAAGTGCCGAACCACGATCTACGATCCGGCATCCCGCAGACTGCAGAAATGAAGATTTCCACCAAAAAACTCAAATTTTTAATTAAGTCTTGGATTGATCTGATCATTCAAGCCATTACCGATCTGGCCACTCCACCTGCAACTTAGTTCGAAATGCATTGAAGGAAAAACATACATAGATTCCTATAAATGCAGTTATTCAAAGAAACAATGCATCAATTCAACACAACATATTCATCACATTACATCAAGAAATTTACAAAATAAGAATACAATTGCAGAGAATAACATAGAAAAGAATACTTATCTTGAATAGAACATGTCCCACAACCAACTATGTCACTGCAACGCTCCACCCAACCATAGGTCAATGCACTCATCAATCTCTCAGTGACACTGCCACCCCCGAGCTGGGCATGATTTCCTCAAGGAATAAGGGAACACTGGCAGACTCATACATAGCCAAGGCATAGTATCACTCAGGCAAGCCAACACAATTTGGTTTATCAGGCTGCAGGGTAAGAAACCAACAGATGGGTTTCGTAGGCCACTCAACCAAGCCATCTCATAGTTGGGTATCACGGGCTGAACACAGTCAAGCCAACATTCACCTTTAAGGACCAGTTAATCCAACATATGGGTTTATTAGACTATACTCAGTAAAGCCATCTCACTACTGGGTTTATCAGGCTAACTAGCCAAGCCATCATTCACAGTTGGGTTTATCATACTGTCCAACCAAAGGTTACTCACCAGGTCAACCACAACAAGACACAACCAAGCCAATAGATGGGTTTATCAGGCTACTAGCCAAGCCATCTTTCCCGTTGGGTTTATCAAGATTCCAAGGCAATGGGTAGGAAGAACTTCTGACCTAGTGAGCTCACCTACGGAGCTGAGAACACCTTCACAAGATATATCTATCCTAGATTCCCCACTGCCCACACACCCAACACAAGGAAGTGTCCCCTTCTCTGCTCCACAGTCCCTCGGGCTACACCTTCCCTTCCAGTGCTCTTCAGGATGTGCATAGAAGCTTTACCAGCAACTCTTATCTTATCGTGAGGCTCCACACTAGGTTTATCAAGCACATTCTATGTCTCTCCCATTCCTAAGTCTTGTACATAGTTCAAACCCGCACCAAGGTGCACAATACAAGAACCACAGGGAGACTCTACAACACAGGATTACTTTGGAACATGAGTAACAGGTCTCATTCACTCTGTAGTTTAGGATAATGCTACAATGCAGCAATCATAGTTCTGCCAAGGGAAAACACTCATAGAATGTGATGGATACACACAAGTAGAGCTCCACTGCTACCATACTGTCACTAAACACTCGCAGAACACGAAGGATATACACACAGAAAGAGTTCAGTTGTTGAAGAGCTTCCCGTGAATGGAGAATGGAAAAATGGATGATTAATGAATCCAAATGTCTCACAACTCTCAAAACATGAGAGTAAATCCAAACGTGAACGCATGAGTCAAACTAGCATACGGTTCTGGTGTTTCTTGTCCATGCAAGCAAAACACAACATTCCAAAACTAGGTGCTCTACCCAATTTCAATTTCCCATGCTCTTCCCCTTCCTAGTGATAACTACCTCAACCACCTTCTAGCAGAATAAATGGTTGGGAAGAGAAGACAAGAAAGAGGGTAGTTGACTGTTCTGATGGGTTCTCCCCATGACACATGGATTTTCCCCAAACATGCTCAAGGTTAACATTCCCACCCCCTCATTCTTAGGAAAATCATGCCCCCATGTCATTATTCGTTGCATTGACATAGTTGACTGTGGGTTTTTCATTAATTTGCATATTTACATGATGTTTACAAACATGTTTGACTTAGCACAGAAACCATAGGCATCAACAATGATCGCCTATATACCAAACATTAATCAATGACATGGCCTTAGCCTTGAGCTCCTGGTCATGATTCAATACAATATTTACATCATATCCGTTAATGAAATAGGGTCAAAACCAGGGTGTTACAAAAGGGATGTACCAATTCCAACAAAATTTGAATGCCCTAAAAGAAAGGATACACACTTGGAATAAGGAAGAATTTGGAAACATATTCCAGTACAAAAAGGGACTGATAGAAAGACTAGAAGGGATTCAAAGAAAAGGCATGGAGGAATGGTATGATAAAGGCCTCAGGGAATGGGAGAAAGACCTTCTCACCCAACTAGATGCGAGGGATCGATAGGAAGAAATATTTTGGAAACAGAATTCAAGGAACCAATGGCTCCAGGACAAGCAACGTAGCACAAAGTTTTTCCACAACACAGTCATCCAAAAAAGACATCGGTCGAAGATCCATGAGTTAAGGAAGAATAATGGTGGGCAGACAGATACTAAGGAGGAGATAGAAGAAGAAATGATCTAGCACTTCAAAAACGTTATGATCGAGGACCAGGATAATAGGAAACATGACATAGAAAGAATCATGAGGATCATCCCCAGGGTGATTACCCATGAGAACATGATCAACCGACTCTGTCAGAGTCTGTAGCAGGTCAATTTCTTTCAAACATTCTGACAGAATGAAGAGTTCACATCTATCATATATAATGGCATTCAAATTAAATTTATGAAGATAAGTTTCTAGGTAGATAGTCATTATAATATTTAATGTTAAGTCAGTAGCTTCACAGAGAAGCAATTTTAGTCTATCTATATGAAGATGAAGAAAATTGAAAATCTGTAGACATGGAGAGAAGAAGAGAAGTGTGTAAGTGTGTGGAGAGAGAATAAGAAGAAGGAAAAACTCTGTGGAGAGTTCAAGAGCTCAAACTCTTTGTTTTGTAAAGTGTTGAGAGCCGAAGCTCTGTAAAAGGTCAAACATCCTTGTAAATTTCCAAGTTTGTATTTGCGGCTATAGTTCTTTGTTATGTTACAAAAAGATATATAAATACATAGTTTATGGTTGAATGCATGTTTTATTTACCCGCACATATTCTCCATAATTACTTGAGTAAATGTTGTTTGCATTTACCATTTAGTGAAATACACAAAGAATCCACAAATATTTCATCATGTAAAAGTTTAAGTTTTTATCCGCAAAATGCTCGATAAAAGTCTTTCTTATTATTTGGTTATGTGATATTGTGAGTCTGACGCAATTTATCCCAAGTTACCAGTCAGTGAAATTTTTTTCATAATATAAGTCTTTAGGCTAAGAAATCATTTTTATAAACTTCGACTAAAAGTGGTCTGGTCAAAGTGGGAGTTGGTCACAACCAAAAGTGTGTCACGGTAAAAGTCGGTCGAAGTTAAGTAGGTGTCTATCAAGGTAAAAGTGTGTCAGGTGAAAATTCCATAAAAATTGTCTCAACCAAAAAGAGGAAAATTGAGTCATGTCGCAATATAGTTTGTAGCAGACTTGTATGTTGTAGTAAACCTCGTCGCAGTAAAACGCAGTCACAGTAAAATATGGTTGCAAGTATTTTGGTCGCAATTATTTTCGTCAAATTAAAAGGTGGGTTTTCCCAAGGTAGTGTGTTACAACCCTAAAAATATATATTTTATTGCACAGTAACTCAAGTTAACTGTCGCAACCATCATCCATCTCCACCAAGACTCATCACATACTAAGAATGAGTGGTTTTGAGCTCCCACCCAACATATTGTCTAGAGATTTTATGTTCTCTCACATAAAAGGACAAATAAATAGAACCATTGTGCTTTCATACAGTAGATTAAATATAATTGTAAACATTTGCGTTGGAGACAGCTGCTTTGGGCCACTCTAACTCTTAAAAAGAATAAATAGGTTTAACAAACCAAAAGGTAATAATTGGTCCTTTACAACCTGCTCTTTTTCCCTTGTAAGCATCAATCAAAATACAAAAACAATTACTATGGAGTTTATTCTCCAAGGCCACTCCATCTCCCTAACAATGTCAGCCATTATCTACATATTCTAAAGTAGAGTTGGTCCTATAAGGGTTTCTCTATCTCTGTAACTTTAAACGATTATGCATATCAAATTTGGAGGAGGATGGACCTCTCAGTATGTCATTCTTGTTTGTCTTCTACTCAATTTTGTATAGTAAATAAATACAAAAGAACAACATTTTTAGGTGGGCCAGGTCTCACAATAGAGGTCGATCCTCCACTCGATTTATAGGTAGCCAATATTTACCATAGAAAAACAGGTAATTTATATATATAAATGAATCTCATCCTCGGATATTTTTTCACAATGAGGGTAGGGACTTGATATTCCTCTTTACAACTAAGCAGTTTCATAGTCAGATTGCTCTAGTTGCTTTTAGATGGTTACACTTCTCTTACATGCAACCCTATTGGTATATTCTTGGGATCTCTATATTATGATAAGAGGATCGCTCATAGTCATTTTGGTAATGATACTTACAATGTGTTCGAAATACATTCTCACTTCAGAGGGCTTATGTATAATACGGTCAGTCATCCACAAAGACCTCCCTTTATCTATTTGATACACAACTAGGATATCAATCAAATCGCCATCTTCCATAATTGGTGACAAATATGCCACCTATTTAAATGTGTTCAAATGGTAAATAAAATAATGGGGTGATGTGAAGTTCATGTGCTTCCCTCCTTTAAAGGATAGTACACAGAAATTTATATGCATCTTTTTTCTATATTTTTTTTCAACAAGATCCTTGAAAGGAAACTACCTCCCAAAATACCTAATCGTAGCCTCCCTTGGATTGCATGAAAAGAATATATTTATATTGGTATTGGTTATTCCATTTGAGACTAATTTCCCTCTTTTGCCTGGTTACAACAACGCAAAAGGAATACAAACAAAAAGGATTCATTTTCATTTTAACTGGATATCGTATCTTTGTGGGTCGTTTCCAAATTGATGAATCTATTAAGATATGTAAACTTACATGTTTTAACATGCATCCATATAAATAATTTAATCAACTATAGTGAATAGACAAGATCAACACTATGGAAGTTTTATTTATTTATTTATTATTATTACCATTTACCAAGTTATTAGTATGTCTTGAAGCCAACGGAGTTGAAGCCATACTACTCCTCATTCCTTTTCAGCACCTGCAAACACAAGCGAAACTGGGGATGAGAAGTATGGCCACGTTCAGAATATTAAACCAAACCAATGTGCAGGCGTATGAACCAAACGAATCATACCTCACGGTCTAGAGGTCACCTCCATGGTCTTCTCCCTGCACAGAGCCAAAATGCATAAACCCCAAATGACAAACACAATGCACAACTATCGTGAGCCAAGCCTAAGGGAAGGCTACCATGATTTCCAATGACATTAAATGCACTAGCTGGTGGCCATTAACGTAACACAAAACCCACTCTCCATAGTTAAACTTCATTGCATTCATGACCTCCAATACAAAGCTTAAACCCTACTATCATATGGTTTCTACCATATGTAATAGTTTCGCCACCCTAAAACCTTAATGCAAATTGTATACTATTACATGGTATGCAATATTTCAAAGTCTCATTCATACATAAGTATGAGCTAATCTAAAGTCAAGAATCCACGCTTAAGTATAAGGGTAATGTTTAAGCCATAGGTTTAGGGCTTAGAGTCTTAACCCCTTAGTATCAAAGTATCAATGCTTAAGCACCATGGCATACGAAGTATGACATGATAAAATCTATGGCTATAATAAGACCAAGGTTCGAACTAGTAACCAAGTTATGACCTACCATTAAAACAAGAAATACGTTAATAACTGTAATAAAATAGACATCAAACTAAGGAAGCAGAGCTGGTGGTAGAGTTATGAATACTAAGGAAGAAAATAGCCGTCAAGGAAAGATGACCACCCCCACTCTGGAAGCAGAGCTGGTGGTAGATTTAAACTCTGATGTTTTGAAAACTTTACACAGTCTTCAAGCTGAATTGAAAAGTTTCAGAGAAGAAATCCTAAACAAAATGAAGGAACAACAAGCTATAAATGAAGCTTTACTAAAAAATATGATAGGAGGAAGCCCGCATGGTAAACCTACTCCGTCCAGAAACAGTTCCAAAAGAGAACCTTACCCAAAACAAGCCAGAAACCCAATAAAAGAGGAAAAAGAATGTACCCCTGAAGCAACTAAAGAAGATCATCACATTCCTTCTATTGGTGACTCACTTTCTCCACAGATAAAGAAGCAAAAGAGTAATGACAGTCTTCAGGGGGAGTTTCGAAAAATAAGAGCCCGGACCTATGAAGGTGAAGTAAACATGGGGGAAAAGGCTAAAAGAGTGGCTGCTGAGCATGAGTAAGTAATTTTACATTCATATCTATTCAAGTGAGATGAAGGATCAGCTTGCCATCTATAACTTGAATGGAAAAGCAGCAAGATGGTGGAGAGATTTAAAACACACCAAGAAAGATGAGATGTGAGAAATATGCTGGGATACTTTCTGAAAAATTTTCCAAGAAAAATATATGTCGAAAAGGTTCTTTGACCGAAAAGTGAAATATTTTCACGAACTACGCATGGGATCCATGACCATGGATGCATTTATTAACAGATTTATGGATCTGATGCATTATGTACCATACATCAAGGAAGAAAAGGTAAATATCCAGCAGTTCCTAGGATGTATTCTTCCCAGTTTCTGGGACAGGATTGGATTTGACATGCCTAAGACTTTGGATACCACGCTGCATAAAGCTAGGCTCTATTATGAGAATGGATAGCTAAGGCAGGAGAACCTGAAATGAGACCGAGACAATTATAAGAACTTCTATGATAACTGCAAACCTGGGTCCAACCCACAACCATAGAGAAAGCAGAATAAGAGCTTTCAAGTGAACATGAACTTTAATAAACTTGGTACAAAGCCTTATGTACCAGCTACAAATTTTAACAAACCCGTAGAAAGTGGAGCCAATGCTACTTGCATTAGTAAGTACTTTCAGGTTTATAGCTATTCAAGTGAGATGAAGGCTCAGCTTGCCATCTATAACTTGAATGTCAAAGCAGCAAGATTATGGAGAGATTTAAAACACACCAAGAAAGATGAGCCATGGTAAATACATTGGGATACTTTCCGAAAACTTTTCCAAGAAAAATATATGTCGGGAAGGTTCTTTGACCAAAAATTGAAAGAGTTTCACGAACTACACATGGGATCCACGACTATGGATGCATTTATTAACAAATTTTTGGATTTGTTGCATTATGTACCATACATCAAGGAAGAAAAGGTAAATATCTAGTAGATCCTTGGATGTCTTCCTCCTAGTTTCCAAGACAGGACTGAATTTGACATGCCTAAGACTTTGGATACCAAGTTGCACAAAGTTAGGCTCTGTTATGAGCATGGATAGTTGAGGCAGGAGAACCTGACTCCAAAACCGAGACAAGTCTAAGAACTTCTCTGATAATCGCAAACCTAGGTCCCACCCACATCCATACAGAAATTAGAATAGCAGCTCTCAAGCCCACAAGAACTTTAATAAACATGGTACAAAGCCTTATGTGCCAATTGCTAATGTTAAAAAACCCATAGCAAGTGGAGCCAATGCTAGCCCAATACAGATCAAGTGCTAGAAATGTAGCGGGCCTCATTATGCCCGATATTGTAAGAACAAGACCGGTGGGGTCTTGCACAACTTACAAGAAGAACCAATTGTCGAGGACATAGCTGGAACACCCCAGATCTATGCAACATTGGATGGCCTACAGGTAGATCATCAAGCTACGATGGTCAAGATAGAAGGTAAGATCATGAACACTTCTGTTTCAATACTTATTGATCCCAGTGCTTACCGGATCTATGTTGCACCTAAAATTGTTGATATATGCAAACTAGGCAAAGTAAAACATGAGTAAAAAAACCTTGGCTGGTTCAGTTAGCCACAGGTACAAAATGAAAGGTTTTGGAAATTGTTAAAGAATGTGAGGTAAACCTGAATTGTTTTCTTACAAAAGTAAACCTGAACATCCTACCTTTAGGGTCATACGATGTACTTATCGACATGGATTGGATGGAGCAACACCATGTCATGCTCAATTGTTTGCACAAGTCTATATTGTGTACTAATAGCCTAGGGAACCAAATGAAGGTTCAGGGCATTCCAAAGAAATTTTCTGTAAGACAAATATCTGCCTTACAAGCAAAGAAATGCATTAGGAAAGGCTGCAAGTTGTTTGCAGTAAACATCTGAGACATAGATTCTGATAGGGAACAACGCATAGAAGACTTCCCCATTCTTGAAGAATTCAAGGATGTGTTTCCCCAGGAAATCCCTGGATTACCTTCGAAACGAGACCTAGACTTCTCTATCGAACTGACCTCAAGATCAGTTCTGGCCTCCAAAGCCCCTTACCGCATGAGTGCACCTGACTTGGTGGAACTTGAACTGCAGTTGTAGGAGTTGATAGAGAAAGGGTATATTCGACCTAGTGTGTCCCCTTGGGGAGCCCCGATTTTGTTCGTAAAGAAGAAATACAGTACAATGCGGATGTGCATTGATTACCGTGAGTTGAACAAAATGACTATAAAGAACTGTTACCCACTTCCCTGAATCGATGAATTTTTTCGATGAAGTGGGAGGAGCCAGAATCTTTTCAACGATTGACCTGTGATCTGGATACCATCAAGTACAGATTCGTGACAAAGGTATTCACAAAACCACCTTTCGTACAAGGTACGGGCACTACAAGCTTGCAGTGATGCTGTTTGGGTTGACCAATGCACCTGCGAACTTTATGTTTATGATGAACAACATTTTCAGTAGGTATCTGGATAAGTTTTTCCTAGTATTTATTGACGATATCCTGGTTTATTCCAATAACAAAGAGGAACACACAGAACACCTTCGTGTAGTACTGAAAGTGTTGAGAGAACATCAACTTTGCGCTAAGTTTAGTAAATGTGATTTTTACAAACTACAGATACAGTATCTAGGTCACATTATATCCGAGACAGGGATAGTTATGGACCCAAAAAATATTAAATCCATAAAGGATTGGACTACTCCTACTAGTGTCACTGACATTAGGTCATTCTTGGGATTAGCCAAATATTATTGAAAGTTCATTGAGAACTTCTTGAGAATCGCTTTCCCCATGACCGCTTTGCAGAAAAAAGAAAATAAGTTCATATGGACTGACAAGTGCGAAGAAAGTTTTCAAAAGATTAACCAGCTTTTGATGACCGCACCAGTGTTGCATATTGCAGATCCCAATGGGGGTTTCATTGTTTGCACGGATGCAACAAAGGAAGGACTTGGAGGATTCTTCTTGTAGAATGATCATGCCATATGTTAAGAATCATGGAAGTTGAAAGAACATGAGAAAAATTACCCTACGCATGATCTTTATTTAGCAGCCATCATCCATGCTTTGAGGATGTGGAGGCACTACCTCATGGGAAGGAAGTTCCTTCTGAAGACAGACAATATGAGTCTGAAGTATTTATTTGATCAACCGGATTTGAATGCGAGGCAAGCCAGATGGTTGGATTTCCTCAGGGAGTACCATTTCGAGCTTAAGCACATTAAGGGCGAGGAGAATAAGGTGGTTGATGCTTTAAGCCGACGAACTTGGATGATTTACGAGGTGACTTTGAGTCAACCGATGCAGATTTGCATGAGAATATTAGAGCAGCCAATAGAATTGGCCCCTTCTATGTATAGATCCTCAAGAAAGTTCAGGAGGACAGGTTGTTTCAACAACAACAATAATACAAGGTCGATGAATCCAGACTGCTATGGTCCAAATATCACTTGTATGTTCCAAAGGCAGGGTACCTTCGGTCTAGCATCCTCACATAATTTCATTAGGCACCCTACTTGGGGCACCTGGGATATCAAAAGATGATATCCATTGTCAAGAGGCACTTTTTCTGGCCTAAGTTAAAGGCCAACATTGCAATGTTTATTGCAAAATGTTAGGAGTGCCACCTAGTCAAGGCTGATCATCAGCATCCTGCAGGATCGCTACTATCGTTGCCCATTCCAGAATAGAAGCGGGAGGTTATTAGTATGGACTTTATCACAGGTTTACTGAAAATTAAGAAGCAAAAATGATTCTATTTTTGTGGTCATCGACAAGTTGTCGAAGGTAGCACACTTTATTCCCTTAAAGTCGACCTACAAGTCCGTGAACAATGCTGATATCTTCTTGAAAGAAATATTTAGATTACATGGGATACCCAAGGTAATTATCTCGGATCGAGATGTTAAGTTCACAGGAAACTTTTGGAGATCTTTATTCTCCAGATTGGAGACGTGGAAGAACTTCAATACTACATATCACCCGCAGACAAACGGGAAAACTGAAAGGGTAAACCAAATTGTCAAGGACATGCTACGAATGTATGTCATGAACAATCCCACAAAGTGGGAATATTACCTGCATCTCGCAGAGTTTCCATATAACAATGGTTATCAGGATTCCGCCAAGATGAGCCCCTTTGAGGTACTCTATGGATGGAAGTGTAGGACGCTGGTTACTTGGGATAGCCCGATGGATAGTGATAGGTATTATAACTCCCGATTCAATTCTATTCATGGCTAATGCATAAATTTATACATTTCATATGGTGGTTGAGCTTCATCATCCTTTTCACCTTCTTATGTAACTGTTCATATTCCTATTATGTACACTAACGTATAATCCTGACGGATTATATTGCAACAATCCCCCCCTTAATCTGAAGGGGTGTTAGTAAGTCCGAGCATGTTTCTGAATCTCTCAAACTTTTCTCATCCAAGTGCTTTGGTGAAGATGTCTACAAATTGATCATTTGTGGAACAATGTCGAAGATGGACTGTCTTGGCCTCTACATGATGTCAAATCAAATGATACTTTGTGTTGATGTGTTTGGTTCGATCATGGAATCTGGGATTCTTAGCCAGCTTGATTGCAGAAGTATTGTCTATCAATAATGGAGTGGATTTCTCTTGTTTTTCTTGCAAATATTCATGTATCTTCTTGAGCCATACTATTTCTTTTGTTGCTTCAGCTGTAGCCACATATTCTGCTTCTGTTGTTGAATCTGTTGGAACTGACTGTTTGCGTGATCTCCATGAGACAGCTGTTGATCTAAGACTCATAGTGTATCCAGAAGTTGATACTCTTGTCTCCTTATTGCCATTAAAATCTGAGTCTAGGTACCCAATAAGTTTGAAGTCATCCACTTTAGAGTACTTGAGTCCAACGTCTTGAGTCCCCTTCAAGTATCTTAGAACTCTTTTTGCAGCTGACCAGTGTCCTTCACAAGGTTTATGCATGAACCTTGAAAGTATGCCAACAACATAAGAAATATCTGGTCTAGTTGTTGTAAGGTAGATAAGACTTCCTACAAGTTGTCGATACTTGGTTGCATCTTCAAATTCTTTTCCTTCGCTTGATTTGAGCTTCATTTTCTGTTCCATTGGAGTAGAGATAGGGTTGCATTCTGTCATGCAAAATTTGTTTAGTAGTTCTCCAACATATTTTTTCTGAGATAGGAATATGTACTTAGGATGTTGAATGACTTCAATTCCTAATTAATAGTGGAGATGTCCCATATCTGTCATTTCAAATATCTTTTTCAAATCTTTCTTTATGGATGCTATATAGCTCTCATTGTTCCCTTTCATCAAAAGATCATCTACGTACACCACAAGATACACAACAGATATTCCAACTTTCTTTATAAACAGTGTTGCATCATCAAAATCAAAATGTTTGAAATTTAACTTCAAAAGATGCTCGGTTAACTTTTCATACCATGCGCGAGGCGCTTGTTTTAGGCCATACAAGGATTTGACAAGCTTGCATACCTTTTGTTCTTTTCCTTTCACAACAAAGCCTTCTGGCTGAGACATGAAGACATTCTCTTTCAAGTCTCCATTCAAGAAAGCAGTCTTCACATCCATTTGATGAACTTTCCACCCTTTTTGAGCAACTAAAGAGAGTAAGGTACGGATGGTAGCCCATTTTGCTGTAGGAGAAAATGTTTCTTCATAGTCAATTCCTTCTTTCTGTGCATAGCCTTTTGCTACAAGCCTCGCTTTGTGCTTGTCAAGTGAGCCATCTGATCTGTATTTGTTCTTGTACACCCACTTGCAGCCAATTGGTTTGGTTCCAACTGGAGGGTCAACCAGCTTCCAAGTTCCATTATTCATGAGTGCATCATATGCATTCTGCATAGCTTCTTTCCACTCAACCCGAGTAGAAGCTTCTTCAAAGGAAGTTGGTTCAAAGTTAGCAAATAAATTAAATTCACAATCAAATTATACATCCATGTCATCACCTGAATTATCTGCTTCTCCTCCATCTTCATGTCTTTTCGAACTTCTCGTTCCTATCTTTCCAACATCATCAAGATGGACACTTTCAAGTGTCTTTGTGGCCCATTTAGGAATCTTCCGTGATGGTCCTAGTTGATCAGTTGGTGGTGCTTCATCATTGATTGAGAGTCTTTCAATTCTCTCAATCACATCATCCAGTTGAACCTCTTGTTCAGGTGAAGTAGCAGGAACTTCTTCATGCGGGGGAGTTGGTGCTTCATATGGAAATTCCAAAGGTTGATACAGAATAGGAATCCCCCCTTCAAGGTTTGGAATTTCATATTCATTTTCAGAATATTTCTTTGGATGAGGATATTTTTCCAAATGATCAAGCTATCTCTCAATGGACTGGTCATTTTTATTAGTTTCAAGAAAAGTGACATCTATGGAAATAACAAACTTCTTGTTTACCTCATCATACAGACGGTATGCCTTGGAGTATTCTTCGTACCCCCGGAAAATACATTTTCTGCTTCAAGCACCAAGCTTCTTTCTTTGCTCCTTTGGAATCAAGGCATAACAGGTGGAACCAAAAACTCTAAGATGCTTGACTGAAGGGAGATGGCCAAACCACATTTCATGTGGAGTCTTTTTATCAAGAGCATTTGAGGGACTTCTATTTCTCAAATAGGCTGCACATTTTACTGCATCACCCCAAAACATTAGTTTTACATTCTCAAAAAACATCATTGAGCGAACCATATTCATTATGGTTCTGTTCATTCTTTCTGCTACACCGTTTTGTTGAGGATTGTAGGGAACTGTAGTTTGATGTGCAATTCCATGTTGGCAAAGATAATCTTCAAAAGCATTTGAAGTGTATTCTTTCCCATTATCAGTACGAAGTGTACAAATTTTTTATTGTGCTTGTTTTTCTATCAATGCATGAAAGTCTTTGAATGTTTGAAATGCTTCTGATTTTGTCTTTAAATAGTAAATCTAGCACATTCTTGAATAGTCATCAACAAATGTCATAAAATACTTATTCCCATTTGCAGAAGGAGTTGGCATTGGGACACATAAATCAGAATGCACTAATTCTAATTTCCTACTTACTTTGAAATTAGATTCATGGAATGGAAACTTACTATGTTTCCCTAATATACATGCATCACATTTGTTCTTCTCTTTGGGAATGGTGGGAAAACCAAATACACCATTCTTTCTCAACAAACAAAGACTGTTATAATTTAGATGACCAAATATTGCATGCCACAATGAACTAGATGACAAATTACCTTCTCCATGCTGAGAGAGGTAGGCATAGTTCTGAACTCTTGCAGATGAACCCTTTAGCTTCAGCAGCTTCCCATCTTCGTATCCAGTCATTATGACTTGGTTGTCAGAGGACTTTCTTATTTCTACGATTCCATCAAACATGTGGATGGAATGGCCTCACTGTCGAATCTCCACCAAGGATAGTAGGCTTCTCTGCAACTCTGGAAGATAAAGAAAATTCTTCAACAAGAAATCAGGGAATCCAGGCATCTTCAGTCGAATGGTGCCCATTCCCTTTGGTTTAAGACTTGAATTATCTGTAAAGTACACTATGCCATTTATTGTTTCATTAAGTTCTTCAAAATAGTCTTTTCTAAAAGTCATGTGTGATGTTGCACCAGTATCAAGCAGCCAACAATCTTTGTAAGATGAAAGTGAAGTCATTTCATTAATTCCAAGATTACAATGTGCAACAATACAATGAGCAGAATCCCATGTATACTAAAGATTTTATTCCTTTTCACACATCATTTTGGGCATTTGAGGCTGGACGAGCGCGCATGTTATGAGAGCTAGGGTTTTAGGTGCAGCTATGGCTGCCCTTGGGGTTGAGGATCCCCCTCCTCCCCCCCCGCTTGCAAAGATGGACGTGTTCAAGAGGCTGGTCGCCAGCGGTGGGAAGAGGAAAGATCCTCCCTCGGTCTCGAAATTCATCAAAAAACTTGCAGATATCCCTGAAATCGCCTTGCCAAAGACGACTTCGGTAAATATTGCTCTAGCTCTGTCAGAGCGAGGTCTAGTCAGCAAATTTATGGGCTCTGGCCTTCAGCAAAGACCACCGACGACTAGATTCAAAGAAATTGGAAGCCGCATCTCAAGCAAGGAGTTACCTGCTACCCCTTGAGCAGTGGCTATTTTCTTTTCGAATTCATAAACAAGGAGGATAAGGACCTCATCTTCAGAAACGGCCCATACTTTATGGGTACCCAGGGGCTGTACCTGAACCGTTGGACTCCAGATTTCGATCCCATGGTGGACCTGCCTAAGGAGGTGCCGGTCTGGGTCAGGCTCCCCAATCTGCCAGTCCACTGCTGGAACTATGAAGCACTGCAAATGATCAGAAATGGAATAGGAAATTTCGTTTGTAAGGCAGACAACAAGTCCATCTACAACTGTGCCAGGATATGTGTTGAAGTGGACCTCGACGCAGGGCTCCCGGAGGTAGTGAAGCTAAAGGTGGGCACTTGGACTCACTATCAGAAAGTGGACTATGAACACCTCCCATTTAAATGTAGACTCTACTAAGAGCACGGGCATTTTCAGAGGAACTACCCAAAAATCCAATCCCCTGATAAGGAAGAAAATGAAGGATGGCAAAAGGTTAAGAGAAACAAACCAGCCTCAAAAGCCAAAGAGCTAAGACCTGAACATTCGAAGGAACAGCCTCAGGTGAACTCGAACACTTCGAAGGAGCCCTTGGAAAAAGACACAGCACCACCAAAGGAACCGGAGAATGAATTTATAGAGATAGCTTCCCACTCTTTGTCCCCTTCAGAAAACCCAGCCAAGAACAAGAATGTCCCCCCAGCAAAAGAAGCTTTGAAATTAGATGATGAAAATACCACTATAGGCTCTGAAACCGGAGCTGAATCCGACGGGGGGGCCAGAGAGAAAAGCAGCTCGGTTGGAACACCTGAAAATACTCCAAGAGGAAGGAAACCATATCGAAAAAAAAGGGAGGAGAAATCATACAGGGATGTAACAGCAGGAGTCCAGCAAACCATCTCGGATATGATGGAAACTAGATCCTCAAAGAAAGGCAAGGCTTCGAAAGGAGCCACCCCCCCTCCTCCTGACCCTAATGCAGTTCGTCTCCTGGAATTGCCGAGGGATGGGAAGCAAGACCAAAGAAGAAGCAATCAAAGATCTAGTCAGAATGAATTCCCAAGAGATCCTTCTGATCCAAGAGACGAAAATGGAGGAGCCTGAGACCATCCAGGCTAGCAAAAAGTTTTGGAAAAAAGGAGAAGGAAGAGCAGTCAGCTCCAGGGGAGCCTCGGGAGGGATAGCCACCTTCTAGAACTCCTCCACACTAGATCTACTAGAGGACTATAGCACCACCCATTGGCTATTCACGAAATTGCAGCACCGAGACTCAGGGCACCAGATCAGTCTTTTCAACATCTATGCTCCGGTTCTCCTTTCAGAAAAAAGAGAGTGCTGGGATTCGCTGAACTTGTTCCTAACAGCAAACCGGCATGACAATCTTGTGCTCGCTGGTGATATGAATGTCACTCTCGCCCTCTCGGAAAATAAAGGAGGCTCTCCCGTAAGAGACCCGTCACGGGAGTGGGTTGAAGATATCATAACAGACTGGGATATGGGGGATATCAAACCCAGCAAAAGTAAATACACCTGAACAAATAAAAGAGTGGGCCTGGGACATATTGTTTCCCGCCTGGATCGTTTCCTTGTTCACACTTCCTTTCTAACTCTTGGTCTCTTTGCAAACTCTGAAATTCTCCAGGCCTGTACCTCTGATCACAAGCCTATCTCCCTTTCTTTGACCTCTGGAGAAAAATTGGGACCTATCCCCTTCCGCTTCAGCCCCCTTTGGGTCTCCATGGAAGGTTTCTATGATCTAGTCTCGGAAACTTGGCAAAAAGCAGTCTCTGGGTCACCTTTCTTCATTTGGGAAGAGAAGTTGAGAAGGCTTAAAGCTGCCCTGAAAAATTGGGCAAAGATCTAGCCCTCCCCTATCTCTGAAAGAATGCAAGCCCAGCGAGCGCTAGGAAGCCACCAGCTGCTCATGGAGGAATCCTCGATCACCCCAGAGCTGCTAAATGTTGAGATCGATCTTCAAAATACCCTCCATAACACATTGAGAAGAGAAGAGCAATACTGGCGAATAAAGGCGTGTTGTCTTTGGCTCAAAGATGGTGATAAAAATACTTCTTTCTTCGATAAGCAGGCAGAAGCTTGGAAGAACCACAACACCATTAGAGAAATCCACTTCAAAGACCAAACTATCAACAACTTTGAAAAGATCAAGCTCACTGCCCACTCTTTCTTCAAAGATCTGTTCACAGAAGAAATGGATATGCTTCCTAGTATGGATCGCTACCCTCTGACTGAGATCCCCACACTAATCAATGAGGAAGACAATCGCAGGATGACTGCCCCAATATCGACTGAGGAGATAAGAAAATCTCTCCACGGAATGAATCCTGGCAAAGCTCTAGGGCCTGATGGGTTCACGACCAGATTCTACACAGCCTGTTGGGACATTATTCAGAAGGATCTGGTCAAAATGGTTAGAAAATCCCAGAATTGCAACAAAATTGGAGGGAGCACAAACTCCTCATTTTTGGTGTTAATTCCTAAAGAAAAAGGTGCCCAAAACTTCTCCAGATACCGCCCTATCTCACTCTGCAACACAGGTTCAAAATCATCACTAAAGTTATTGCAAACAAAATAAAAAAAATTCTCCCAAGGATCATCCTGGAAAACCAAAGGGGCTTCATCCAAGGCAGACAACTTCAGGACAACATCATCCTGGTCCAAGAGGCAATTCATTCAAGCTGCCAACGGAAAGAGAAAGGTATGATAGTCAAACTAGACCTTGCCAATGCCTTTGATAGAGTTCTGTTAAACTTTCCTTTTGCTGTAATGCATAAACTGGGATTCCATCCCTAGTTAGTCAACTGGATCAAAGCCTGCATCTCGGGACCCTGGATCGCCCCCTTGGTGAACGGGAGACTGGAAAATTTCTTCCAAGCCTCTAGAGGTCTTAGGCAGGGCTGCCCCCTATCCCCCCTTCTCTGTGTCATTCAAGCTTCGGTCCTTAGCTTTTAGCTAGACAAGAGCATTCAGCAGCATTCTCTAATGGGGCTCTCAATCACCCCCAGAGTGAAGAGAATGAACCATGCCCAGTTCGTTGACGATACCCTTCTCTTGGGTCAAGATAATCTCACCACGGCTAGATCCTTCAAGAATGAGCTGGATGCATACATACAGGCCTCAGGTAGTGAAATCAGTTTGAGGAAAAGCAAAATTTATAGCTGGAACTGCCCCCCCATCGAAATGACAGAGATATCTAGGATGCTGGAAATGGAAGGAACTTCCAGGTGGGACTCCATAAAATACCTCGGAATTCCTCTTGTGAAATATGCCCCCAGAAAGAGTCTTTGGATGCCCCTGATGGACAAACTCAAGAGAAAAATAATGTCTTGGGGGGCTTCTTGGCTGAACAAAGCAGGCAAAATTGTTCTTATCAACTCTGTCCTAACCTCCCTTCCAGTCTACCAAGCCTCGATCATTTTAGCCCCAAAAGGAATAGTGCAAGAGATTGACAATCTTATGAGAAAATTCCTTTGGGAAGGGGGAAGGAATGAAGGAAGGAAAATGCACTTAGTAAGCTGGAACAAAATCAAAGCTCCAAAATGAGAATGAGGGCTGCAAATCAGAGATGTGGCCACTCAGAATCTAGCCATGGGAGGAAAGATACTTTGGAAAATGATAAGGGGAAAAACCACATGGAGCTCCAAAGCTCTAAGAACAAAGTACTTCAGAGGTCACAAAGAAAGGTGCCTAGACCCCCCCCCCCCAAGGACTAGGAAAGGCTCTCCAATCCTCACTCTCTGTCTTAAGTCCCTGAATATGATCTCTTCCAACCTCACTTGGATTCCGGGAAATGGCTCCAAAATCAAGTTCTGGGAAGACTCCATTCTAGGGCAGTCTCCTCTAAAATCCTTGGAGGGAATGGAGAACATTAAAAACTGGCTTCACTCGAATAGCAAATTCACCCTATGGGATCTTTCAAGTTGGGTCCCAGATGACTCTTGGACCAATTGGGATCTGGGGGTTGTCCTGCAAGCTCTTGAAAATGAAGCTTGCTCCCTTTTAGATGCTCTTCAAGGCCTCTCCCCCACTTCTTCTAAGATAAAGGATAAAAGAGGATGGGGCTCCTCCTTTGGTCTGTACTCTACTGCTGCTGGTTATGCAGCCCTAAAATCCATCCCTTGGGCTGCCCCGGATCCATCGGTTTGGAGGAACCTTTGGCTCCATCCCTCTCTTCCAAAAATTGATCTGTTTTGCTGGTCCCTCCTGCATGATAGTATTTTAACCTGGGACAATCTCCTAAAAAGAGGTTGGGAAGGGCCCTCTAGATGCCCTCTTTGTGCCAGCCATGAGGAAAACTTGACCCATCTATTTCTGCAGTGTCCCTTTGCTCTAGAACTCTGGAACATTCTTCTTGCTCAGCTGAACCTGTCTCTCCCCCCTTCCATCTCCTCCTTGTTTGCCTTCTGGCCCGACTTAGCTCCCTTTTCCCTCTCTAAAATGAAGCTGTTAAAGATGTATTGAATGTGGGTTCCTGAAATCCTCTGCTGGAAAGTGTGGCTGGAACGTAATAACAGAATTTTTAGGGAAATAGCAAGTACGCCGGCCCAAGTTGCAACCAAAGTGAAGGCCTTGATTGGGGAGCTGGTAGCCTCAAATCCAAAAATATCTAATGAAACCACCCCAGACAATAAGGAGCACAGCTGGTTCCAAGAGCTAGACCCCTCTCTTCTTACCAGAATCAAGCTCTCTACGAAGCATCAGGCTCTGTGGGAAATCAGGTTAGAGGAGCTAGAGTTTATAAAATAGAGATCCTCTCTGAATGAGCACATTCTGGAAGTGGATGGGACCTCGAAAGGGAATCCCGGGCCTGCGGGAAGTGGAGGAGTTCTGATAGACTACTCCGAGAAAATTATCCTCAACTTCTCCTGGGGGTTGGGCAAAAAAACTAACAATGCTGCTGAAATTCTCGCTATTTGGCAGGGCCTAAATCAGGCTAGAAGGCTCTCCATTAAGAAGCTCATTATCATTGGTGATTCCTGAATTATCATTCAGGATCTCAACTTAAAGAAGGCCCCTAATAGCATGGAGCTGGCCCACTACTACAGGAAAGTCATGTCTCAGATGAACGCTTTCGAGGAGGTAAAGTTCTACCATGTCCTTCGGAATCTCAACCAAAACGTAGACCATGAAGCTAATTTGGGAGTCTCCTTGAGCAAGGGAGTCCTTTGTCTTAATGGAACCAATAATCACGTGCCCATCCCATAGTGCAAGTGGAGAGGTCTTTTTTAGATTTGACTAGGACAGGCAAATGAGAAAATCATTTTCAAAAAGCAAAGATTCCCCTTCCCCGGTGTGCAGTCTGAGGCAATCGAGGAACAGAACGTTCAGGAGTAAGACAAATATTGATCAGAGCTCGTATCATGATCCTTGCTCTCCTTGTACCGGGATTGAAACCAATGGAAGTGGCCTCCAATCAGCGTCCTCCAGGGAGACTCATTTCCAGCAAGGTAAATCTCCTTTCCAGCAAGGGGAATCTCAGGTTATCGATGAGAATCATTTCAAAAATCCGATCAAAACAAAAGATCGTGCCTATTTCAGGATGCATTCTCCTAATGCATTCTTCCAGCACTGTAAATCGCTGAAGGATTCGCTGAGCAATTCTCAGACCACGAGTAGGGGATCTGGAGGGGAGCAAATCGGGCCTAGCAATGGCATCAAGCTCTTCCTCCACTTTAGAAGCTCGTCTCTCTCAAATTCAGGCCGATCTGAACGAACTGAAGTCTGCAGTTCACAAGGTGGAGAACAGCAGACCAGAATGCAAACAACTGGAACCAATCAATGGGAGTGCATGAATCAGTAATTCAAAGAGCTGAGGGAGGAAATATTCGAAGACAAGTTAACAAGCATGAAGGATTTGGCAAATGCTGCAGGTGGAAATGGAAACCGGCTGGTAGAGCTGGAAAAAAAAGGTAGAAGTTATGCTCAAGGAGAATGGAAAGACTCCAAAAACAGAACTTTGAATTCCATCCTCTATGTTCAGTTTATTCTCTGCAATACTAGATGCTCTTATTATGTTTATGCCATTAAGAATCCTATGTCTGTTTCGCACACTCCAGAACTTTTGTAATGGGTGCAAATTATATATTCTCGCCCGTATCTCTGGAAATTATGCTTATGTTGGACCAGCATCACTGGATGTAAATCTACTGGCAGCTGTTTAGCCAGCTGATAAATAAAATAGTCCTATAACCATTTTAGTAAAAAAAAAACAATACAATGAGCAGAATCAGAAGATTTACTAGCATCTTGGTTTTTATTGTCATCTTTCTTCTGGTTATGTTTGTCTTTGATGGAGTCCCACGAAGCCCAACACTGATCTGATGTGTGCCCAGTCTTTCCACAACGCTTTCACTACAAATCTGATCTTTTGTTGGAGTTGTTTTTGCCTCCTCTACCTCTGAATTTTCTTCTTCCTCTGCCTCTCTTGCAGCTTTCTCCTTTGGGATGATCTTTGCGAGAGAGAGTGGCACCAACTACAGCTGTAATAGATTGCATCTTCTGCAACTGCTAGTGTGATTTACAATAATGAACTTAATATGACGAAGAGAATGAGATAATAGAAAAACAATAACCTTGCAGGTCTACAGCCTCTGCCAAGGTGATTTACAATCTTAATATGCTGTCAATAAGTTCATAAGCAAATTTTAGCACTAGAAGAACTGCTCAGCAATACGCCTAAAGGAAATACCATTGTTTGTGAACTGTCACAAAATATAGGTTTTTGAACAGCACCAGTCCACGATCTCAGCTATATGAAAAAAGCAGGTCTAAGTCTCTGCTACTTTATTTACAAAAATAGTACAAGGAAATTATAATCTCTCCTTCAATAAACTATGTGCACTATTCTACACAATGTAGGTCTGAGTCTCTGCAATAGTTTCACATAGACTTTATTCTTCAAGGCAGGTCGCAACTCCAGCAGCTTGATGCAGTACTTCTAGTTGCAGCAGCAGAATAATTGCACAGTGGCAATATTCCCAATTGCACGAGCAGTCTCAATGCAATCAACACCAACAAAACAACATATATCTTCCACAAGATTCTTCAATGTATGATATATATCAGTCACAATATATTTTGCAGTCATGGTCCATTTCAACCAAAACAATTTACCTCCGCGTGAATGTAAGAGAGCAGGTGGATTTTCCTTCACAGCTAACGATTCCCAACTTCAATGTTGAGATGCAACTGCATTTGTATGTCGCAACACCCAAGAGTCTCCATGAACGCTCTCAATAGTTACTTCAATGTAGTGAAAGTGTGGGCGCGCCATACAGTAGGCAGCTCCACGCAGGAAGTTCCACGCAGGCAGCTCTACACAATTCTGATTATCTTCAGAGTAGGTTTACTCTTCACACAGTGGTCTCCAACGTGTTCACTCAGAGTATTCTTCAACGCAGGCAGCAGTCTCCAACGGTCTTCACACTGCATACTCATGCTCTTGAAAAAATCTTGAGTCTCCAATGGTCTTCATGCTGGTCTTCAGTCGCAGCAAGAAATAAATTTAATTCACACCAACATAGCAGTGAGATGAGAGGTCCCGGCTCCTTGAATTCACAGCAGTACTTCATGCAAATAAGAAGGCATGATCCTATGCAGCCACACCATTCAAATAAATCACAGCATCAGAAGAATGTTTTGACACCATTTCAACGCACATAATACAAGAGCAGTCATGCTCCATGCAGTAGTGACGATGGAGGATATGAAGAGTATTTACTCTTCAATGAAGTAACACATGCCACAATATTCCACGGAGTAGCACAAAGACACAAAGATATATAGCAGTCTCCAGTAGAGATTCCAAGCACAAACTTGCAGCAGTGAGTCGAGTGACTCAGTGAGCTCGATCCACATCCCAAACTTTAGTTAGAACCCAAAGATGATAGCTACATTTTTCCTAATTGTGAGGTAGTTCAAAAATTAGGGTTTCTTCCGAGTAATATGAGAGAGGAGAAACGCACTCCTAGAGGGCAGACTCCAACACAAAAAATTAGGGTTTAGTCGATGAAATATGCGCTCAGAGAATATGGCACAGTGGCATGCAGATATTCACAGACCACAACACAAAAGGAAATCGACCGCAGGTGGAGAAGGTCTCGACACTCAATCTCAGAAACGTTCCTCAAGAGAATATCTCAACAAGCAGTGATAAATCGCATTATTCACACAACGGTTTCACATGGAGGCTATGGGATTGTTGACGATATAATATTAGTGCATGGCCCTTTCAACGCAGGCGTGGAGAATATCTCAACAAGCAGTGGAGTGAGAGCAGAATGGGGCTGAGCGGAGTAGAGAAAGTGCATCACTCATGAACGTTAGAGTAGCTAGCGCATGCACCAATTCATGCAATCTGCAGACTGAGGAAAATGAGTGAGCAGTCTGGCAGCTAGGAGGGGCTAGGACTGAAATGTAGCCAGGATTTATGGCAGGAACCCGCTCTGATACCACTGATAGGTATTATAACTAGCGATTCAATTCTATTCATGGCTAATGCATACATTTATACATTTCATATGGTGGTTGAGCTTCATCAGCCTTTTCACCTTCTTATGTAACTGTTCATATTCCTATTATGTACACTAACGTATAATCCTGACAGATTATATTCCAACAGATAGGCTCATGTTAGGGCCTGATTTGTTGATGGACTTGGAACATTTGGTTACCAAGGTCCAAGTGAACCTTAAGGAAGCACAACCGCCAGAAAAATTACACGGATCGAAAAAGAAAGGATAAGTACTTTCAAATAGGCAATCATGTTTACTTGAAAGTAAAAGCCAAATGAAGCTCGTTGAGCTTGGGTAGGTGCGGTAAGTTAGCACCTAGATTTTGCGGACCTTTTGATATACTAGCCAAGAAAGGGCCAGTGGCTTATGAACTAGCATTTCCTACACATGTAAGATTCCACAATGTTTTACATGCATCTCTTTTAAACAAATATGTTTATGATATTAAACATGTTGTTGATTGGTCCCTATTATAGGTGGAACCTGAAGAAGAGTTTTCCCCTGAGCCTACTCATATACTGGACAAGAGAGAGGTGCAGCTTCGAAAGCGCACCGTGGTCCAGTTGAAAGTGCAGTGGAAGCACTTTGAGGCTGATGAAGCTACTTGCGAGAATGAGGCCACCATGAGAAAGGATTACCTCGCCTTGTTTCATGATATCGTTTCGAGTCCCTAGAACACCAGGGACAGTGTTGTTTTAAGCGAGGAGGGATGTAATATCCTGAATTTTGGACCTAACACTTATAGGCATGTGCCTATTGATTATGATGATTATCTTGATGTTTTATTTTATATTGGGTCAAAGAACCCACTACATATGAACATGATGATTTGTTTTATATATTGGGTGTAAGCCAATTATTCATGATATATGTATATGCTTGTTTTTGTTGGGCATGGAACCTGAAGCACATGATTGACGAGATGTTTTTTGTTGAACGAGGAGCTCTGGAACACTTGAGTGATTGATGAATTGTGTTGAGCGAGAAGCTCTGGAGTACATGAGTACTTACCTTTGTGTTGGGTGAGAAGCTCTGGAACACATGATAAGATAGTTGGATGTGTTGGGCATAAGCCCCGGTGCCTTCCATGTTGATGTTGATCATAATAACTGGAGAATCAGATCCTTGGCCATTGTATCCCTAGCTGTATCGTACAAATACATCCTAGCATTTAGTGTTGATCGAAAGCTCTGGAATTGCACTATGTTTGTAACTCCCTGCTATAGGCATTGAGTATGGGCTCTAGTAAGCGCTAGGGGTTACTAAAAATAATTTAATAACTTCTGAGTGAAAACGACTCAAGAAAATTATTGATCTCATCATACTTATTTATAAGTGATTAAATGAAATTTTGAATTTCTGTATTCTCATCAAAGTACTGAAGAGATACCACATTACACGAGGGAAATCCAACATGCAAGGATGTTTAGAGTTACCTATCCTAGTAGACATAAACCATCTACCTACTTGACCTTAATGAAGAAGTGTCATTAAGTCAAGGGATCATGGTATATGATGCCCAGAGACAAATCTTAATAAAGTGTTATATTATTATGTACTTTATACATGTTATGTATAAAGAATTAAACATATTAATATTATAAATAAATGAAAGAAAGAAGAAGAGCTCCATCAATTATTATTTATTATGAAAGGTTAATAAATAGTATAATGTATATAAAATTCCAACTAGGAACTAGATATACCCTCTTCTCAGATAATGTGACCTAAGTTAAGTAAGAATAATGGTGGACAGACAGATACTAAGGAGGAGAAAGAAGAAGAACTGATCTATCACTTCAAAAACGTTATGACCGAGGACCAGGATAACAGGAAACATGACATAGAAAGAATCATGAGGATCATCCCCAGGGTGATTACCCATGAGCACATGATCAACCGAATCTGTCATAGTCTGTAGCAGACCAGTTTCTGTCAGACATTCTGACAGAATGAAGATTTCACGTCTATCATATATAAAGCATTCAAATTAAATTTATGAATATAAGTTTCTAGGTAGATAGTCATTATAATATTTAATGTTAATTTGGTAGCTTCACAGAGAAGCAATTTTAGTCTATCTATATGAAGAAGAAGAAAATTGAAAATCTGTAGACACAGAGAGAAGAAGAGAAGTGTGTAAGTGTGTGGAGAGAGAATAAGAAGAAGGAAAAACTCTATGGATAGTTCAAGAGCTCAAACTCTTTGTTTTGTAAAGTGTTGAGAGCCGAAGCTCTGTAAAAGGTGAAACATCCTTGTAAATTTCCAAGTTTGTATTTGTGGCTATAGTTATTTGTTATGTTGCAAAAAGATATATAAATCCATAGTTTATGGTTGAATGCATGTTTTATTTACCTGCACATCTTATCCATAATTACTTGAGCAAATGTTGTTTACATTTACAATTTAGTGAAATACACAAAGAATCCACAAATATTTCATCATGTAAAAGTTTAAGTTTTTATCCGCAAAATGCTCAATAAAAGTCTTTCTTATTATTTGGTTATGTGATATTGTGAGTCTGACGCAATTTATCCCAAGTTACCAATCAGTGAAATTGTTTTTCATAATATAATTCTTGAGGCTAAGAAATCATTTTTATAAACTTCGACTAAAAGTGGTCTAGTCGAAGTGGGATTTGGTGACAACCAAAAGTGTGTCGCAGTAAAAGCCGGTCGAAGTTAAGTAGGTGTCTATCGAGGTAAAAGTGTGTCAGGTGAAAATTCCATAAAAAGTGTCTCGACCAAAAAGAGGAAAGTTGAGTCCTGTCGTGGTATAGTTTGTAGCAGACTTGTATGTTGCAGTAAACCTTGTCGCAGTAAAACTCAGTCGCAATAAAATCTGGTTGCAAGTATTTTGGTCACAAGTATTTTCATAGAAGTAAAAGGTGGGGTTTCCCAAGGTAGTGTGTTGCAACCCTAAAAAAAATATTTTACTACGCAGTAACTCAAGTTAACTGTCACAGGCATCATCCATCTCCACCAAGACTCATCACATACTAAGAATGAGTGGTTCTGAGCTCCCACCCAACATATTGTTTAGAGATTTTATGTTCTCTCACATAAAAGGACAAATAAATAGAGCCATTGTGCTTTCATGCAGTAGATTAAATATAGTTGTAAACATTTGGGTTGGAGACAACTGCTTTGGGCCACTCTAACTCTTAAAAAGAATAAATAGATTTAACAAAGCAAAAGGTAAGATTCAGTCCTTTACAGCCTTCTCTTTTTCCCTTGCAAGCATCAATCAAAATACAAAACAATTACTATGGATTTTATTCTCCAAGGTCGCTCCATCTCCCTAACAATGTCAGCCATTATCTACATATTCTAAAGTAGAGTTGGTCCTATAAGGGTTTCTCTATCTCTGTAACTTTAAATGATTATGCATATCAAATTTGGAGGAGGATGGACCTCTCCGTAGGTCGTTCTTGTTTGTCTTCTACTAAATTTTGTATAGTAAATAAATACAAAAGAACAACATTTTTAGGTGGGCCAAGTCTCACAATAGAGGTCGATCCTCCACTCGATTTATAGGTAGTCAATATTTACCATAGAACAATAGGTAATTTATATATATAACTGAATCTCATCCTCAGATATTGTTTCATGGCAAGGGTAGGGGCCTGATATTCCTCTTTGCAACTAAGCAGTTTCATACTCAGATCACTCTAGTTCCTTTTAGATGGTTACACTTCTCTTACATGCAACCATATTGGTATATTCTTGGCATCTCTAGATTATGATAAGAGGATCGCTCACAATCATTATGGTAATGACACTTACAATGTGTTTGAAATATGTTCTCACTTCAGAAGGCTTATGTATAATACGGTCATTCATCCACAAAGACCGCCCTTGATCTGTTTGATACACAACTAGGATATCAGTCAAATCGCCATATTCCATAATTGGTGGCAAATATGCCCCCTATTTAAACTTGTTCCAATGGTAAAGAAAGTAATGGGGCAATGTGAAGTTCATGTGATTCCCTCCTTTAAAGGATAGTACACGGAAATTTATATGCTTATTTTTTCTATATTTTTTTTCAACAAGATCCTTGAAAGGAAACTACCTCCCAAAATACCTAATCGTAGCCTCCCTTGGATTGCATGCAAAGCATATATTTAAATTGGGATTGGTTATTCCCTTTGAGACTAATTTCCCTCTTTTGCCTGGTTACAACAATGCAAAAGGAATACAAACAAAAAGGATTCATTTTCATTTTAACTGGATATCGTATCTTTGTGGGTCGTTTCCAAATTGATGAATCTATTAAGATATGTAAACTTACATGTTTTAACATGCATCCATATAAATAATTTAATCAACTATAGTGAATATACAAGATCAACACTATGGAAGTTTTATTTATTTATTTATTATTATTACCATTTACCAAGTTATTAGTATGTCTTGAAGCCAACGGAGTTGAAGCCATACTACTCCTCATTCCTTTTCAGCACCTGCAAACACAAGCGAAACTGGGGATGAGAAGTATGGCCACGTTCAGAATATTAAACCAAACCAATGTGCAGGCGTATGAACCAAACGAATCATACCTCGCGGTCTAGAGGTCACCTCCATGGTCTTCTCCCTGCACAGAGCCAAAATGCATAAACCCCAAATGACAAACACAATGCACAACTATCGTGAGCCAAGCCTAAGGGAAGGCTACCATGATTTCCAATGACATTAAATGCACTAGTTGGTGGACATTAACATAACACTAAACTCACTCTCCATAGTTAAACGTCATTACATTCGTGACCTCCAATACAAAGCTTAAACCCTACTATCATATGCTTTCTACCATATGTTATAGTTTCACCACCCCAAAACCTTAATGCAGATCGTATACTATTACATGGTATGTAGTATTTCAAAGTCTCATTCATAAATAAGTATGCGCTAATCTAAAGTCAAGAAACCAAGCTTAAGTATAAGGGTAGTGTTTAAGCCATAGGTTTAGAGCTTAGGGTCTTAACCCCTTAGTATCAAAGTATCAATGCTTAAGTACCATGGCATACGAAGTATGTCATGGTACATCTCTGACTATAATAAGACCAAGGTCCGAACTATTAGCCAAGTTATGACCTGCCATTAAAACAAGAAATACGTTAATAACTGTAATAAAATAGACATCAAGTGTAGTTGTATAGATTGTATTAGTGTCACACAGTTAATTATCTAGGATAGATAATTAACAAAATTAAGCTTACCTTGCTACCAATATGAAACAGTAATAAAGCGTAAGGATGAACAGTAAGTGAAAAATAAAGACTGAAATGATTCCAGGTCCCTACTAAGCCTTGTGTCATGAGATAAACCTGTAAGTAAATAAAAGAGGTGCCTTAGTTCAATTGAATTAAGTAAGCATGCGTAACAAAGTAATACTTTGCCTCTCAAACCTTCATGGGAGAACAAGTCCCACCACTCCACTCACTTTATTTCCACAAACAAAGTTAAGTTAGGACTCCATAATCAACAAGTGCGACAATGCGAAAAGGACGAAGCACATAAATGCAGTGATGACACATAAGTGACAAAAGTGTAAACATAATACTAAGTAGTAAATAGCAGTACAACATCATAACTTAAATACATTAAAGATAATGACTGAAATGTAAACGACATAACGTAAGAGCAGCTTACAACTAAACAGAGGTACATAAAATGTACGATAAGAGTTCCGTAAGTGAATAATGTTCAGTCTAGGTAGTTTTTTATTAGCCTATAAATTTTTTGTTTTTAATTTTTTATTTTTGGGGACAATACAAGTGGTATCAGAGCCCAATTTCAATACTAAGAGACCTATGGGCTCACCAAGGATTCACGCAGAGAAAATAAATTATGTTAATTAAATATGTTACTAACAGAAATTTTTCTGTCATTTAAATTTTTTGTGTTGATAGGAAATTTTTATAGCACTGATCAGTTTATGAATACTGAGGAAGAAAATAGTTGTCAAGTAAAGATGACCACCCCCACTCTGGAAGAAGAGCTAGTGGTAGAGTTAAACTCTGATTTTTTGAAAACTTTACACACTCTTCAAGCTGAATTGAAAAATTTCAGAGAAGACAGCCTGAACAAAAGGAAGGAACAACAAGCTATAAATGAAGCCTTACTGAAAAATATGATAGGAGGAATCCCACAAGGTAAACCTACTCCATCCAGAAACAGTTCCAAAAGAGAACCTTACCCAAAATGGGCTAGCAGCCCAAGAAAAGAGGAAAAAGAATGTACCCCTGAAGTGGTGACTCACTTTATCCACAGAGAAAGAAGCAAAAGAGTAATGACAGTCTTCAGGGGGAGCTCCAAAAAATAAGAGCCCCGACCTATGAAGGTGAAGTAAACACGGGGGAAAAGGATGAAAGAGTGGCTGTTGAGCATGATTAAGTACTTTTATGTTCATAGCTATTCAAGTGAGATGAAGGATAGGCTTGCCATCTATAACTTGAATGGAAAAGAAGCAAGATGGTGGAGAGATTTAAAACACACCAATAAAGATGAGATGCGGGAAATACGCTGGGATAATTTCTGAAAAAAGTTTCCAAGAAAAATATATGTTGGAAAGGTTCTTTGACCAAAAAGTGAAAAAATTTCACAAAATACACATGGGATCCATGACCATGGATGTGTTTATTAACAGATTTCTGGATCTGTTGCATTATGTACCATACATCAAGGAAGAAAAGGTAAATATCCAGCAATTCCTAGGATGTCTTCCTCTTAGTTTCTGGGACAAGATTGAATTTGACATGCCTAAGACTTTGGATACCACACTACATAAAGGTAGGCTCTGTTATGAGCATGGATAGCTAAGGTAGGAGAACTTGAACAGAAACCAAGACAAGTCTAAGAACTTCTATGATAACCTCAAACCTGGGTCCAACCCGCAGCCATAGAGAAAGTAGAATAACATCTTTCAAGCAAACAAGAACTTTAATAAACCTAGCACAAAGACTTATGTACCAGCTGATAATGTTAACAAACCCGTAGCAAGTGGAGCCAATGCTACCCTGCTACAAATCAAGTACTAGAAATGCAGCGGGCCTCATTATGCCCGAGATTGTAAGAACAAGACCGGTGGGGTCTTGCACAACTTACAAGAAGAACCAACTATCAAGGACATAGTTGGAACACCTCGAATCTATGCAGCATAGGATGGCCGACATGCATATCATCAAACTATGATGGTCGAGATAGAAGGTAAGATCATGAACGCTTATGTTTCAATACTTATTGATTCTGGTGCTTGTCGGAGCTATGATGTGCCTAAAAATGTTGATATATGCAAACTAGGCATAGTAAAACATGATATACGTTGGCTGGTTTAGTTAGCCACAGGTACAAAATGAGAGGTTTCGAAAATTGTTAAAGAGTGTGAGGTAAACCTGAGTGGTTTTCTTATGAAAGTAAACCTGAACATCCTACCTTTAGGGTCATACGATGTACTTATTTTTATGGAATGGCTAGAACAACACCATGTCATGATCGATTTTTTGCACAAGTCTATCTTGTGTACTGATAGCCTAGGGAACCAAGTGAAGGTTCATGGCATTCCAAAGAAAGTTTCTGTAAGACAAATATCTTCCTTATAAGCAAATAAATGCGTTAGGAAAGGTTGCAAGTTGTTCGCAGTAAAAATCCCAGACATAGAGTCTGATAGGGAACAATGCATAGAAGACTTCCTCATTCTTGAAGAATTCAAGGATGTGTTTCCAGAGGAAATACCCGGATTACCTCCGAAACGAGACCTAGACTTCTTTATTGAACTGACCCCAAGATCCGTTCCGGGCTCCAAAGCCCCTTACCGCATGAGTGCACCTGAGATGGTGGAACTCAAACTACAGTTGCAAGAGTTGATCGAGAAAGGGTATATCCGACCTAGTGTGTCCCCTTTGGGAGCCTTGATTTTGTTCATAAAGAAGAAAGACGGTACAATGCGAATTTGCATTGATTACCGTTAGTTGAACAAAATGACTATAAGGAACCGTTACCCACTCCCTCGGATCGACGACTTGTTCGATCAAGTGGGAGGAGCCAAAATCTTTTCAAATATTGACCTGCGATCCAAATACCATCAGGTATGGATTTGCAACGAATATATTCACAAAACCGCCTTTCGTATAAGGTACGGGCACTATGATTTTGTAGTGATTCCATTCGGGTTTACCAATGCACCTACGAAATTTATGTGTATGATTAACAGCATTTTTAGTAGGTATCTGGATAAGTTTGTCCTAGTATTTATTGACGACATCCTAATTTATTCCAAGAATAAAGAGGAACACACAGAACACCTTCGTGTAGTACTGAAAGTCTTGAGAGAACACTAGCTTTATGCTAATTTTAGTAAGTGTGAGTTTTTTAAACCATAGATATAGTATCTAGGTCACATTATATCCGAGATAGGGATAGCTGTGGACCCGAAAAAGCTTAAAGCCATAAAGTATTGGCCTATCCCTACTAGTGTCACTGACATTAGGTCATTCTTGGGATTAGCTGGATATTATTGAAATTTCATTGAGAACTTCTCAAGAATCACTTGCCCCATGGCCGCTTTACAAAAGAAAGCAAATATGTTCATATGGACTGACAAGTGCAAAGAAAGTTTCCAAAAGCTTAAGCAGCTTTTGATGACCACACCGGTGTTGCGGATTGCGGATCCCAATGGGGATTTCGCTGTTTTCATGGATGCAAGCAAGGAAGGACTTAGAGGATTCCTCTTGCAAAATGATCATGTGATTTGTTACGAATCGCAAAATTTGAAAGAACATGATAAAAATTACCCTACGCACGATCTTGAGTTAGCAGGCCATCATCCATGCTTTGAGGATGTGGAGGCACTACCTCATGGGAAGGAAGTTCCTTCTGAACACAGACAATATGAGTCCGAAGTATTTATTTGATCAACCGGGTCTAAATGTGATGCAAGCCATATGGTTGGATTTCCTCAGCGAGTACCATTTTGAGCTTAAGCACATTAAGGGCAAGGAGAATAAGGTTGCCAATGCTTTAAACCGACAAACTCAGATGATTTACAAGGTGACTTTGAGTCAAACTGATATAGATTTGCATGAGAAGATTAGAGAGGCCAACAGAGTTGACCCCTTCTATGTAGAGATCCTTAAGAAAGTCCAGGAGGATAGGTTGTTTCAACAACGAAAAGAATACAAGGTCGACGAATCCAGACTTCTATGGTCCAAAGATCGCTTATATGTTCCAGAAGGAGGGGACCTTCGGTCCAACATCCTCATATAATTTCATTGGGCACCGTACTCAGGGAACCCAGGATATCAAAAGATGATATCCGCTGTCAAGAGACACTTTTTCTTGCCTAATATAAAGGCCGACATTACAATTTTTATTGCGAAATGTCAAGAGTGCCAGCTAGTTAAGGTTGAGCATCAGCATCCTGCCAGATTGCTGCAGTCGTTACCCATTCCAGAATCTAAGTGGGAGGTTATTAGTATGGACTTTATCACCACTTTACCAAAAAGTAAGAAGCAAAATGATTCTATTCTTGTGATCATCGACAAGTTGTCGAAGGCAACACACTTCATTCCCGTAAATTCGACCATGAACATTGCTGATATATTCTTGAAAGAAATATTTAGATTACATGGGATACCCAAGTTAATTATCTCAGATAGAGATGTTAAGTTCAGAGGAAAATTTTGGAGATATTTATTCTCCAGATTGGAGATGCGGTTGAAATTCAGCACTGCATATCATGTGCAGACTGAAAGGGTAAGACAAATTGTCGAGGACATGCTCTGAATGGATTACCTGCATATCGCAGAGTTTGCATTTAACAATGGTCATCAGGCGTTTAACAAATTTTCGAGGACATGCTCTGAATGGATGTAATATCTCGAATTTTGGACCTAACACTTATAGGCATGTGCCTATTGATTATGATGATTATCTTGATGTTTTATTTTATATTGGGTCAAAGACCCCACTGCATATGAACATGATGATTTGTTTTATATATTGGGCGTAATCCAATTATTGATTATATATGTATATGCTTGTTTGTGTTGGGCATGGACCCTGAATCACATGGTTGACGAGATGTTTTGTGTTGAGTGAGGAGCTCTGGAACACTTGAGTGATTGTTGAATTGTGTTGAGCGAGAAGATCTAGAGGACATGAGTACTTACCTATGTGTTGGGAGAGAATCTCTGAAACACATGATAAGATAATTGGATGTGTTGGGCATAATCCCTAGAGGCTTCCATGTTGATGTTGAGCATAAGCTCTGGAGCATCGGATCCTTGGCCATTGTATCCCTAGGTGTATCGTACAAATACATCGTAGCATTTAGTTTTGAGTGAAAGCTCTGGAATTGCACTATGTTTGTAACTCCATGCTATAGGCATTGAGTGTGGGCTCTGGTAACCACTAGGGGTTACTGAAAAGAATTTAATAACTTCTGAGTGAAAACGACTCGAGAAAAATATTGATCTCATCATACTTATTTATAAGTGATTAAATGAAATTTTGAATTTTTGTATTCTCATCAAAGTACTAAAGAGCTACCACGTTACGAGGGAAATCCAACATGCAAGTATGTTTAGAGTTACCTAGCCTAGTATACCTAAACCATCTACCTACTTGACCTTAATGAATAAGTTTCATTAAGTCTAGGGATCATGATATATGATGCCCAAAGACAAATGTTAATAAAGTGTTATATTATTATGTACTTTATACATGTTATGTATAAAGAATTAAATATATTAATATTATAAATAAATGAAAGAAAGAAGAAGAGCTCCATCAATTATTATTTATTATGTAAGGTTAATAAATAGTATAATGTCTATAAAATTCCAACTAGGAACTAGTAGTAAGTTCAATAAGTGAAAATATTAATAATTACCCAAAGTAATTGAAAAGGGTTAAATCAAGAAACCAAGTTTTCTTGATTTAATTGTCCCTTTGAATGAAAAGTAAGTCTAAAAAGACTCAAGCTAAGGAAAGGCTTGGGTTCTGATATATCATGAGGTGAGTCAATTTTTTGCCTGTTTGCTCTGAAGTAAATTCTTGAAGAAGCATTTCCTAAAAGGAAAAAGGAGAACTGATCCAGATCTGATACACCAAATAGGAATCCTTACGTTAGGAGATCTAAGCTACTTGCATGCTGGATTCCATCTCGGGGGAATCCGAACTAAAACTAGGACTAGTTTCGGGTCATGGTTGGTAGGAACGTGGTAGTTCCCAAGTGATTTGGTCATCAAAATCAGAGTTCAGATTTGTCTTAAATTGTTAATGTTGGTTATTTAAAAAGTGTGTAGGTTCAGCCATTAAAGGAGCTTCATGAAGAAAAATTACAGGTATGAGTTCTTAGTATGTCAAGTTCATTTCTAGGGTAAATGTTGGTTGCTTTATATAAATGCTCTTTATATAATTCTAACCCTAGAAATGATGGTTCTGTCCATATCTCCTAGGGTTACATTTCCTAAATTTTAACCCTAGATTGTCTATGCTATCTTCTAGATTAATTCATGGATATGTTGGATGAATTTTTTCAATGTATCTACTAACCCTATGTATTAGATTTTCTGGTTAGACTCTACTAGGGTTTGTATTTCTTAAATATACCTTGGGTGGTGAATGTTATCATAGGATGTATATAGCTAGGAGTGCATCTCTAAGTTTGTTTTTGTATTCATTCAATATTCACAAATTATTACTGCAAACTAGGTGAATCCAAACCTGTTATTATTGCTCACCTATTCTTTATAACTCTACTGACATATTTCATTTGTTAGTAGAGACATGTTCAGATTATAGTAGATTTAATCATAGGAGCAAGATTAAATAAATAGATATAATAATTAGATACCTTAGGGTACTACTTACAAACAAAACTACTTTATAAATAAATATATATACAAATAAGGTCATCAGGTATAAACATTTCTAAAATCTATCTATACATTTAATTCCAAAAATCAATAACTCATCTAAGACCTTTCAAGCTCTTCCATAATAAGAATATACTAGTATCGAAACTTTGCATTTAAATTATTAGTATCAGAACTAAATAAAAGAAGGAAGCATCGTGACCATTCATGTGGTCCTTTACAAATCTTTGTTCATAATTCATACAAAAGAATCCACAGTTCTATCCATTTTCCATCTATACATAACCATAAACAAAATTACATAACTCATCAAACATTACCTTAACCAAATTAAAATAATACATATTATACAGTAATCATAACATATTAAAATAACATCAAAATCATACTATAAACCCATGTATTTCAAACAGGAACAGGAATCAAATCATGTGGGCATGCAAGCCTAGTTTCTTTTATTTTATAAAATACAACTCATTATCTTAATATCCAAAATAGACTCAAACCCTATGGGGTATCATTTGCATTCATGCTAAGGTCACGCTATACATAAAATGTATGCGGGGAAAAATATTTATAAACCACTACACATTGCTAAAGAAAACTGTGATTTCGCTACGACCTTGGCCTCGGCCAACATTTCAAATACACGGAGTCCATTTACCGATTAATTACAACAACGAATGCCATTGTGGGCTTATAAACCCTAGATTCTACAAAAACCCACGAATTCATTGTATTAAACAACCAACAGATGCTACACATATCATTCACTTAAATCATGGCCATGCCAATTTATAATTTACACAGTAAGTATTAAAACCAACTACTCTACTAACGAATCACCCCTAAACTATTCATTAAACTATCTACAGTAATGACATAACACCAAGAATATCGCAGCCACGATGGGGAAGGCTCAAGCCATTCACGGATTTGTCTTTCAAAACCCACGATGTTCACATTACAGCCATTAAAATATAAATAACACATAGACCTCAAATGAAGGCGAATACCTTTGTCCAAACCAAGTTTAATAAACCATAACACAACACATACATTACAACGCAGTAAGCAAAGCAACATGAGTCCTTTATTAAAAATGTGGAGTATAAACATCATACACAGTATGGTAAGCAGTGTCTCCACACAGTCACTTACGAAGCCAAAAACGAAGTCTACGGACATGCCAATGGGCTATAGCACCATTGCAAGAAATGGTGCAGCCCATGGCTCAAAGGCCAAAACCAATAAATCATAACAAACCCAAAATTAATACACAGAACTAGATGGAGTGCGATTTCACTCCACGGTCGAAGCCATTAAAACATTGTTCAAATCCAAGTCTGTAATCATATGCCTGAAGGTGAATTTTAAAACCCCACATCGAAACCCATAGCATAAAACCCCAACCAAGAAACAAATCTATGTGAATTCTGCCCAAGACAGCTGAGAGGTAGCAAGTAGAGACTTGCTCATAGTCCTACCATGGACACGATTGCAAACACTTGAAGCCAACAGAGTTGAAGCCACACTGCTCCTCATTCCTTTTCGGCACCTGCAAAACACAAGCAAAATTGGGGATGAGAAGTATGGCCATGTTCAAAACATTAAGCCAAACCAATGTGCCAGAGTATGAACCAGAAGAATCATAACTCACGATCTGTAGGTCGCCTCCATGGTCTTCTCCCTGTGTAGAGCCAAAACGCATAAACCACAAATGACAAACACAATGCACAACCATTGTGATCCAAGCCTAAGGGAAGGCTGCTATGATTTCCATGGACTTTAAATGCACCAGCTGGTGGCCATTAACGTAACACTCAACCCACTCTCCATAGTTAAACGTCGTTTCAATTGTGACCTCCAATACAAATATTAAACCTTGCTATCATATGGTTTCTACCATATGTTATAGTTTCTCCACCCCAAAACCTTAATGCAGATCATATACTATTACATGGTATGCAATATTGCAAAGTCTCATTCATACATAAGTATGCACTAATCTAATGTCAAGAATCCAAGCTTAAGTATAAGGGTAATGTTTAAGCCATAGGTTTAGACATTATGGTCTTAAACCCTTAGTATCAAAGTATCAATGCTTAAGGACCATGGAATACAAAGTATGCCATGGTAACATCTCTTACTATAATAAGACCAAGGACCGAACAACTAACCAAGTTATGACCTGTCATTAAAACAAGAAATATGTTAATAACTATAATAAAATAGACATCAAGTGCAATTGTATAGATTGTATAAGTATCACATAGTTAATTATCTAGGCTAGATAATTAACAAATTTAAGATTACCTTGCTACCAATCTGAAACAGTAATAAAGCGTAATGATGAACAATAAGTGAAAAATAAATACTGAAATGATTCCAGCTCCCTACTAAGCCTTGTGTCACGAGATAAAACCTCGAAGTAAATAAAAGAGGTGCCTCAGTTCGATTGAACTAAGTAAGCCTGCATAACAAAGTGATACTTTACCTCTAAAACCATCATGGGAGAACAAGTCCTGCCACTCTGCCCACTTTGTTTCCACAAACAAAGTTAAGTTAGGACTCCATAATTAACAAGTATGACAATGTAGAAAGGACAAAGCACATAAATCCAGTGACGACACATAAGTGACAAAAGTGTAAACATAATACTAAGTAGTAAACAATAGTACAACATCATAAGTAAAATACATTAAAGATAATGACTGAAATTTAAACGACAGAATGTAAGAGCAAGTTACAACTAAACATAGGTACATAAAGTGTACGATAAGAGTTTTGTAAGTGAATAATGTTCCATCTAGGTAGTTTTTTATTAGCCTATAATTTTTTTTTTATTATTTTCTATTTTTTCGGACATTACAAGTGGTATTAGAGCCCAGTTTCAAAACTAAGAGACCTATAGGCGCACCAAGCATTCACACAGAGAAAATAAAGTATGTTAATTAAATATGTTACTAACAGAAATTTTTCTATCATTTAATTTTTTTTGTGTTGACAGGAAATTTTTATAGCGCTGATCAGTTTATGAATACTGAGGAAGAAAATAGACTTCAAGGAAAGATTACCACCCCCACTCTGGAAGCGGAGCTGGTGGTAGATATAAACTCTGATGTTTTGAAAAATTTACACAATCTTCAAGTTGAATTGAAAAGTTTCAGAGAAGATAGCCTAAATGAAAGGAAGGAACATCAAGCTATAAATAAATCCTTGCTAAGAAATATGATGGGAGGAAGCCCGCAAGGTAAACCTACTCTGTCCACAAATAGTTCCAAAAGAGAACCTTACCCAAAACAGGCCAGCAACAAAAGAAAAGAGGAAAAAGAATGTACCCCTGAAGAAACTAACGAAGATCATCACAGTCCTTCTAGTGGTGACTCACTTTCTCCACAGAGAAAGAAGCCAAAGAGTAATTGTTACAATTGATTTTACCACACATGGTTGATCACACATTTATGGCCTTTTTTGTCCCTCTGCAGACTCTTTGGACCCCATGGACCAATATTGCACCTTTGATGTTTCCAATATCATCCCTAAAAACACCTGTTATTGGTTATACGCGACTTTTAATCCCTTTCTTGTGTATATACGCAGATATTACCCTTAAACCCGTGTACATCAAGATGTGTGCAAAAGGCCAAATATTTTTGGAGTTTCCCTTGATGTGGATCCAAGCCACTTGTCTCTTAGCCTTCCATATGCCTCGAGATTGCTTGGATTTGACCTTCCATTACCCCATTGAAGAACTATATAAGGAACCCTTTGGATACATCGAAGAGGAGGAATTGAAGAGAAAGAGACAAACTTGCCTTTGCTTGTAAGCTTGTGTTGTACGGAATAATACACCTAATAACCGAAGGTCGGGGTTACCAACATACTCAATCACTTGCAAACAATTGACTCTTGAAGTACAGAATAAGGAAATAGGAGGATTAGAAAAACTTACTTGTTAAACGACGTTCGATCCTTGCTATTCTCTTCCTCTCTGTTCCACTTCCAGAATCTTTAGGATTGTTCCTCTTTCACCTGTCAGGAAACAGTCTTCCAGGTACAAGATGATTCATGTACATATAATCAGGTTAGATAAAACATATATCATTCTAAAATGTAAACATTTATCAAACCACAAGACATGAAACACATATGGAAGAAGTAATCTCTTTATTATCAATAATGGAAAGAGTTTAAGGTTACAACCCAACGTCTAAGACAAGGACTCCTCTGCAACCAAAGGATTCTGAGTTCCACTGCTCCAAATACTTCTGTATATAATCCACCAACATAACTTTGCTCTCCAAGTCTATCTCTATCAAACACCCTCCCCAAGGCCTGTATTTATATGGGTGAAATAAGGCAGTTTCGCAAGTTGAGGAGGTTGAGACAGTTAAGGTAATTAAGGAAAAAGGCTTAACTAATCTCAATCAATCAAGTGTTTTTATTTTTAAATGTTAAGGGACACATTCATGGGTATGTATTAGAGAAACCCATGAATGATTCGCGACTTACCATAAGGGCAACCCACGAATACATCCATTCGCGACTTGCAACACCCGAAACTCGCGAATGACTCGCGAGTTGTATAAAGGGAGAGTCGCGAATACAACTTAACATAGTAAAAAATGGCAAAGTAACTAGCTGGATAAAGGGAGAATGTATTATAAAATAAGCCACTCTATAGTACCCTGGGCAAACCTCAATCCATAGATGTCCTTTTGTGTACCAACATGAGGAATGTCAACACTCGGACGGAGAGGTTCCATTTAGGAGAATAACAAATGCCCCCTAATGTATGAGGTCAGAGGGAAACAATGGCCGAAATACATTATAATCATCAACTTTGGAGAACTCAGAAATCCAAGGGAGCAGAGAGAGTACCTGAAACAAATAGATAGTAATGTCATATACAAATTTACATCTGAGGAGCTATGTTCAATTTACTGGAACACTAGCTCCTTTACAATATTTTAGTACATCATATAGCACCATGTATATTACAAAGGTGGATCGAAGCCACAATATACAAGAATGAGTCTTCAAACATCTGGAAGCTGTGTATAGGAACAGAACATAATCTTGCGCAACTTAGTCCAGAAAGAGAAACTAAGGTCTTCATAAAGGATCCCAAAGAACCAGTACAATCCAAGCCATGTGAATAAGGGGAGATGAAGTTGAACATGGAAAGGATTCAACAGTTTGTCAATCAATAGATGATAATCAACAACTGAAGCAAAGGAATTCACCAATGATGAAAGTGAATCCTGAGGTACCATTGTCAAAACTCTAGGTCTTCATCATCAGGAAGTGCTGAAACGGAACCATGCTGTGATAAGGAAGGCAACAGATCCTCCAACAGATCACAAGAGTGACTAGGAACTGGGCAAAAGAAGGTAGACACAAATAGATAACAGATATAACAATGATAGGATCAGGCTATAGATCATCAGACGTTGGGAAGAGTCCTTGAACAAAGAGCACACCATAGAGATGACCCAAGGAAACATATAACTCATAGGTAGAGCAACTAGACTTATCTATCATGTAGGAAACATGATCAGATTCCCCAGGTATAATGGACAAGAGGAGGAGTGGGAAAATCAAAGTGATAGCTGAACACAAGTAGACACTGAAACATGGATATCGGAAAACAAAGAGTGCTATGTTCAAGGATGACAAGATGCCATTACTACAAACAAGAGAAAACTTCTTCCTTACCTTCCCTGTTAAATTTTAACGAGTCCAAGAAAGCAAACTCGATTCCCTCTTCATTTTTTAACAAGCTTGAAGAGATGGGAAAACAATGCTTGATAGGATCCCCTCTTTCTTGTAAAATTTTAACGAGTCCAAGAAAGCAAACTCGATACCATCTTCATTTTTGGCAAGCTTGAAGAAAAGAAAGAAGAATGCTTGATAAAGCACTGATTCGTGGATTTTACGAGCCCGAACTAGTACATGCTCGACGGTGTTTTCATAGTTTAGAGAGTCTGAAATCTCCAAAGAAGACTCCACGGGGGTCCTTTTTTGTACAATTTAGTCTCCTAAGGCTGAAAAAGTATAAAACAAACCAAAGAAGAACTATCTTAACTTCCGAAGAATAAAAGGCGCACCTTTTTCGTAATTAGTCAGGAAGGTCCGAAAAAGGTTAAATTACCACCTACCCAACGCTCCTTCAAAAGAAGCATATAGCCTGATTTTTACGAGTGTGAAGGAAGGCAATATCACTCAGAAAGATCCATTTGATTACGAGAAATGGGGCTTACAACAATAAACTCGATGCTTTGTTCTTTAGGGTTTAACGAGCATGACAAAGACATAAAGACATAAAGAGAAAACTAAGCTCATACCAGGAGTTCCTTTTCCATAAGTTTAGTCCCTCAGGTCCGGAAAAGAGATAAACCTATGCCTGAGAATACTCTTCTCAATTCAAAAGAAAAGAGAGTGATCATTTCTCGTACTATTCCACATGGTCCGAGAAAGAGATAACCTACCACCAATGTGGATGCCCGTTCACATATTCTTAACGAGCCTGAACGGACAAGTTTACTCGGCAGTCAAGTCTATTTTGAGGAGTCAGACTTGGGCCTAAAGAAACTCATAATCTTTCCCGTGAAGTTTTAACGAGCCCGGCAAAGTCAACTCGCGGTCTCCTTACTATTTTTAATGAGCTCGAAGGAGGGCAGAAAGAATTCTCTAAAGTCGGTTCAGTTAGACTTAGTCACAACTCAACCAACATCCAAAAGAAGGTCAGACTGTATCAAAGACTCTAGGAATACCTCATCCGAAGGAAGGAGATCATCTGAGATAGGACACATATCTAAACTTTCAAAAATATCGACAGAGTGGAGAGAAGACTCTACAGTCTATATAGGATGACTCACCCGATCAACTGCTGGGACCAAGTCTCGAGAAGGTAAGCATGAAAACAGAGGTTGCCTCTCAGTCGCAATTGAACATAAAGGACAAGAGGCCACATAATTCACCTGTGGTGGGGTGGTCTCTACAAAAACACTGGGAACCAATAAAGGAAAGACTTGGTCTTTAGTTGGGTCAGGGGACGGATCAAGAAAATCCAACTGATCGATAGTGACAATTTCTTCGCCATGATTAAAGTACATCACATGAAAGAATGTTGACACCACAGCTTGCATGGCATAGACATAATCATGTCCAAGGAGCATATTAAATTCCAAGGGGTCTTCTATCACCATGAAGTCAACTAAGACGGTCGTCCCACCCAAAGTAACAGGTGTTTGAGCAAGAATTCCCAAGGCTATACAAGTTCTTCTATCAAACACCAGTAACTAACTAGCAGTCGACACAAGGCTGGGAGATCCCATACCTTGCCAAGCACAAGCAGACAAGATACTAACTGAGGCTCCTTCATCAACAATACAACGAGCAATCCTATAGGGTTCAACTTTGACCTTTATCTAGAAAGGTGCAGTGGAAGGAAGGCACGGCTCAACTAGGCTATCCCAATCAAAGGAAGCAATCCGAAGGTTTGGTGGGGGTTGATCCGAAACAAGTTCAGTGCCCCCTTGTTCAGTAAGTTCTGAACTGGCAGTGAAGAAAATGTGACTAGTAGATACTTCGCTCTCCAAAGGAAGAGTGGGATTGATCGATACTGGGATTGATTCAACCGCTTCGTGAAAGTCACTCTCCGAAGGGAGAGTGGGATTGACCAAAGATGGCATTGGTTCAATCACATCAGGATCACTCTTTGAAAGAAGAGTGGGATCGACCAGATCTGATATTTGCTCGACCACTTGATCAACCAGAGGTTGAGTAGGGTGTTGAGAAACTATAGGTTGTTCAGGAGAAGGAAAATCTTGAGTCTTGGACCACACTCTTCGCACCTCTGCAATAGCAGGGCATAGGTGAGTAAGATGATCACCCTTGCATAGCACACAAGGGAACTTAAGATGACGCTTTGACTGACCAGTTTTCTCAACTGTGTCAACATGACTAGCAGTGGATGATTGTTTGCTCTCAACATGACCTGCAAAGGATGAGAGTTTGCCCCCAGCATGAACTACAGAGGCTAGGTCACTGGGTCCAACCTCACTAAGAGAGGCTAGCTGTTGAGAGACTACAGAATGTTCAAAAAAGGGATGACCATGACTCCAAACTCTTCGCACCTCCGCAATAGAAGGGCATTTATAAGTAAGGTGGTCTCCCTCACAAAACTTGCAAGGAAACTTAGGCTTATGTTTTGAACGGATAGACTTTTCAACAGTGTCAAAATGACTCGCAGTGGTTGACAGATTGTCTTCAGCATGAAGTACAGAGGCTGAGAGACTGCCCCCAGCATGCCTGGCATAGGCTGAGAGACTGGATCCAACATGGTCTGCAGAGGTTGGATGAGCACCACCAACATGAACACCAGAGGTTGAATGGTTAGGATCAATCTTCTTTGTAGCAGTTGAGTGTGTGCCCCCAGCGTGAACAACAGAGGATGGGTGGATAGATACAACATGAACAATAGAGGTTGGATGGGGAAGTTCAACTTGAAAACCAGAGGTTGAATGAGTGCCATCAGCATGAACACCAGAGGTTGAATGAATGGATCCAACATGACCTGAAAAGGTTGGAAGGATCCCACCATCATTATCGGCAGATGCTATATGGTGAGGATCAACTTGACTTGAAGAGGTTGAGTGGAGAGGTTCAACTTGAAAAACAGAGGTTGAACGGGTGCCTTCAGCATGCACTGCAGGGGCTGAGAGACTGGATCCGACATGACCTAGAAAGGTTGGAAGGATCCCACCATCATGATCAACAGATGCTAGATGGTGAGGTTCAACTTGACTTGCAAAGGTTGAACGGGTGCCCCCTTGCTTATGTGCTTTCTTCCTATTCCTCCTTCTTTTACTCCTTTTAGACTGTCGGTTACTAGTATCAGTACTTTCACCACATGAGGTAGAAGGAGGAGGAGAATCAACAACAGGTGAAGGGGAGACAGTGTTTTGATGCCCTTGATATAAGGAACTTACTTGAGAAGCATCAGGAGCATTCGGGACAGTTGGAGTGGAAAACAACCACACCGGTAGCCCTAGGGTGAATCTAGGAAGATTCAGGGTGGCCATCAAGGGAACACCAACATTCCCTGTGAGAGGAATATTACAAGGAGTTCCCAGCATGGGGATCTCTTGGTTGGTGTTCAAAGGGGTGTTAGCCATAACTTAGAACTAGGAGATAAAGTCTGAGGTTGATAAGCAACCAAAATTACAAAGCACACACCTAAAGGCACACTAAGTACAGACAAACCACACAGCACTCACTAAAAAATTCCTAAAGCCAAACAAACAAACAAGTATAAGATATACTTTCCAGAAGAAAGCTGATAGACACTTACTTGGCGTCCCTGTAGATGCTCTTAGGCACAAGCGAAGGAATCACCCACTGCCCTCCCACACTTTCGACCGAGGTTACCTTCCAAGCCCGTCCAAGGTCAACCAGAAATAACCTTCCAGTGTACCTGTGTATGAACCCTAGATGTCAAGAGACTAAAGGCTACCTTAACTATATTGACAGTATGGGGGGACAGTCGTCAGCCGAACTCGTACGCATGGGCAGGGTAGCTGAGCCCGAAACTCTGTCTAGGACAGAATCCCCATATGCGTAAAAGTCCTGAGTTACGTTTTGACAAGGATTCGGAGGGTTATCTCCTCTGTCCAAGCCTCCACGCGGCCTAGTGCTTAACTCCCGTTTGAGAGGAGCTTCCCAGATACAATCAACATAGAAAAGGATTTACCTAGTGATTGGCCAACTACGTCTGAAATTTAACACTTGTGGGGAGTTTAAACTCCCTATCCCACAAGCCTAGCCTAAGCTAGTTGGTGTATGACCCTATAAAATAAAACTTACTAGCAATTTTTAAAAATTATATCGTTTATTTTAATGGTTGTTATTAGTCATAGGGTAAATGGCATGAAACTTATGTGGTGTTTTGACTCAAAATTTGAAACAAAGGACTAAGCAAAGAGAAATGAAATGCAAGAAGCAAAAACTATTCTCTTTATATTTCTTTTTCAAATAGAAACTTGAAATCCAAAAAGAACAAAATTCTTTTTATATTTTTCCAAAAAAAAAGATATGCTATGCAATCTAGACTAAAACCCTAATCTACATGCATATAAAGCAAACATATGTTTTTGTATTTTTCTTTTATAAATGCAAAAGAAAAATAAGCCTATCAACTTATAAGGCAAACAAGTACTGAAAGCAAAGCAAATAGACAACTACTTTATACCCAAAAAAAACCCTAGGTTTCCCTAAAGTTAGATATCAACCTCACTAGAAAAGAAGGCTTATAAAGGTAAACAAGCCAACAACTTTGGAATGAAGAGACTGAGCAAAAAGACTGACATAAACAAAGGTCAAGAATTCCTAAGTATCAATCTAAACCTATAAACAAAGGCTGCTCAGTACCTTGTCCAACAAGGTCAAGCCAAAGAAGAAGGTAGGGGAGCAAGCAACAAAAAACAAGTATAGGTCTTTTTAATTTTCTTTTATAAAAGCAAAAGAAAAACTAGACTACACTGTACTTGAGAAAACTTGAATCAAATGAACTGTCTGAAAGCAACATACTGAAGCAAACAGGCTAACCGAACCAAAAGACAACCAATAAAGGAAGGCTAGGAACCCTAGCCTGGGTGCAAACAATGACAAAAAATCACTGCAGACTTACAAAGGCAAGTGAAGGCCAGCCACTGTCAAAGACAGAATAGAGAAGCAGAACCTAAAACCCTAATCACTGGTCTAGACAAAGACACTTTAACCTACTTCCCAAACAGGCCAAAATACTTGAGGATGCAAACAGTAAACAATCCAAGCTAAAAAGACTCAAGGGCTTTCGAAAAAGCACTAAGTGTGATCACCCAATGTAATCAAACAAGCTATACAACATTCATAAGGAAAATCCACTGAGAAAAATAAGGATTATACCAAGAAAAGACAAACAAACTTTAACTTAAAAATCCCATTTTCCAGGAGTATTCGAGACTGTGTATAAGAGCAAGTCGCGAATGATGCACGACTGTCTAGTATTACAACCTGCGAATGCACAGTAGTATTCGCGACTGTCTAGAAAGACAACCCGCGAATGGGTATAAAAATTTTCTCAAAAACAAGGAAAATGACCCAGACTTTTGAATACTGAAGCAAGTAAGAACCAGGATAAAAATCACAAACAGACTCACAAGCAAAGACTGGTCAAGAGACAGAAAAACCTACAGCAGTCTAGGCTTCCCCAGCGGAGTCGCCAATTCTGTTGTGCGGAATAATACACCTAATAACTGAAGGTCGGGGTTACCAACATACTCAATCACTTGTAGACAATTGACCCTTAAAGTACAGAATAGGAAATAGGAGGATTAGAAAAACTTACTTGTTAAACGACATTCGATCCTTGCTATTCTCTTCCTCTCTGTTCCACTTCCAGAATCTTCAAGATTGTTCCTCTTTCACCTGTCAGGAAACAGTCTTCCAGGTACAAGATGATTCATGTACATATAAGCAAGTTAGATAAAACATATATCATTCTAAAATGTAAACATTTATCAAACCACAAGACATGAAACACATATGGAAGAAGTAATCTCTTTATTATCAATAATGGAAAGAGTTTAAGGTTACAACCCAACATCTGAGACAAGGACTCCTCTGCAACCAAAGGATTCTGAGTTCCACTGCTCCAAATACTTCTGTATACAATCCACCAGCATAACTTTGCTCTCCAAGTATATCTCTATCAAACACCCTCCCCAAGGCCTATATTTATATGGGTGAAATAAGGCAGTTTCGCAAGTTGAGGAGGCTGAGACAGTTAAGGTAATTAAGGAAAAAGGCTTAACTAATCTCAATCAATCGAGTGTTTTTATTTTTAAATGTTAAGGGACACATTCGCGGGTATGTAGTAGAGCAACCCGTGAATGATTCGCGACTTACCATAAGGGCAACCCGCGAATACATCCATTCGCGACTTGCAACACCCGACACTCGCGAATGACTCGCGAGTTGTATAAAGGGAGAGTAGCGAATACAACTTAACATAGTAAAAAATGGCAAAGTAACTAGCTGGATAAAGGGAGAATGTATTATAAAATAAGCCACTCTATAGTACCCTGGGCAAACCTCAATCCATAGATGTCCTTTTGTGTACCAACATGAGGAATGTCAGCACTCGGATGGAGAGGTGCCATTTAGGCGGATAACAGCTTGTTATCGAGAGATGGAGGTGGTGGAGGCCCAGGTGGAGGACTCATTTTATCCAGTTCGCAGATGTGCCGACAGAGGTTGTCACTTATGTAATCTTTTATTTACTTAATAGAAATATATTTTCTTATCCAATAATGTGCATTTAAATGAATATTGAATCCATGGATGCTTTTAATTGCTTATACATTGTTGATTATATATGCTAGAGTAGGCCTAACACTATATTATATATCATGCTTGTCTTGTTTTCTATTGTTGAGAGCAAATTGCTAACACAAGCGGGATTGGAAAAATCTCAACATGGATCTACTTCAACCGTCCGGATAAGGTATGTTTCGAGATTCTTTAGTGTTAGATGTTGTATTTCTCTTGCATATTGGGAAGGGATTGATTTCTGGGGTTTCTCTGTCTGTTGTGGTACACCCCAAGCCATAGGAAGTTTTCTTCGTAATAGAAATGGTGACCATACTGGTGACATTCCTTGTTTTTCTTTGGGGTTGGGGGCACAATGTGCTTGATATTATTGACTTGCTCTCTATTTCTCCCTGTTTTTGTGTCACATTTTATAGTATGTTCATCCATTGACACTCCCCTTCATTGGTTTGAGCCTTGGCCTGCTTTTTACCACTGCCTTCTCTGTATACGTAGGTTTTTGGCCAAAAGTAGCGTATACATCCAGGTTTTTGGCCAAAATCCGCGTATACATGAATCGTTTTGGCCAAAATCCGCGTATACATGAATCTTTTTGGCCAAAATTCATGTACATGCGCAGCTGTTCTTTAAACAGTCGCATACATCCTCCCTTTTGGTTGAGTTTGATGTTGTGGGAAGTTGTTGGGTGGGTTGTGAGTGTGGTTGGGTCTTCTTGGGTTCTGATGTTGTCTGTTGGATGCTTCTTTTGTGACCAGAGACCGCTTTTTCATTGATTTTTCTTTGAAAGTAGTTTTAGTCATTTATCCTTTTTGTTTTTCCATTAGTGCATTACTCTTTTTGTCTTGGTGTCTTGTTGGGCTTGCGTTTTATACTTGCTGCAAAGACTGAGAGTTTTAAATGAATTTTATTGCATTTTCATTCTTTTATATTGAAAATACAAAATAGTTTCACTCTTATTTGCATCTTAGATATGGATTTGAGGAGGTTCTTGCATTGGATTTCTTGTATGAGAGTTGTATTTAGGCTTTCATATAGGAAGGATTGCATTGGCATTCAGAAAGGAATATATATTTATGCATCTCATGTAGTGGCATACCCTATTTTTCATTCTACAAGATTGCACTTGTCATTGCTTGTTAGGTGTGCACTTTTTTTTTCACTATTGAGTCTTCATATCATTAGTTGCACATCCATTTACCTTTTGAGTAATAAAGCCAATTAAAATCAACGCATAATAAAATGAATTACACTCTTTTCTTTTCTAGGGTGCACCAACAAGACTAGGTTTGAGGGTCTTGGAATAGTTCATTGTGAGTTAATTCTCCAAGACCACTAAACAAAACAATTAGGTGTCTATCCAGGTGAGAGTGTGAAATTCCTTTATATAATTAGTGTTTCTTAGGATGCTCCTCTTACATAGGAGTTAAGCATGAGGCAGTGCCCGCGAATGTGATTGGGATGGCCCCTGGTCACTTTCTGTGAGCACCAGAGATATTTACATGATTGTATTCGTATATGGGAGCTCTTTCAAGAGTTTATGGATTTGCTACCCTATCCATATGGTCGATCCCACCTGTGACTGTCCACCTAAGCATTGGTTATATTGGGGTGACCTTAGTTGCCTTACCTAGGTATCACAAGAGGTACTTGCATAGGTTATTCTGTAGGTGTCTTAGCTAGGTAGAGGTCGGACAACACAGTCACTTTATGCATTGAAGCTGAGGGCGACTATAATTGGTTACGTACCTCCCCTTGTAGTGTATGGGAGTCTCGAGCCTCTCCTAGGCAAGACATACATGTTGCACTTAGGAGCTCACATATCCTCACCTTGGTTTTCTTGTATTTTGGCTATAGATTTTCTTAGGAGTGTGCTCTTTGTGCGCCAGTTGGTATTTGGGATCGCGGTTACTTGAGTATATTTATGCTTTCTTGAGTTTGGATCCTTTTATTTTCGGCATGCCTGGTATCCTATCACTCGTCCTTGGTCATAGTACGGACCCTGGTGTCAGACTTGGAGGCATCACATCCCCTTGCCATTCTCAAATATTTGGGAGTGGTCACATTCCACCCTCTACTCGATCTATGGAGGATTTTTATTCCCTTCGCTCAGTATTTACACCAGTGGTCATCCTCACGGGGGTGGTAGTGGATATGTGAACGTTGGGTATTCACCTTACTTTCCTTCTTATGTCCTTGTTATGGAGAGAAATTCCTATGGCTTGGGGTACCACAACAGACAACTTTGACTCCATAAATCAATCTTTCCCAACATGCAATACAAATAAAATGTCTAACACTAAAGGATCAGACCTCGTACCTTATTCCAGACAGTTTAAGTAGATCCCCGTTGAGCTTTCCAATCTTCATCTTGAATTGATATAATACTTCCTCAACAACAAGTAAACAATACAAGCATACTATATATCATGGTGTTAGATCTATTCTAGCATATATAATCAATAATGTAAAAACATTTGACATATTACAATGGATACAATATTCAATCAAACACACATCATTAGATAGGAAAAGATCGTTCTTATTAATATAAATCAGAGATTACAAGATAGATATAACCTCTGACGGCACATCTGCGAACCGGAGAAACTGAATCCCCCACTTGGGCCTCCACCACCTCAATCCTCCATCTCACGATAGCAAGCTCACTAGCAAAAGGTAAGCTTGGGAAGAACACAACAGTGCTCCAAAGGGACAAAGGGATGCAGACTCAAGCATAAATTCTGGCAACAATGGACTATAGTTTCGTTGCTTTCAATCTCTCTATATGCCTTCAATGTACCAAGGGGTTCCTTATATAGCTTCACAAGGGATAATGAAGGGTCGAATCCGAGCGATCTCAAGGCATATGGAAGGCCAGGAGTCAAATGAGTCGGATCCATGTCAAGGAAAACTCCAAAAGGATTTGGAATATGCACACATCCCAATGTACGCGGTTATAGGAGTCAAACCCGTGTATGTACGCAGTTATCGGGTAAAAATCCAAGTATATCATTTTTTATATAGTTTTAGGGATGATCAAGGAAACATCAAAGGATAAAATATGGTCCATGGGGTCTAAAGAGTCTACAGTGGGACAGGGGAAGGCCATACAAAGTGTGGTTCACCTAGAGTGGTGAAATCTGCTATAACAAATGCCCCCTAATGTGTGAGGTCAGAGGGGTCATACGATGGCCGAAATACATTATAAGTCCATCCCAGAAGTGGAGTGATGAAGGATCCCAAATGGAAGACCAGCCACCTAATCAACATAGTACAATGATACAACTCTGCATATAACTGCAAGTACATATAGCAGTCCCGGATACATAAGAGTACAATGGCCATGAATAGGCATAATACATGATATCACATATGTGGTCATCGCCACATACAATATACATAGATCAGAATCTCCATAATGAAGATGTACAAAGGACCATGATCTCCAAGATGGCTGAAGATATATAATAGATCAAGATCTCCATAATGGCTGGAAATGTCTGACATACACTAGAATCAAGTCACGAGAGCTGAAATCTCATGAACACTGGCACGATCAAGGAGCTAGCATATAAGAGATGCCACCAGTCTGGAAGGTCTTCTACACAAACTGCTACGAGTACATGTCCTACTATGCGAATAGAGGTGTCGAGGTCGAACATAGTAGTACATCGTTTGATTACCGGTCATTGATGTATACCGTTAACAGATGCGAGATTACCCACCGATAATGATAATGGGAATCAAGGTACTAGAGTGCAAACTAACAAGTGTGAATAGATGTGTTGAGGTCGAACACTTGCGAGAATCCATCGATCAGGGGACATTGATGTATTCCCAAGAAACTGTCGATGGCGAGAGAACCTGTCACTGATGATTGCAAGTCTCAAGGAACTCAAAAGGACTCTAGATTCCAATCCTAGAATAAATGATCTGAAGTCGATGGGATGAAATCCACTGGAAGGAGGGCATTAAGGCATCCCCCATCATCCAACACGAGGTACTCAGCAAATCTGTCTAATGTGGAAGGACTCAATCATAAAGTGCACGAACCAGTAACTGTACCGGGAATGGCCGACATGAAAAATCAAGATAACTGAGGAATGGCCGACACATGTTTCAACTTCCTTCGAACAAGAGCATAACGGCGTATGGTGACTGAATGAAGGTAGCGTAGACTCGATATACAAAATGGGACATCTCTGTGACACAGGAGGCATCAAGAGAGGCTCCATAGGGACTGGAAGCTTAACCAGTCGGTGGAGATAAACTCAGCTAAACGAGTACAGCTCCTAAGTCAAACTATAACCCAACCAATGGATGTGATATACAGTGCTCTGTTCGAAGGTGACACGACTCGACAGCTGCCAAAGATAACATCTTTCCTTGTCCGGCTTTTTGGGTTTTTTTTGTTTTTTTTTTTGGACTTTTTCAGTTATTTGAAAATCTTGAGAAAAGAATAAACTAGATTTATAGTTACAAACTAGGAGGAGACGAGTGTCATAAGGGCAAACAAACTATTTCCAAGCAGCAGAACATACCTATGCTCAATGCAAGAATACATGTGTAGGATATCGACACTCGGGGGAAAATCCCCTCCCGGTAAAAGGGAATCAAGCTGCGAAGGATATAAAAAATGGCTCTGCATGGCTAGACATGAGACAAGCTCGGGCTATATGGCTGAAACACAATGTCAGCGGAGACACAATAAAGCTCAATAAGGCAGGAAAAGCTCATGATAATGCATTCACAACTTGACATAAGGGGAGTCCAAAGGGAAACATGCCAGCATAAGATCAAGAGAAGTATGAGGCTCTTGTGAAATGTCATGGAAGTACTATACAACGGACTCCCACACCCTAAAGGAGAAAACGTCGTCATGGGAACCAAATGCAAGTAAGGTGCTAACTAGGGTACCCATGTAAGGTGAAGCTCTACCACTCACATCATGCCACTTCTAAAGCAGCAAGAAGGTTCCGTGACATAATAGAGTGGGTTCGTACCTAAGGTCATGGTGACATGGTCATAAGGTCATGCAAAATGCAAACAGTGGTGAACCTAACCTATATGCCAGTATAAACATTATACCTGAGATCAGTACAAACAGGTCAATCAAATGGCTGAAACGGCACTGAAAATGGTCTTCTACATCACAAATTATGTCAGAAACGGTCCAAAATGGTTAGAAACTGTCAAAACTATAGGAAAGGGGGTAAAATTTTCAAATATTTGAAAAATTTTCTATAAATAGTAAAAAATATAAATCATTTGAAACTTTTACCCATTGGAGCTCTGATATTCAACTGCAAATTCCAGGAGATCCAGCCAACGGAATTCACGATCGTTTCTTCCAGGGAGTTACTCATGCTCTCCTCATGCATTTGAATATATTTTTGTTGATTTTCATGGAAAAATGAGGTAGTTTAGGCCATCTCTATATGAGCCTGCGGCCCACGCGGATATCGAAGATTTTTCTGCGTATAGGGCTGGCTATACACGGAAAAGAGGCTAGAAACCGCGTACATACGCGGCTATTTGCAAAACAGTCGTGGATGACGCCGCGCAAGGAAATTAATAAGAATATAATGGATAAAATGGCAATTTCTCTTGCAGGATGGTGCTAGAATGGAGAGAGCGTGAGCATGGTGAAGTAGAGGAAGCTGTAAGGGATGACGTGATGGCTCAACAAGCTCTTAGAAGATGTGGACTCTACAAGTTTTGGTGCCTTGGTGGCTTGAGGGCCAAACCAAGACTGCTAGAGATGCTGGTAAACTATTGGGATCCATACTCAGAGTCCTTCAGGATAGATGGGATGTCTCTCACTATAGAGGTGGAAGACATATACTTTATCACAGGTCTATCTAGATGAGGGGAGGTGGTGAACCTTCGTTCCCGAGGTGGGCCAGGTGGTGGGCTTACTATCGATGAGTACGTAGTTGTGTACTGCTACCCAGATACTGAAAAGGTGGGAAGTCAAGTCCCCACCAATGCTATACAGGTGCTGGGCATAAAGGCCATACTACTGACACTGGGTAGGATAGCAAGCTTAGCCTCACTCCATCAAGCCTCGCGGCCACTGATGTACTATGTGGTGGAGTGTATGAGACCGACCATATACGACTGGAGTACTACACTAGTGAGAAACCTGAAACACCAGCTCAGTGAGTGTAAGGCAGGTAGGATACGGAACTTCGGGTTCAGCAGCATATTGAGCACGTTTTTCTTCGAGCGTGTTCCAGGATTGAGCCCTATAGTGGACGTTCCTCTCCACGGGGTTCAAGATCCGGCCCAACGAAGTTGGGCAGATGCTATGCACAGACTGGGGGGTGGTAGGGTGGCCAACCCATATCCATCTAACTTCTTTCCATGGTGGCGACGAAAGATTGTTTCCATAGATGACTACCCTTATGGAGGGATAGATTTCCGGGGGGATCAGGACATGCCATTGCCACCAGGATCGGCATATGGAGAGATAGGTACCGAATCTAGACTCTCACTCTTTTTAAAGTTTTTTGAGTTATTTAATTTTTTTGTATTTTCTTGATTATGTGGAATCAAAAAGACATGTTTTTGCGTGACAATACATAGTGACATCTACCATTCATGTGCAGATGTGGGACCACGGCGACCAAAGGGCTTCCCACGTCATAGACGGAGGGGAAGAGGGGATGACATCACAGGTGCGGATGTGGAGCGAACACTCCATGGCATTCATACCAACTTCGTACGAGTGACTCATAGAGTTCCCATGGCGCAAGTCGAGGACTTTCCTGAGGCCATGCAGCGACAGGTGGTGGGTGTGCCATGCGCATGGGTGCGTTTATTCCAGCGGTTATCTAGAGTCGTAGTGACGTATCATGATCACAACCCTCCCCCTCCACAGGATTAGACACCTGGGAGTGGTTATGTTTTGTACGACCGTGTATTATATGATGGAAGCTTTTGAAAGCTCCACTTTTGTATATGACACTATGTATTACCACATTTTTGATATATATAAAAGGTTTTATGGTGATCGATTTATTTATTTACATGTGTAAAAAATGTTTATGATTAATTTATTATGAATGAAACAAATGCCAATCTAACACATAGTTAGCATATGAGTCAGCAACTTGATTATCATTTCTTGGAATGTGTATATATGTAATACTGTCAAATTGTCGTTCTAACAATCTCACATGTAAGAATCTTCTCAATAACGCTGGATCTCTAACATGGTACAAACCATTGAGCTGTGACACTACTAACTCCGAATCAAGATGTACCTCAAGAGATAGAACACCATGTGAAATGTCATCCCGTAGAAGCTCGATAACGGCACTTTATTCAACAACATTGTTGGAAGATGGCCGTAGACATACACCTCCCGAAGACAGTACCTGACCCATAGGAGTATAAATAACCCAAGCAGCAGAGGCTGAGTGCTGAGTGTGACGGATTGCACCATCCGCAAATCCTATGTAGGTGGAAGATTCCATTGACAACTTCCAAAAGAAATGGAAACTAATCATAAACCCGATCACGATAAGAAAAATACCTAACTATGCAATGTTGTACAATAATATACAACAAGCATCCTTGGCTAAAGATCATGCATAGTATTTTTTGAGATAGAGCCCATTTCTAGGCTCCGCCAAAGCTGTACCTTCGTAATCGACTAACTCATAGGCACCCTTCTCTAAGACACGCTTGACCACGTAAGGACCATGCCACATAGGATTAAATTTCCCTGCCCCCAAGGGTTCTTTCGATTGATCCCACAAAAGGACCAAGTCTCCTTCACTAAACACTCTTGGATGGACAGACTTGTCATATTGGACCTTAACGCGACGCTTATTAACCTCTAGAGCCACCAAGGCATCTCGACGCTGCTCATCAAGTTGCTCGAGGTGGACCAAACGCTCCTCCAAAGGTGAAGTGTCTGGTAAGAGTTCCACAGCTAGCTTCAACGAAGGAATCTCGCATTCAACCGGCAATATCGACTCCACTCCATGCACAAGCTGATATGGAGAAAAACCAGTGGCAGTCTTAACCGTGGTTCGATATGCCCACAAAGCAGGGTATAACATAATATGCCAATTCGTCTTGCTCTGTGCGATGGTTCATTGGAGAATGGACTTAAGTGATTTATTCACTGCTTCAACCTGTCCATTCACTTGGGGGTAGTAAGAAGAGGAGTGCTCTTGCTTATACCCTAACTTGGATGCCAACTCTTCCATCATACGGTTCTAAAAGTGCGATCCATGGTCAGTAAAAAGCTCTTTTGGAATCCCGAACCGAGTAATGATTTGGTTGAATACGAAGTGAGTGGCTGTCTCACTGTCGGATTTTACTGTAGGCATTGCCTCAGCCCATTTTGTGAAATAATCCACAGCCACTATAATATGATGGTGCCCCCCAGCCGAAGCTGGGCTGCAATCCACAAAATCTATCCCCCACTTGGTGAAGGGACTGGCGGTGATAATGGGATGTAACGGGGCAGGTTTCGAGCGCATATTTCGTGTGAACACCTGGCAAGGGTGGCATCTCTTGACCGCATCAACACAATCTTTAAAGATCAATGACCAGAAATAACCCGCTCTCAAAATATTTTGAGCTGTAGAAATCCCAGATAAATGACCACCACACGCCCCTTCGTGGCAATCATTCAGCACAACCTCAGCCGTCTCATGAGTTAAACAACGTCGTAAAATGGAATCTACCCCATGGCAGTACAAAGTATTGTCCACTATAAGGTAGTTCTTAGAGACGTGACCTAATCGTCGTCGTTCATCTCGCGAGAGGTGAGTAGGGGTCTTCTTTGTTTGCAGATATACTATGATATCTCCATACCATGGGTCAGACGTGGAGATCAAGAAGATGTGTTCATCAACAAACGTATCTTCACAAACCGACTCCTCAGCCTCGCTCAGGAAATCCGATATAAGCTCTGCAAAAATTAATGACTTCTTCGACTTTGCCGAAAAAAATTCGAGATCGAATTCTTGCAGGATGACAATCCATTTATTATACTTTCCCCCAATCATCCTTCATGTGAGGACAAACTGAAATGGATTGACATGGGCCACAACCGAGGTCTAGCGAAGGAGAATATAATGTCTCAAACGCTGAACTGCATGTACGGTCACTAAAGCAAGCTTCTCGACATGAGAATAACGAATCTCTGCATCAATAAGGTTTTGGCTCAGATAATATATGACATGCTCCTGGAGCTCCTCATCCTCCTGAACCAATACCATACCAATCGTCTCTAAAGACGTGGCCACATATAATAAGAAATCACAGCTATAATCCGGAGGACTAATCACCGGGGCCGATGCTAGGGCTCTCTTAAGTGCATCGAAGGACTCCTAGGCTCGCTCATCCCATTCAAAGGGAGTATCCTTCTTCAAGAGACGCATGAAGCCTCTAGTCAAATTGGCAAAGTTGACCACAAATCTTCGTAAGAAGTTTTCCATACCTTGCAAACACTGAAGATGACGAATATTCTTCGGGGGAGACAACTGAAGTATTGTCTCTACCTTTAAGGGATCGACTCTTATGCCCTCCTTTGAAATGATGAATCCTAATAAACGACCTGACTTTACGCAAAAGATGCACTTATGAGGATTTAATCGAATCGAATAGTGACGGCATCTTTCGAAGACCAATATCAAGTGATAGGAATGATGCATTCTCATACGAGAATGAGCAGCAAGGTCATCCAAAAATACTTCAATAATAGACTTGAGATCATGGAAAATCAAGGTCATTGCCCGCTGAAATGTAGCTCCAGATTTTTTAAGGCCGAAAGGCATTTTTCGATATGCAAACGTTCCCCAAGGACAAATAAATGCAGTCTTGTGTTGGTCCTCAGGTTTAATCTAGATCTGATTATACCCGGAAAAGCCGTCCATAAAGGAGAACACCTCGCTACCTACACACTCATCCAAAATATGATCTATAAATGGTGTGGGGAAGTTATCCTTAGGACAGGCACGATTTAAATCGTGGAAATCAGTGGAGATTCGGATAGCTCCCTGCTTCTTATCCACTGGAATTGGGTTTGAAACCCACTTCGTCAAGGGAATGAGATAGATGAAACAAGCTTTCAATAGATTTTCTATCTCTGCCTTAATGGCGGGTGCTTTTCTAGGATTCACGATGCGTAAACGTTGTCGAACAGGCTTAGCGTTGGGGTAAGTCTTAATCTCATGCTCGACAATCCGAGGGTCAATACCTGGCATCTCATCATAAGACCAAGCAAAAATATCACGGAATTCCTTGAATAGCTCGGTCTATTCAAGAATCTCAGCATGGGAACAATCCGCCCCAATATAGACATTCTCAATGGTGCCAGGATTTCGAGAGATGTTGATAGAAATCGTGGAAGGTATGTTCACCATGTTCCCATTAGCCATCTGACCAGGAGAGCTTAATGGAATCATGGGACTACCAACTCTCTGACTAAGAATCTCCCTATAATTCTCATGCTCCAAACGGTCAAGCGGTGGAAGGAAATATGATCTATGATGAAGTTCCTCCCATGGCGGGTCGACGCCCGACATAGCCTCAATAATCGCTTCATCTGAAGGGGAAACCGTATCCAGGTAGTCGTGGGCATGAGAAGACTGTACTGCCCATGCCGGAAGTACATAGAGGTCTTCCTCTTCTATCCACAAAGAAGAAGAAAAAGGCTCTGCAACATTCATAAGATTGGCTTGATAAGCTATCATGGTTGCAGGAAGTGGCACGTTGGTCTCAATAAGCTCACTCAAAATACTCAGTGTAGGAAGAATCCAAGGATCTCCCATATGAGTCGTGCGAAAAGACACTGAGGTCATAGAAGTCGAAGCCTTATCGGAACAAGATCCTATCATGAGGATCGACGCAGGACAACTAAAGCTTCCCATGAGGGATGGATACATGCCTACACCCACACTCCCAGTTGCCGGTTGAGAGTGTTCAACGACCGGGACCGAAGTTCCCGAAGATGCAGTAACAGGGGAATTCTTGAATGTCATTTGATCAATCGTTACAATCTTCCCATTATGAGGAAAGCATACAACGCGAAACACGGAAGAAGCAATGGCTTGCATACTATACATCCAGTTCCGACCCAGCAAGAGATTGTAGTCGAGGGGTGCATCAACCACCTCAACCTCTATCGCAACGGTCTTCCCTCCCAAATGGACTTTAAGGGATGGAATGATGTTGTGCGACCTAAAAGATCTCCCATCAAAAGCAGTTAACATAGTCGCTGAATTCGACAACTCAGGAGAACCAAGACCCTTCCAACAGGACAAAGACATCATAGATGCAACAGCGCCCTCGTCAATCATAGTGCGCTTGATGATCATATTAAGACATTCTACATGTACCAAAAGCGACACATAGTAGAGCAAGCGAGGCTGATGACCTGCGGTTTCAAATTTGATCACTAAGGAAGAATCATCACCGTTCACACCAAGAGCAGAAAGCAAAGCCTTCCTTTGTGAAGGACAACTCTGAAGCACTTCCAATGCAGACAGCGCACAAGGAGTATGGCCCAAATACTCGACAACTGAATAATTCTGGGCAACTCGGGAATTTGGATTATGCCCCGAGCGCTTAAGTACCCCCTTAGGAATGCGAGGTACAGCCTCAGGTTTATCCGTAGGTTTCTCAATGCGCAAAGGGGTTCCTGGTGGATCGGGTTCTTTGCCTGGGTTGGGTTGTGACGATCCATAATCTTTCGCATGAGTCACAACCTTGGCAGCACGGACCATGTTAATGCACCCACAATCACTAGCCTCTGGTGGATCATTCTCACTAGATTTCTCCTGGGACTTCGAGTTCATATTCTGGTTATGCGGTAAAGGGTTCGTTAGCACAGCTGGGCCTTGTGCTAAGAGTATCGAAGCTTCATCAATTCTAGGGCACAAGTAAGTGAGGTGATCATCCTTACATAGCTTTCAAGGGAACTTAACCTTACGTTTCACTTGATTGTCCCCACCAGCATTCTGACCGTTCTTGTCATTATTGGAAGCATTCTCATTCCTATTCCCACCCTTTCGATTATTATTCTTACCCTTTTTCTTATTCCGTCTGGGTTGCTGGTTACCCTTCTGGTCCGATGATTGCACAGAAAGTACACTCACCGTTTGGGTGGGTTGAGACGAAGTCGTAGCTTGTCCCAAAGCAGACTGGTTGAGCGACAATTGACTAACTTGTTTTGCAACCGAATCTGCAGGTTTCGCACTTGCACAACCCACAATTCCATCGGCATGTGGTTCAAGTTTGACCTTGGGATCGAAACTAGAATGAGGAGCGTTGGGAATAATCTCATACAACAAACCGGACTGAGCATAAATCAAGTCCAGTTCCTACTCCCTAAAGATTGCTTGTTCCTCATTCTACACTCCGGATGTAGAAACATCCTTCGCGATATATGGCAATAAATACTTGAGGAACCACTCGAGAAGGAACTCTGGCGGTATAAAATCTTTAATTAATCTCTTCCGTCTACGCCACTCCTAAATATGATCAGAAATATGGGTGTCTTTATCTTGCCAAAATGTCGACAAGAGTTCAGTACCAACATCATAGCGCACTGGTAGCTGGAAGTGATTAAGAAAAGTCATCGCAAGATCGTCGAACAAGGTAAAAGCTCCCTTTGGTAACTCTATATACCATTTCGCAGTAGGCCCTGTGAGGGTGCGTTGAAATAGTCGCAAGCGGACTGAGTCCTGATGTAACGAATTCGAAGAGCACCAAAGGTGAAATGTGGTAATGTGTTCACTTAGATCCTCTCCCATTTTTCCTTTGAACTTAGGTATGTCTGAAGGAAACTTGGTAGGGACAGCCGGCCAAGCCGAGTCATGAGCCACGGGATCATTCATAAGTCTCTATAAGTCAGGAAGGTTAAGAGTTGGGAGGAAAGGGAGCCTAGGATGATGAGGTCAATGGACCGCTCCCTGGTTCACATAGGTTTGAGCACCACCATGGCCTTGGCCATAATGTCCTCCTCCTGTCTGACCTATATAAAGTGACATGGAAGTACCATAGTAAGGTGGACCCTGACTAGTAGGAGCTACAAAGCCATAATTAGGGGAGTAAGCAGGTTGTTGATACCTGCCTCCGTAAGGTGAAGAAACCTATCCATACTGCGGACCGTAATAAGGTCCATAGGTCATCCCATGCGATGTCCCATGGGACACTCCGTAGGTAGGAAGATAAGCTCCAGAAGGGGGAACATACATACCAAAAGTAGGTATATATGCCTTCGACGTAACAAGCTGACCACTATGAGCGGGGATATAGCCTCCCGAAGCAGCTGGTGGTATATGAACTTGAGACACAATCGGCCTAGTAACCGCAGTATGGATCTGACTCGTAGCCATATATCGGCTCGAAGGACCACGTGGATAAGGTGGAGGATGTACATTTGAAGAAATCGGAACCAAGGATGAAGGAATCTGAGTAATAAGATATGTACTACCTCCTATCATCACCCGTCTCGGACCTGGTATCCTAATCGAATCACTAACCCTAGACCTAGGAAGGGGATGCGATGGAGCTTCCACCACTGGGATGAAAGGTGCAATGTGACTAGTACTCCCAAACCTCTCTGCAAGGTAAGGAATGGGATTTCCCCCAGGCATAGTGCTAGGCTCAAAGTTGGATTCGACATGAAATGTCAAATCATGCATAGGAAAACAAGTCGTAGCATAACTACCGTAGCTAGTGCTGGCAAGTTCAAAGTGAGTCTCAGCATCTTCTGGCATTCCATACCGGTAATGTGTCAATGGGGAATTAGCCCTAGAGTGAGTAGGTCTATCATGCAAATATCCTATCTGGGAAATCACAGGACCGAACTCAGCTAGGTCAGGTGAAGGATCGTATGTAGGAGTAAATTCCCCATCGTCAACACGAAGGAAAGGAGGTGGCTCAGGAATAGTCTCTGAATGATCCTCCATGGTGTGTGAATCAGTGTGTGACATAGTCCGCCTGGACAATCTAGGTCTCTCTCCCAAAGGAGGAGCAGAAGTGGAAGGCGGGAGTCCTGCTAATCGACGAGAACGATGCGGAACCGCACTCGAATCCATAATGACTCAACAAAAAGCAAAGAATCTCTATTTACATAAACTCTAGGCCAACTAGCGTGCACAGAGCAATCGCTAATAAAATCTAAATCCAAATGCAAGCAAACAAGGGCTAGATAAGTGAGCTCCCGAATGAAGCAGGTATGTCTCGCCTAGGAGAGGCCTGAGACTCCCATACACAACAAGTGGAGGTACGTAACTAATTATTGTGGCCCTCAACTTCAACGCATAAAGCGACTGTGCTGTCTGACCCCAACCTGGCCGGGACACCTGCAGAATAGCCTATACAAGTACCCCCTCGGTATCCTAGGTAAGGTCACTAAGGTCACCTCAATATAATCAAAGCTTAGGCGGACAGTCGCAGGCGGGATTGACCGTATGGGCAGGGTAGCAAAGCCTGAAACTCTCGAAAGAGCCCCCAAATATGAATACAATCCTGGAAATATATCTGGTGCTACTCAGTTATGACTAGGGGTCATCCCAATCAATAACTGCTCACACTGCCTCGTGCTTAACTCCCGTTTGAGAGGAGGATCCTAAGAACGATGGTTATACCAAGTATTTCACACACTCCCTGGACAGACACCTAGATGTTGTTGTTTAGTGATCTTGGAGAATTAACTTACAATGAACTATTCCAAGATCCTAAAACCTAAGCTTGTTGGTGCACCCTAGAAAAGAAAAGAGTGTAATTCATTTTAATTAGCGTTGATTTTAGTTGGCTTTATTACTCAAAAATAGGACATGGTCGTGCAACTAGTGGTGTTATGACGCAACATGAAGTAAAATGCACACCGTAAAAATCAATGCAAATGCATTGTGTCCATGTAAATAGGGTATGCTACTATGTTAAATGCATAATTCTTCTTCAAATGATGAATGCAAATTTTCCCTATATGAAGTCCTAACTAGTACTCCAAAGCAAATCTAGATCTAGTGCAAGTACAATGCAAAGTGCAAAATGCAGTGCATTATGATAAGCAAATGTTTTTGGATTTTTTGAAAATATAAGAGATGCAAAAAGCAAAAGAATGATTCTACCACCCCCAGACTCTGCAAGCACACATAGACAGCAGCCAATCAAAGCACTAAGGTAAAAGAACTCTAATGCACTAATCTCAAACAAAAAATCGAAAATGCCATGACAAGAACTTACCTAAAAAAAAAAAATTAGGCTAAAACAAACGTTTCCAGTCAGAACTAGAGGTCAAAAAAGACTCAGGCAGTGTTAAAGGAGACTCAGCAACTAACAGCATTCACCCAGCAACCAATTAACTTCCACAAAAAGGGAAAAATCCAGGGTATACGCGACTGTTCGCAGTAAAACCACGTGTATACATGGAAATCATAGAGGAAACCGCGTGTATACACGACTATAAATCAAAAACCCGCGTACATGAAGAAAAGGTGCATAAAACAAGGCAAACAGACAGGCTGAGACAGACTTCACTCCAATCAGACTCTACCAGGCATACATGCCCCACGACCCGACACAGAAACAAGAGAGAAAGAGCAATTCAAATACATTGAATGCCGAGAAAATCACCCCCAAAGGAAAACTACTAGGAACTCCCCAGTGGAGTCGCCAATTCTGTTACGGAGAGAAATTCGTATGGCTTGGGGTACCACAACAGACAGCTTTGACTCCAGAAATCAATCTTTCCCAACATGCAATAGAAATAAAATGTCTAACACTAAAGGATCAGACCTCGTACCTTATTCCGGACGGTTGAAGTAGATCCCCATTGAGCTTTCCAATCTTCAGCTTGAATTGATATAATACTTCCTCAACAACAAGTAAACAATACAAGCATACTATATATCATGGTGTTAGATCTATTCTAGCATATATAATCAATAATGTAAAAGCATTTGACATATTCCAATGGATACAATATTCAATCAAACACACATCATTGGATAGGAAAAGATAGTTCTTATTAATATAAATTAGAGATTACAAGATAGATACAACCTCTGACGGCACGTCTGCGAACCAGAGAAACTAAATCCCCCACTTGGGCCTCCACCACCTCAATCCTCCATCTCACGATAGCAAGCTCACTAGCAAAAGGTAAGCTTGGGAAGAACACAACAATGCTCCAAAGGGACAAAGGGATGCAGACTCAAGCATAAATTCCGGCAACAATGGACTATAGTTTCGTTGCTTTCAATCTCTCTATATGCCTTCAATGTACCAAGGGGTTCCTTATATAGCTTCACAAGGGATAATGAAGGGTCGAATCCGAGCGATCTCAAGGAATATGGAAGGCCAGGAGTCAAATGAGTCGGATCCATGTCAAGGAAAACTCCAAAAGGATTTGGAATATGCACACATCCCGTTGTACGCGGTTATAGGAGTCAAACCCGTGTATGTACGCAGTTATCGGGTAAAAATCCAAGTATATCATTTTTTATATAGTTTTAGGGATGATCAAGGAAACATCAAAGGATAAAATATGGTCCATGGGGTCTAAAGAGTCTACAGTGGGACAGGGGAAGGCCATACAAAGTGTGGTTCACCTAGAGTGGTGAAATCTGCTATAACAGTCCCTTCGTCCACCGTTGTTTCCTTTGAATGTAGTTTCCAGGATCATTCCTCCCTATATATTATAGTTTGGACTCTTTATTTTCTATTTTGGGTTGTTCTAGACTAATATTATTGTCATTTAGGGTCCATATTTTTGCACACTCTCTCCGAGGTCTTCGAATCGTTCGTGCCTATTGCAGGTATTATGTCTAAATTGGCATATAGGTTAGGTTTCCACATTTTCTTGCACTTATTCATTTCCTTATGACCGTTCCATCTTAACCTTAGGTACGAACCCATTCCATGGTATCACGAAACCTTCATGTTGTTGTTAGAAGTGGTATTATGTGAATGGTATAGCTTTCCTATACAGGGGTGTCCTAGTTAGCTCCCTTTTGCATTTGGTACCCATGTTGTGAGTCCTCTCTTAGGTCCTGGAGTCCCTATTAGTACCGCCATGACTTTGAGCAAGAGCTTCATACTCCTCTTGACCTTTTATGCTGGCCTTTTCCCCGAGACTCCCTTGTATATGTTAAGTTGTAATTGCATTATCATGAGTTTTGCTTGCCTTGTTGAGCCTTACGCTGGCTTCCCTAACTTTGATTATCAACCATATAGCCCGCCGCCCGGGCTTGTCTCATGTCTAGCCAAGCAGAACCTTTTTATATATCTTTTGCAGCTTGATTCCCCATTTTTTACCGAGAGGGGACTTTCCCCCGAGTGTCCTTGTCCTGCACATGTTTCCTTGCATTGAGCGTAGGTATGTTCCATTGCTTGGAACTAGTTTGTTTTCTCCTTGACACTCGTCTCCTCCTATATTTGTAACTATAAAGCACTTTTATTCTTTTTCAAGCTTTTCAAAATATCTGGAAAAGTCCAAAAAAATCAAAAAACCAAAAAGTTGGGCAGGAAAAGATGTTATCTTTGGCAGCAGTCGAGTCGTGTCACCTTCAAACAGAGCACTGTATATCACATCTGTTGGTTGGGTTAATAGTTTGACTTTAGGAGCTGTACTCATTTTTCTGATTTTATCTCCACCGATTGGTTAAGCTTCCAGCCCCTATGGAGCCTTTGTCGATGCCTCTTGTATCGTAGAGATGTCACAGTTTGTATATCAAGTCTATGCTGCATATATTCAGTCACCATTCTTCTTTATGCTCTTGTTCGAAGGAAGTTGAAGCCGGAGTTGGCCATTCCTCAGTTGTATTGACTTTGTATGTCGGCCATTCCAAGTACTACTACTGGTTTGTGCACATCTTGTACTTCCACATTATACAGCGTTGCTGAGTACCTCGCATTGGTTGATGGGGGATTCCTTAATTCCCTCCTTCCAGTGGATTCCATCCCATCGAATTCATATAATTTATTCTGGGATAGGAGTCTAAAGTCATTTGAGTGCCTTGATACTTACAGTCATCAATGGTAGGTTCTCTCACCATCGACAGTTTTTGGGAATGCATTAATGTCCCCTGGTTGATGGATTCTTTTAAGTGTTCAACCTCAACACATCTATTTTCACTTGTTAGATTGCACTCTAGTACCGTGATTCCCATTTTCAATCGGTGGGTGATCTCACATATGTTAACGGTATACATCAATGACCGGTAATCAGACGATGCACTACTATGTTTGACCTCAACACCTCTATTCACAGAGTAGGACATGTACTCGTAGTGGTGTGTGTAGAAGACTTTCCATATTGGTGGCATTTTACATATGCTACCTCCTTGCTTGTGCCAGTGTTCATGAGATTTCATCTCTTGTGACTTGATTCTAGTATATGTCAAATATCTTCAGCCATTATGGAGGTCTTTATCCATTGTATATCTTCAACTTTGATGGAGATCTTGATCCTTTGTATATCTTCGTCATGGAGATTATGATCTATTATATATTGTACATGGAAATGACCACACATGTCATATTTTGTATCATGCCTATTCATGGCCATTGTACTCTTATGTATCAGGGATTGTTGTATGTATTTGCAGTCATATGCAGAGTTTGATTATTGTACTATATTGTTGGATGGCTGGTTCTTCCACCTGGTTCTTCATTACTCCACTTTTGGGATGGATTTATAATGTATTTTGGCCATCATGTCGAAAATAAAAGGACCCAAACTCAAGAGAGCATAAATATACTCAAGTAACAGCGATCCCAAAGGCCAACTAGCGCACAAAGAGCACACTCCTAAGAAAATATACAGCCAAAATGCAAGCAAGACAAGGGTAGGATATGTGAGCTCCCGAATGCAGCAGGTATGTCTCGCCTAGGAGAGGCTCGGAACTCCCATAAACTACAAGCGGAGGTCCATAACCAATTATAGTGGCCCTCAGCTTCAACGCATATAGCAACTGTGATGTCCGACCTCTACCTAGCTAGGAATCCTACAGAATAACCTTTGCAACTACCCCCTGTGATACCTAGGTAAAGAAACTAAGGTCACCCCAATATAACCAATGCTCAGGCGGACAATCGCAGACGGGATCGATCATATGTGCAGGGTAGCAAAGCCCGAAACTCTCAAAAGAGCCCCCAGATATGAATACAATCCTAGAAATATCTCCGGTGCTCACAGAAAGTGACCAGGGATCATCCCAATCACAATCGCGAGCACTGCCTCGTGCTTAACTCTTGTGTAAGAGGAGCGTCCTGAAAAACACTAATTATACGAAGGGTTTCACTTTCTCACTTGGACAGACACATAATTGTTTTTTTTAGTGGTCTTGGAGAATTAAAGCACAATGAACTATTCCAAGACTCTAAAACCTAATCTTGTTTGTGAACCTTATAAAAAAAATGTGCTGTTCATTTTAATTTATGTGTTGATTTTAATTGGCTATAATTACTCAAAGGGAAACGGGCGTGAAACTAGTGATATGAAGACTCAGCAGTGAAATAAAAATGCACACCTAACAAGCAATGCCAAGTGCAATATGTAGAATGAAAAATGGCTTATTCCACTGCATGAGATGCATAAATATATATTCCTTTCTGAATGACAATCCAATCCTTCCTATATGAAAGCCTAAATACAACTCTCATCTAAGAAATCCAAGGCAAGTACCTCCTCAAATCCATATGCGAGATGCAAGTAAGAATGCAACTACTTGTATTTTTCAATATAAAAGAATGAAAAAATGCAATAAAAGTCATCTAAAACTCCCAATATATGTAGCAAGTATAAAACATAATCCCAGTAAGACACCGAGACAAAAGTGCAATTCACTAATGGAAAAACAAAAAGATAAATGACTAAAACTACTTTCAAAGAAAAATCAATGAAAAAGCAGTCTCTGGTCACAAAATAAGCATCCAACAGACAACATCAGAACCCAGGAAGACCCAACCACACTCACAACCCACCCAGCAACTTCCCACAACATCAACCTCAAGCAAAAGGGAGGATGTACGTAATTGTTTAAAGAACAACTGCATATGTACCCGACTTTTGGCCAAAACATTGCATGTATACATGGATTTTGGCCAAAACCCTGCATGTATACGTGACTTTTGGCCAAAAATTTGTGTATGTACGCAACTTTTGGCCAAAAACTTACGTATACAGAGAAGACATTGGTAAAAATTAGGCCAAGGGCCAAACCAATTGTTGCAGCTACAACCGTTCTCCCCAAATTTCTTAAATTTTGGGCCCCTCCTCATGATTTAGCATTGTTTTTAATCGTTGGATCCTTTGAACCTTTTGGTCGTGCTTTAGTGTTGGATGATTTTAAAAGATTGACTCTCGGCCTGTTTTCAGAGATTGTGTGTTTTTGAAGTTGTTTGGGTCACCGATTGTGAGTTTGGTTTTGCTGATGGTTTTTTGAAAGGCCGTTGTTTCGGAGCTGAAATGTATTTTGACCATTGTTGAATTTTAAAACTTTTTGAACACTTAATTTTCTATTGATCGGGCGTCATTTTTTGTTTAATCGGAAGCCGTAGCCATTTCCTCTTCCGTCATTGCAGCTCCCAAAGCGGCTAAGCACCCGAAGTATAAAGCGCTCCGACTGCCGATGCATGTTAACCCTTTTGTCGCGTACCCGTAGCCTTTTCTCTTCTGCCGTTGCGGCTGGGAAAGTAATTTGGCTTCCGATGTGATGTCTTCCGAATTCCGACTAAAGCTTTTCCTGCCCACGTTTCGCGTGTTTTTATCCCTTGTCTCTTCCGCCGTTGCGGCTGGGAAAGTCATTTGGCTTTCGATGTGATCCCTTCTGACTTCCGATTGAGAGTTTTCCCACCCGCGGGTCGCGTATCCTTAACCTTTCCTTTTCCGTCGTTGCGACTAAGAAATCCTTTTCGCGTCCAATGTCGATATCCTTCCGACTTCTGATTTAGAACTTTCCCGCTTGGGGCTTAGTCAAAACTCTCCCGTTTATTAAAATTCTCAGATCAAGGGATGCACCTGGCCGTTTTCTTGTGGATTAGCCATTTCAAGTGGTTTAAGTTAACGTTTTAAAATGCCATTCCAACGAATGATGCACAATAATTGATTGCAGGGACTGTTGGGGCGATCACGGTGTGAAGACGTAGCTTGACAGTTTGTAAAAAAATCAAATCGAAACCGGCAGAGTCGCAAGGGAGACAAGCGAAGGAAAAAACAAAAAATCGAAAGCAACAAAAAACACAGATCTGAAAGGTCCAGCAGTTACTCAACTGATCATGAGCATACGAAGAAAATATGGAGAGAGGAATATGAAACGTTGGAAGAACCGAAAAGTGACACATTTGGGGGGAACCCAAGCGGTCTACGGATTTTGTTTAAATATTTGAAAGTTAATAGCTAGAGGGACTTTTTTCCCTGAAAAAACTTGTAAACCATTTGCTTGTAAGAGGAACTATTTCGTTTTACAATCAGAAACTGCAACTTTTGCCTGTTGGAGAAAGCGCAATGTGGAATGTATCAATGTGATTAAATGAGCAATGTTGAATGTGAACTATTTCGTTTTCAGTTGTGCCTCATTAGCTGTAAGAGCGTTCTAATTTCTTGAACCTATTTTCTTGTCTGAATGTTCTTCAGTACCTTTATGACGTCTTTTCCACTATGAGCAATGAAATTTTTAACTGTTGATGAGCTATCTTATCATGTATACTTTTCTTCATGTTTATATGTTTGGTTATAAGAACAGCTATCTGTGATTTGCCATAACACATGAACAGGGGTGCATTACTCATGAATGAATACCCAGCTCTCTAGAGATAGTTTAGTTAGTATTTATTTTCTTACATGATTTGGATGCTTGTGAGTCTAAGACAAAAGGTAAGAACCTGCACATCACATTGTGACTACTCTTTGCATCTTTATCACCCTGCATGGTTAATTAGGCACGTGCATATCATACTTAAATTAAAAACACAAAAATACACGGTGGATCGAGCCATAACCGATAAAACCTTTGTTTTTGTTACTTTGACCTATGGTAGCCGGACCGCAAACCGGACGGATTCCCTATACAAAACAGTCATGGGCTAGTTGGGAACGTTGACTGGGGAGAATCCCTTTCTGTTGTTGCCTGCGAATTTCCAGGCCTCAACAGTTCTAGCGCTAGAAGGAGGGCCGCCAGTGCATGGCTGGCCGAGGAAACCTGTTTTCCCGAGATTATTCCACCGGTAACAGTTCTGAAAGCAGTGGACTTCATAATCCAATTCCGGAAGAAAGGAATAGAGAACATCTATATTCTGTTGGCAATGAAGTTGTTAATGACCTGAGAAGACACACTAGGGCATATGTAAATAATATTGGAGGATTTCCAATTATCCCTGAATTTCCCAGAAGAGAATATAAAAAGAAAGACCGTCCTATAGTACAAGACTCAGTGCTGGTTGGAGACTGGGAAGAACTTGTAGAAACAGCCTTACAGAAAGTTGTGCTACCTTTGAATCAAGAAGGCCCAGATACCCCTCACAGTTCTCCTACTCACACTCCTATTTGCTCACCTCCTCACTCTCCACCCAGACTCATGGCAGGAGTAAATGCTAATCCACCACCCAACCCACCAAATCCACCACCTGCCTGGAGAGCTAGATCACCTTTAAATCTAACGCCTCCGCTACATGATTTACCTCAATCCTTTGAAAAGATGTTTCCCAAGTTCAACCCAAATGAAAAGATACTAGTAGACGATCACCTGCAAAGTTTTTACTTAGCAATAGAAGGGTTGAGGGCTGGGGAGTATGAGGATGTAGTTTGCAGACTATTTCCGCATACCCTTAAAGGAGCTGCAGCATCATGGTATTTTGGCTTTCCTGCTAACTCTATCCCTGATTGGGATACCTTCGAGAGAATTTTCAGAAGTAAGTATGTGATTCAAAAGACTCATGCAACCCTCATGAAAGGACTATGCGCCTTGAAAAAAGAGAGAAAGGAAAAGGTGCACAGTTTCACGCAAAGGTTTGCAGCATATCTCAAAAAAAATTCTGAAGTGATAAACCTTCAGACAAGGTACTGATTGAGTATTATACTTCAGCTTTAGGCCCTGATTTGGCCATGTTTGCCAAAGGTAGGGCCAAGCCTACTTTGACGGAAACCTATGAAGAGGCAGAAGTAGTGGAGGCTGAAAGAGAAAGTATCGAAGATTATCCAGAACAGTCAGGAGAGAAAGGTACAGGAAGGAAAGCCTTATTGTTTACTAAGCCTAAGGAAGAGAAATCACCAGATTTTTAAAATATGGAAAAAATGATGCAGAAGCTTTCCAACAAAATCATAGATTTGGAGAAAGAGAAGGAAACACAAAAGTTCTATAATCCCTATTATAAGAAAAGAGAGGATAGCAATCAGTCTCAACCTCCTCCTCACAATGCTGCATCTATGAATTTAACAGAGGTAGGCATGGACAATTTTTGCACTTTTCACCAACAACCACACTCTGAAAAGAATTGTCCTCAATGGATAAACTCGGTGACGTTGGTCATGAATCAACTGTTGGATTCTAGATTAACAGAAGAGGTAGATGAAGAAAGAAAAGAGAAAACTACTTCAACGAAAGAACAAGAAGATGAAACCATGGTTTTGTGGGATTCTGTTTTGTTATTTGATGCTGAAGAGAAAAAGAATCAGGGGTACAGCGACGTCATGGAAACCAATGTAGCAACAAGAAGCCAAGGGTCGGTTAAAGAAGACAATCTCATTCTCCCAAAGATAAAAAGGCTGCAGAAAAATGTTAAGAAATTTCAAAATAAGTCTGTTGTTGATAAAATTCCCGAACTCACCATTACCATCCAAGATCCTAGGCAGAATGATGCGTTGGCCAAGCCAAATGAAGAAAAGATGAATGCTGATAAACCTCATCCCATTGAACAACAGATGGAGTATGACATCATGGAGGATTTAAAGAAGGTAAAATCGAATGTTTCACTATTCGAAATGTGTAAAGTGCCACAGCAAAAGGAAAGACTATTGAAATCACTTGAAGCATCGGACAAGAAGCTGCCCACCGACAATCGACCTCAGGAAGAAGAAGAAATCGGAGAAACCAGCATTGGAGGTAAGTCTAAGAGAAAACAACCACCTTTCCTCCTCACTTTTGAAATTTTCAATCACAGCGTACATAATTGTCTAGTAGACTCAGGGGCATCCGTTAATGTCATGCCAATATCAGTCTGTAAAAAGATAAATGGGCATCCTAAGCCATCCACGTGGAGGGTTGTTCAGTTGGACAGAACGGATGTCAAGGTAATTGGTGAGATGGAGGATGTCCTAGTCCATTTGGCATCAAATGATAAAGTGTGCCAAGTCATTAATATTGTGGTGGCTGATATACCAGACGTGTATGGTCTTGTCCTGAGCAGAGATTGGTCGGCCCAACTCAATGGATATTTTGCTTCTGATTGGTCACATCTGTGGTTTCCGTATAAAGGAAGTCCAAACCAGATTAAGATTTTAAGAGAGCCTCACATGAAATACAATGTTACTCAACTGGAGGAGAAGAATGAACCAGTGGATTCTGTATTGGGAAATTATTTTATCGAATTGGAACTAGAAAATTACCAAGCAGAAGAAGCCAGCAACACATCATACACTCAGCCTGATCTCCTTCGATTCTCACAGGCTGATGAAATCGACTGTAAAATAGTAGACTTAGCAGTAGGAATAGATTTTCATTGAGTAGTTAATGATTTTTGGACTTTGGTTTTTGATGGCTCTAAGACGTTAGAAGGGTCAGGGGTCGGCTGTGTCCTGATCAACCCTTAGAAGAATAAACATTTTCTCTCATGTAGATTAGAGTTTGAATGTATGAATAATACAGCTGAGTACGAAGCGCTGGTGCAAGGCTTGAGGAAAGCGGTTGAATTAAAGGTAAGTAATCTAAAAGTTTTTGGAGATTCTAAAATTATTGTGAAACAAATCCGGAATCAAATACATTGTGTTTCCCCTCACTTGAAGGCTTACCAAAATGAGGTATGGGACCTACTTAAATGTTTTAATGCATTCAATATTATTTCAATTCCAAGACTTAAAAATGCAGCAGCTGACCTGTTGGCCACATCAACCGCTAGGATGGTACCTACCAATAATCGATGCTCTGTTGAATTGCTTTTCAAGCCCTCAGTACCTGATATGATCACCAATCTACGAGTGTTCGATGATGACAAGCAGATTATAGAATGTTTAACAGGTGACGAGGTATTTAAAGGAGCCATTATAGACGATGAAGAACATCGGGCCGAGCTGAAGTATGATAATTTCATCCCTAAAGGTGTCAAAATGTTAGAAAAAATGTTCAATTTAAATGAAAAGTTCAGAAGACCAGCCAACGTGAAGACCCACAGCTCATCTCTACAATTCGAACTTATAAATTTAGGGACTGAGACGAATCCTAAATTTGTGAATCTTGGCAAATGTTGTTCACCAGCAGAAAGAGATAAGTTCGTCAGTCTGTTTAAACAATATAAATATGTTTTCTCCTGGACATACGAAGATTTGAAAACATACAACACTAGCATCATCAAGCATGTTGTCCCCATCAAAGCCGGCATCAAGCCGTATCAGCAACCTTTAAGAAAAATGCATCCAAAATTGGAACCGTTGATTCAGAGTGAAGTGAAGAAATTACTAGATGCTAGAATCATTTTCAAGGTTAGACACTCTGAGTGGGTATCAAATCTGGTACCAATAAGGAAAAGGTCTCGAGAAATCAGACTATGCGTGGATTTCAGAAATTTAAACCATGCTTCAGATAAAGATAACTATCCTGTGCCACCCATGGAGCAATTGCTACAAATGGCCTCAGGTTCTGAACTGTTTTCGTTATTAGATGGTTTCTCTGGCTACAATCAAGTATTAGTAGCCGAAGAAGTGACAGATTGAAGACAACGTTCAGGACCAAATGGGAAACCTTTGCCTACAAAAGGATGCCCTTTGGGCTTATAAATGCTGGAGCAACGTTTCAGAGGGCTATGGACATAGATTTCCATGGATTGATTAGCCATAGTGCTATGGTGTACCTTGATGATATTACGATATTCTCAAAGAAGAGAGAAGAGCACACGTTTCATTTAAGGTATATTTTTTAACGCTGTCGAAAATATGGCATCTCGCTCAATCCCAAAAAGTGTGTGTTCGCTGTCATGAAGGGCAAATTGTTGGGTCATATAGTTTCAAAGAAAGGAATATCTATAGATCCAGAAATAATTAAGGCCATTGAACAGATCCCGTTACCCCATAATAAAAAAGGGATGAAATCATTTATGGGAACTATAAACTTCGTGCGAAGATTTGTGCCTGATTTCGCTCAGATTGTCAAGCCGCTGCAGCAGATGGTGAAGCAAAATGCACAATTCAAATGGACTGAGATTGAGAAGAACGTATTCAGCAAAATTAAAACTGTTGTTGCACACGCACCCTCCCTGAAAATCCAGATTTTGATAAAGACTTTATTCTGTATACCTTTGCATCCGATGATTCACTAGCAGTTGTGCTTACGCAAAAGGAAGATGGGGGGGATGAATTCCCAATATATTTCATAAGCACTGGTCTACAAGGGGCCAAATTAAATTACCCTGCCATTGATAAACAAGCTTACGCAGTATTCAAAGCAGTGAAGCAATTCAGGCCTTATATTTTTAAAAATAGAACCAAGGTAATCGTCCCCTAGCCAGCTGTAAGGTCCCTTCTTGTACAGAAGGAGTTAGGAGAAAGAAGGGGCAACTGGGTAACAGCTCTTCAAGAGTATGACCTTGAATTCAAGCCATCCTCTATAGTTAAAGGACAAGGGTTGTGCAAACTGATGACTGAAAATGGACAAAATGAAGAACACGCCTGGGAGGATGAAGTCGAATTACATGTAATGGAGGTATGTCCTTTGTCTACAGCTCCTGAGTCTTAGTATAGAGACCTCGCGCATTACCTACAGGCAAGGTTGTTGCCAGAACATTGGAATTCTAAGCAAAGAAGAGTGCTGCATCTTAAATTAGCTTCCTATCAAATTGTTGAAGGAGTATTATTCAGAAAAAATTATGACGGAGTTCTTCTCAGATGCTTAGAGAAAGAAGATGCAAAGAAAGTAAATTATGTTAGAATTGCATGACGGTCCTGCTGGGGGACATTATTCAGGGGATACTACAGCCCACAAAATCCTTAGAGCCGGTTACTATTGGCCTACGCTCTTCAAAGATGCACATGCACATGTCAGGAAGTGTGATATTTGCCAAAGGTGTAGTGGGAGACAACCTAAAGCAACAGCACCCCTAAAGCCTGTGATGATCACGGAGCCATTACAGCAATGGGGGTTGGATATCATTGGAGAAATAAAACCAAATTCCTCCCTACAACACAAGTACATTCTGACCGCGACCGATTATTTCACTCGCTGGGTCGAAGCAGTCCCGCTGCGCAAAATAAATCAAGAAGAGGTCATCAGCTTCTTGCAGGACCACATCATGACCAGGTTTGGAGTTCCAGTTTTGTTAGTTTTTGATAATGCTACGTAATTTTCATCAATTAAATTAACTACTTTTTCTCATGATAAAGGGATAAAATTGCATTATTCTGCTAATTACTATCCATAAGGAAATGGCCTGGCTGAATCCACTAACAAAAATCTGATTAGAATTTTAAAGAAGATTGTGATAGAAAACCAGAGGAGCTAGCACTCAACGCTACCAAACGCCCTTTGGGTCGATAGAGTCACCCCCAAGTCTGCAATAGGAGTGTCTCTGTATACCTTGGTGTATGGTAAAGAATCCATTCTTCCCCCCAACATCATGCTACCCTCTTCCATAATAGCTCAAGAGTCCAGAGGGTCGGAGAATGAATTTTTGCAGATAATGATATGCAATCTTCTGAAAGCAGAAGAGGCTAGATCTCAAGCCAGAGAATGCTTTAAGCAACAACAGGAGTTAGTAAAGAGATGGTTCGACAAACATAAACCTGGAACAAAAGACTTTGAAGTGGGAGAATTAGTCCTCAAATGGGATCACCCCCATGATGAGAAAGGAAAGCATACTAAATTCCAGCAGTTGTGGGTAGGCCCTTTTCAGATTGCAGCAAAGCTTGGCCCTTCTACTTATAAGTTGCAAGATCTACAAGGGTGGAAAGAGAACTTACCAGTAAATGGTTTGGTTCTCAAGCCTTATTTCTCCTAAGTTTGTCTGAGTTCTTCTGTCATGTATATAAATAATTTGTTTGGCTGTCTTTTGAGTCATGTTTCTCAGTTGGTTTTAGTTTGAGTTTTCTTGATTTCAATAAAGGGAACAAACCCGTGGTTGCATGGGGAACACCAAATTTTTTTGGGAATGATAAACATTTTTGGGTATCAGATTGTGTGTTGTTTTTTGTCTAAAAGAACTTCTTCCAGTTTAGCAGTTTTTTCGAATAGCTCTGAGTGCATTGAAGTCCTGCTTAACCCATGTGAAATAAACCAGATTCAAAGAGTCTGGAATACTATGTTGAGGCTCCATCCACATCACACTTAAAATGTTCTAAGGGGCGACAGCAAAGGACCCATGGAAAGGAGCAAGGGGAACAGTATATTAAATATAAATGATCCCATGCCAAGAAACGAATGCCAAAAGGCAAATAAGAGTCAAAAAACTCCTATGAAAGCATCATACATCAAAGCAAATGCTGAATCATAAGTACTAAATTGCCGAAAGTTCCTCTCCGTCAGTGAGTTGAAACATGAAGTACACCGCTCACACAAAAGGATACTATGGGATAGAGGAGCCTGAATTAAAATTCAGAAAGAAAGGCATGCAGGAGGACTCATATGAAAAGGGACAAAAGTCCAAAAGCACAAAAGTGCTAAAGTGGCATGGGAATGAGGAACAAACGAATATTTTTGTTTACCATATCCTACAATCCTGTGGTGTCCAAGCTATCAGCTACCTTAAGATGAAAGTAATAATGAAATTCATCCTCCAGCCTCAACAGAGTTATCTGAACTTGAAAATATTGGTTTCCACTCTCCCAAATTGAACTATCATCAATGATTAAAGGTACACACTTCCGTCATTTGAGAAATCCAGATAGCTGGAAGAATTCAATAGATGCATTTGTTGTTAAATAGTCTGTCACTCAAATAATCATCGCCCAGAGGTCTAGGTTCACCATGTAATCGCCAATTGTTGCAGCTGCAACCGTTCTCCCCAATTTTCTTAAATTTTGGGCCCCTCCTCATGATTTAGCATTGTTTTTAATCGTTGGATCCTTTGAACCTTTTGGTCGTGCTTTAGTTTTGGATGATTTTAAAAGATTGACTCTCGGCCTATTTTCAGAGATTGTGTGTGTTTGAAGTTGTTTGGGTCGCCGATTGTGAGTTTGGTTTTGCTGATGGTTTTTTGAAAGGCCGTTGTTTCGGAGGTGAAATGTATTTTGACCATTGTTGAATTTTAAAACTTTCCGAACACTTAATTTTCTATTGATCGGGCGTCATTTTTTGTTTAATCGGAAGTCGTAGCCATTTCCTCTTCTGCCGTTGCGGCTCCCAAAGCGGCTAAGCACCCGAAGTATAAAGCTCTCCGACTTTCGATGCGTGTTAACCCTTTTGTCACGTACCCGTATCCTTTTCTCTTCTGCCATTGCGGCTGGGAAAGTAATTTGGCTTCCGATGTGATGTCTTCCGACTTTCGACTAAAGCTTTTCCTGCCCGTGTTTCGTGTGTTTTTAGCCCTTGTCTCTTCCGCCATTGCGGCTGGGAAAGTTATTTGGCTTCCGATGTGATCCCTTCCGACTTCCGATTGAGAGTTTTCCCACCCACCGGTCGCATATCCTTAACCTTTCCTTTTCCTCCGTTGTGGCTAGGAAATCCTTTTCGCGTCCGATGTCGATATCCTTCCGACTTCCGATTTAGAACTTTCCCACTCGGGGCTTAGTCAAAACTCTCCCGTTTATTAAAATTCTCAGATCAAGGGATGCACCTGGCCATTTTCTTGTGGATTATCCATTTCAGATGGTTTAAGTTAACGTTTTAAAATTCCATTCCAACGAATGATGCACAATAATTGATTGCAGGGACTGTTGGGGCGATCACGGTGTGAAGACGTAGCTTGACAATTTGTAAAAAAATCAAATCGAAACCGGCAAAGTCGCAAGGGAGACAAGCGAAGGAAAAGACAAAAAATTGAAAGCAACAAAAAATGCAAATCTGAAAGGTCCAGCAGTTACTCAACTGATCATGAGCATACGAAGAAAAGTTGGAGAGAGGAATATGAAATGTTGGAAGAACCGAAAAGTGACACGTTTGGGGGGAACCCAAGCGGTCTACGGATTTTGTTTAAATATTTGAAAGTTAATAGCTAGAGGGACTTTTTTCCCTGAAAAAAACTTATAAACCATTTGCTTGTAAGAGGAACTATTTCGTTTTACAATCAGAAACTGCAACTTTTGCCTGTTGGAGAAAGCGCAATGTGGAATGTATCAATGTGATTAAATGAGCAATGTTGAATGTGAACTATTTCGTTTTCAGTTGTGCCTCATTAGCTGTAAGAGCGTTCTAATTTCTTGAACCTATGTTCTTGTCTGAATGTTCTTCAGTACCTTTATGACGTCTTTTCCACTATGAGTAATGAAATTTTTAACTGTTGGTGAGCTATCTTATCATGTATACTTTTCTTCATGTTTATATGTTTGGTTATAAGAACAGCATCTGTGATTTTCCATAACACATGAATAAGGGTGCATTACTCATGAATGAATACCCAGCTCTCTAGAGATAGTTTAGTTAGTATTTATTTTCTTCCATGATTTGGATGCTTGTGAGTCTAAGACGAAAGGTAAGAACCTGCGCATCACATTGTGACTACTCTTTGCATCTTTATCACCTTGCATGGTTAATTAGGCATGTGCATATCATACTTAAATTAAAAACACAAAAATACACGGTGGACCGGGCCGCAACCGGTAAAACCTTTGTTTTTGTTACTTTGACCTACGGTAGCCGGACCGCAAACCGGACGGATTCCCTATACCAAACAGTCACGGGCTAGTTGGGAATGTTGACTGGGGAGAATCCCTTTCTGTTGTTGCCTACAAATTTCCAGGCCTCAACACCAATAAAGGTGAGTTTCAATGGATGAACATACTATAAAATGCGACATAGAAATTGGGAGAAACAGAGAGCAAGTCAATAATATCAAGCACATTGTGCCTCGAAACCCCAAAGAAAAACAAGGAACATCCCCAGTACGGTCTCCAATTCTATTACAAAGAAAACTTCCTATGGCTTGGGGTGTACCACAACAGACAGAGAAACCGCAGAAATCAATCCCTTCCCAATATGCAAGAGAAATACAACATCTAACACTAAAGGATCTCAAAACATACCTTATTCTAGATGGTTGAAGTAGATCCTCGTTGAGCTTTTTCCAATCCCGCTTGTGTTTGCAATTTTCTCTCAACAACAGCAAACAAGACAAACATGCTATATAATATAGTGTTAGGCATACTCTAGCATATATAATCAACAATGTATAAGCAATTAAAAGCATCCATGGATTCAATATTCATTTGAATGCACATTATTGGACAGGAAAAGATATTTCTATTAAGTAAATTAGAGATTACATAAGTGATAACCTCTGTCGACATGTCTGCGAACCGGAGAAACTAAGTCCTCCACTTGGGCCTCCACCACCTCAATCCTCCATCTCTCGATAGCAAGCTTACAAGCAAAGGAAAGCTTGGGAAGAACACAAAGTGTTCCAAGGGACAAAGGGATGCAAACTCAAGTACAAGCAAGTCACGAAAACAATGGACTATAGTTTTCTTGCTCTTCAATTCCTCCTCTTCAGTGTATCCAAAGGGTTCCTTATGTAGTGCTTCAATGGGGTAATGGAAGGTCAAATCCAAGCTATCTCAAGGCATATGGAAGGCCAAGAGACAAGTGGCTTGGATCCACATCAAGGAAAACTTCAAAAATATTTGGCCTTTTGTACACATCCCGATGTAAGCGGGTTTAAGGGTAATATCCGCGTATATATGCGAGAAAGGGATTAAAAGTCACGTACATCCAATAACAGGTGTTTTTAGGGATGATCTTGGAAACATCAAAGGTACAATATTGGTCCATGGGGTCCAAAGAGTCTGTAGAGGGACAGCAAAGGCCATAAATGTGTGCTCAACCATGTGTGGTAAAATCAGCTGTAACAGTAATGGCAATCTTCAGGGGAAGTTCCGAAAAATAAGAGCCCCGACCTATGAAGGTGAAGTAAAAATGGGGGGAAAGGCTGAAGAGTGCTGCTGGGCATGAGTAAGTACTTTCAGGTTTATAGCTATTCAAGTGAGATGAAGGCTCAGCTTTCCATCTATAACTTGAATGGAAAAGCAGCAAGATGAACAGTAAGTGAAAAACAAAGATTGAAATGATTCCAGCTCCCTACTAAGCCTTGTGTCGCGAAATAAACCTGGAAGTAAATAAAAGAGGTTCCTTAGTTCGATTGAACTAAGTAATCATGCGTAACAAATTAATACTTTACCTCTGAAACTGTCATGGGAGAATAAATCCCGCCACTCTGCCCACTTTAGTTAAGTTAGGACTCCATAATTAACAAGTGCGACAATGCAGAAAGGACGAAGCACATAAATCCAGTGACGACACATAAGCGAAAAAAGTGTAAACATAATACTAAGTAGTAAACAACAGTACAACATCATAAGTAAAATACATTAAAGATAATGACTGAAATGCAAAAAAACAGAACGTAAGAGCAGCTTACGACTAAACAGAGGTACATAAAGTGTACGGTAGAGTTCTGTAAGTAAATAATGTTTCGTCTAGGTAGTTTTTACTAGCCTATAAAAAAAAATTATTTTCGATTTTTTGGGACATTACAAGATGTAATATCCCGAATTTTGGACCTAACACTTATAGGCATGTGCCTATTGATTATGATGATTATCTTGATGTTTTATTTTATATTGGGTCAAAGACCCCACTGCATATGAACATGATGATTTGTTTTATATATTGGGCGTAAGCCAATTATTGATGATATATGTATATGCTTTTTTTTGTTGGGCATGGACCTTGAATCACATGATTGACGAGATGTTTTGTGTTGAGCAAGGAGCACTAGAACACTTGAGTGATTGATGAATTATGTTGAGAGAGAATATCTGGAGCACATGAGTACTTACCTTTGTGTTCGGTGAGAAGCTCTGGAACACATGATAAGATAATTGGATGTGTTGGGCATAAGCCCTGGAGCCTTCCATATTGATGTTGAGCATAAACTCTGGAGCATCGGATCCTTGGCCATTGTATCCCTAGGTGTATCATACAAGTACATCCTAGCACTAGTGTTGAGCGAGGAGCTATGGAATTTCAATGAATTGTAACTCCCTGCTATAGGCATTGAGTATGGGCTCTGGTAAGCGCTAGGGGTTACTGAAAACAATTTAATAACTTTCGAGTGAAAATGACTTGATAAAAAAATATTGATCTCATCATACTTATTTAGAAGTGATTAAATGAAATTTTGAATTTATGTATTCTTATCAAAGTACTAAAGAAATACCACATTATACTAGGGAAATCCAACATGCAAGGATGTTTAGAGTTACCTAGCCTAGTAGACCTAAACCATCTACCTACTTGACCTTAATGAAGTAGTGTCATTAAGTCTAGGGATCATGGTATATGATGCCCATAGACAAATGTTAATAAAGTGTTATATTATTATGTACTTTATATATGTTATGTATAAAGAATTAAATATATTAATATTATAAATAAATGAAAGAAAGAAGAAGAGCTCCATCAATTATTATTTATTATGAAAGATTAATAAATAGTATAATGTCTATAAAAGTCCAACTAGGAACTAGTAGAAAGTTCCTAAGTGAAAATATTAATAATTACCCAAAGTAATTGAAAAGGGTTAAATCAAGAAACCAAGGTTTCTTGATTTAACTGTCCCTTTGACTAAAAAGTATGTCTATAAAGACTCAAGCTAAGGAAAGGCTTGGGTTCTGATCTATCATTAGAGGAGTCAATTTTATTCCTGTTTGCTCTCAAGTAAATTCTTGAAGAAAAATTTCCTGGAAGGAAAAAGGAGAACTGATCCAGATCTAATACACCAGATAGGAAACCTTACCTTATGAGCTCTAAGCTACTTGCAAGTTGGAGTCCAACTCGGGGGATCTAGACTAAAACAAGGAACGGTTCTAGTTCATGGTCGGGAGGAACGTGGTAGTTCCCAAGTGATTTGGTCATCAAAATCAGAGGTCAGATATGTCTTAAATTGTTAATGCTGGTTATTTAAAAAGTGTGTAGGTTTAGCCATTAAAGGAGCTTTAGGAAGAAAAATTACAGGTATGAGTTCTTAGTATGTCAAGTTTATTTCTAGGGTAAATGTTGGATGCTTTATATAAATGATCTTTATATATTTCTAACCCTAGAAATGATGGTTATGTCCATATCTCCTAGGGTTACATTTCCTAAATTTTAACCCTAAACTGTCTATGCTATCTTCTAGATTAATTGATGGATATGTTAGATGAATGTTTTCAATGTACCCTATGTATTAGATTTTTTGGTTAGACTATGCTTGCGTTTGTATTTCTTAAATATACCTTTGGTGGTGAATGTTATCATAGGCTGCATATAGCTAGGAGTGCATCTCTAAGTTTTTTTATGTATTCATTCAATATTCAGAAATTATTACTGTAAACTAAGTGAATCCAGACCTGTTATTATTGCTCACCTATTCTTTATAACTCTACTGACATATTTCATTTATCATTAGAGACATGTTCAAATTATAGTAGATTTAATCATAGGAGAAATATTAAAGAAATAGATATACTAATTAGATACCTTAGGGTATTACTTACAAACAGAACTACTTTATAGATAAATATATATACAGATAAGGTCATCAGGTATAAACATTTCTAAAATCTATCTATACATTTAATTCCAAAAATAAATAACTCATCTAAGACCTTCCAAGGTCTTCCATAATAAGAATATACTAGTATTGAAACTTTGCATTTAAATTATTAGTATCAGAACTAAATAAACGAAGGAAGCATCGTGACCATCCATCTGGTCCTTTACAAATATTTATTCATAATTCATACAAAAGAATCCATAGTTTTATCCATCTTCCATCTATACATAACCATAAACAAAATTACATAAGTCATCAAACATTACCTTAACCAAATTAAAATAATACATCTTATACAGTAATCGTAACATATTAAAATAACATCAAAATCATACTATAAACCCATGTATTTCAAACAGGAACAGGAATCGAATCCTATGGGCATGCAAGCCCAGTTTCTTTTATTTTATAAAATACAACTCATTACATTAATATCCAAAATAGAGTCAAACCCTATGGGGTATCATTTGCATTCAAGATAAGTCCACGCTATACATAAAATGTATGAGGGAAACAATCTTTATAATCCACTACACACTACTAAGGAAAAATGTGATTTCGCTACAGCCTCGGCCTCGGCCAACGTTTCAAATACACAGAATCAATTTACCAGTTAATTACAACAATGAATGCCATTGTGGGCTTATAAACCTTGGATTCTACAAAAACCTACGAATTCATTGTATTAAACAACCAATAGATGCTACGCATAGCATTCACCTAAATCACGGCCATGCCAATTTATAATTTACACAGTACATATTAAAACCAACTACTCTGCTAACGAATCAACCCTACACTATTCATTAAACTATCTATAGTAATGAAATAACACCAAGACTATCGCAGCCACGATGGGGAAGGATCTAGCCATTCACGGCTTGGCCTTTCAAAACCCACGCTATCCACATTACAGCCATTAAAATATACATAACACACGGACCTCAAATGAAGGCGAATGCCTATGTCCAAACCAAGTTTAATAAACCATAACATAGCACATACATTACAACACAGAAAGAAAAATGACATGAGTCCTTTATTAAAAACATTGAGTATAAACATCATACATAGTATGGTAAGTATTGTCTCCACACAGTTGCTTATGAAGCCAAAAAACAAGTTTACGAGCTTGCCAATGGGCTATGGAACCATTGCAAGCAATGGTGCATCCCATGGCTCAAAGGCCCAAACCAGTAAATCATCACAAACCCAAAATTAATACACAGAACCAGAGGGAGTGTGATTTCACTCCACAGCCTAAGACATTAAAACATTGTTCAAAATCCAAGCCTCTAATCATATGCCCGAAGGGGAATTTTAAAACCCCACATTGAAACCCAAAGCATAAAATCCCAACCAAAACACAAATCTATGCACAGGCTGGCCAAGAGGGTCGAGAGGTAGCAAGTAGAGACTTGCTCACAGGATTACCGTGTCCACGATTGCAAACACTTGAATCCAACAGAGTTGATGCCACGCCGCTCCTCATTCCTTTTCGACACCTACAAAAAACAAGCAAAGTTGGGGATGAGAAGTATGGCCACATTCAGAACATTAAACCAAACCAATGTGTAGGCGTATGAACCAAATGAATCATACCTCGCGGTCTGGAGGTCACCTCCATGGTCTTCTCCATGCACAGAGCCAAAATTCATAAACCCCAAATGACAAACACAATGCACAACCATCGTGAGTCAAGCCTAAGGGGACGCTGCCATGATTTCCAAGGAATTTAAATGCACCAGCTAGTGGCCATTAATGTAACACTAAACCCACTCTCCATAGTTAAACATCAATGCAATCATGACCTCCAATACAAAGCTTAAACCCTGCTATGATATGCTTTCTACCATATGTTATAGTTTCGCCACCCCAAAACCTTAATGCAGATCGTATACTATTACATGGCATGCAATATTGCAAAGTCTCATTCATAGATAAGTATGCGCTAATCTAAAGTCAAGAATCCAAGCTTAAGTATAAGGGTAATGTTTAAGCCATAGGTTTAGAGCTTAGGGTCTTAACCCCTTATTATCAAAGTATCAATGCCTAAGGACCATGGCATACGAAGTATGCCATGGTAACATCTCTTAATATAATAAGACCAAGGTCCGAACAAGTAACCAAGTTATGACCTGCCATTAAAAAAAGAAATACGTTAATAACTGTAATAAAATACACATCAAGTGCAATTGTATAGGTTGTATAAGTGTCACATAGTTAATTATCTAGGCTAGATAATTAACAAATTTAAGATTACCTTGCTACCAATATGAAACACTAATAAAGTGTAATGATGAACAGTAAGTGAAAAATAAAGACTGAAATGATTCCAGCTCCCTACTAAGCCTTGTGTCGCGAGATAAACCTGGAAGTAAATAAAAGAGGTGCCTTAGTTCGATTGAATTAAGTAAGCATGCATAAAAACTAATATTTTACCTCTCAAACTGTCATGGGAGAACAAGTCTCGACACTCCCCCCACTTTGTTTCCACAAGAAAAGTTAAGTTAGGACTCCATAATTAACAAGTGCGACAATGCAAAAAGGATGAAACACATAAATCCAGTGACGACACATAAACAACATAAGTGTAAACATAATACTAAGTAGTAAACAACAGTACAACATCAAAATTAAAATACATTAAAGATAATGACTGAAATGTAAACGACAGAACGTAAGAGCAACTTACGACTAAATAGAGGTACATAAAGTGTACGATAAGAGTTCCATAAGTGAATAATGTTCTGTCTAGGTAGTTTTTTATTATCCTATAAAAAAAAATTAAGCACTTATAGTTCTTATAGTTTTTGGCTCATGTACTATAAGTGCTGCAAATCTACATCGTACTTTCAAAAAGATGGAAAAAAATATTCATACAACACATCTACATTCACAACTTAACTTCAATGCCTTTCAAGCATATAATACAGATCTATGTGCACACACAATTCCTTTCAGCCACAAAATATAAAAAATGATACAAACTCGACTTACTTAGCATATATATAACTATACATGTAGCGTTTATTAGATGATGATAGATCTATCCTCCAGGGACCTGTTAAAAGCTCTTATGTGTGTGCATATAATAACAACTAGACTGTGTGTGGGACGTTTGTGGAAAACAAGTTTTAGGGTTTATTTATGACTGCCTTGGGTGTGGCGTCAACGTTCATCCATTGTGTGTCAAGCTGCCTGTGATGGTGAGGCATCCACACACGCTTCAACTCCTGCTTTGCACTTACACTCTTCAAAAATCTAAAGCTGTGTAACCACCTGCACGCATATGTAATGTATTTGGAGAAGTTTGTCCTCCGGGCCAATGGAGGTATACTACAATTTGAATTTACATATTTGTGGGCTAAACTACCTGTTGATCTGTTTGAAGAGATAATAATACAGTCGATATCACCTCTCGAGGTGCCCCACCACAACTCTGTTGCAACTAGTTCATATATCTGCAGCTTCATCGACGGGAGTGGCACCGCAAGTGGAATTAAGCGCACAACTTGAAGCCCAAGTGGAACTTATGAAGATTCAGAATTTATGAATCATGCCTTCTCATTAAATAGCTACCGGTATTACTAACATTCAATAAAAAACAAGATCGCTAATAAAGTCTTGCATGGATCTGATCTGGAGAGAATAAATAAAATTATATATATAAAGACCAGACTCAGCATGTGACTCACTTAATAATCGGCCTTAAATGGTAGGAAAACTAAGTTGCAGAAACTTTTTCATCCTTTGTTGCATCACAAGAGTGAGTACCACTGGAACCTCAATCACTATGAATCAGCTAGCTTCCTTCAATTTCATAAATGAGATAAATTAATAGAATCAAGATAAGAACTTCCCAAATTCCATATGCAAGCACAAACATTTATGTGCATTGTTTTTATATCATTAATTATATGTGTGTACTAGCTTCCTTCGGTTCTTAGTCGCACATTCTTATTCTGAAATGATTCTCTTGGACATGCAATCCTAGTGGGTTTGTATTTGAATTATTCTTTTTCCCTAACCTCACACATTTCAACTCTCTCTATATGTATTTATATGTATTTGTCAATTTGTATTATAATTACTTGCTTTAATATTGTATCATAAATCATGTAACGTTAAGGCTACATATATATAAATACAACAAGGAAGGATGATTTTTGGCGGAGCGTTTATCAGAGCTTTATTGTAGCGATAATGGAGGATTAAGTCACAGAACGTACACTTGGCGATGGCGTTTATGTAGTTTTTAATGCTTTGACGATGATTGCGATACATGTGGCATGGTACTGGGTCTCATTTATTGACGTTTTCGTTTATGACGTCTTGATCTGTACGTGAATGTATTGTGATATCCTTGCTGATTGCCACGCTCTACTGGCAGATCTAGATATTCGTATCGATTTTTGTGGGAATTCGATTTGGTGTCTAGCTTCATTAAAACTGTTTTTGTTGTTTGACACGTTGTTTCTTGGATTTGAATGTGGTATTGATTGTGTTGTACCCACGGGTTTTTTCCTAATCGTCGGGGTCGAAAACTACCATTTGCTTCGCTTACCTTTTGGCGTCTGTTTTTTCTGCGACAGGTTGGATCCTATGCTATGGTTTTCATGTGCTATGGGAGTTTTACCATTGAAGGTAGTTTTCAGGTATGGCGATGAAGGTTGCTCTTCTGGTATGGTGTCAGGTTTCATTTATTATTCTATTTGGTACTGTTGGATTGGAATGCTCGTGTTTTTACTCGAGTGTTAGCACTGATTGACTGGTATCTTGGTTAATCTTGGTGCTTATTTCGACTTTTGGGAGATTTCTTTAATATTTTCGGCTCTGTTTCTGCTTTCATTTAGGTTTGGTGATGGGCTTTTTTGTCCTATATTTGTGGGGATTTGTATACTGTACTAGGTCTTTCTTGTTGTGCACTTCCTTTGGCGGGTGCACCTTGGAGTGACAATGTCATTCCATCCTGACGGCTTCTGTTTATAGAGGTGTGTGTTGACATTGTCCTGATGCCTTTGCAGGATGTAAAAGCGTTAGCACGCTCTCCTCAGAACACATGGGTGTTTAACTCCTCGAGGGTGATTTCTAATAAGGATTCTAAGCATGATTTGATTCTGCCACCACCGAGGTTGGGAAGAGCATCTGAAGAGAAGGAGGAATTAGACTTTTCTTTTGATAGGGTTGCTGATGTTAATTTGATGACATTGGGTGCAATTTTGGATGCTACTCATGGGTTTTCACCCTCTGTGCCTAGGCAGGAGGATAGTGTTGCAAGGATATCATTGGATATGGATCTGGCTCTAAATCCATCTGTCAAGAAAGTGCCCCCTTCATTGGATAATTTGCCCCCTTCATTGGATAATTTTATAGATGGTGAATCTAATGTTTTCGCTGATTATGGGGTACCTGATAAAATTTGGGAGGGTTCTCCACAGCACTGTGCATTGAAGAAGGTTTCAGTGAAGAAAACTTAGAAGTACGTACGTTAACAAGAGAAACCCATGCTTTTGGTGGTGGGTGAGGACATTCCCTTAAATGAGATCGTGCTTGCCAATGCACTAACTCTTGTGGGTCGGTATGGAGGGAGAAAGATCAGTGCAGATGGTATTCATAATTGGCTAGCTGATTCATGGCTTCCGTTGGTTAGCCTCTGTCCGAATATTTTTATACTTCCCAGGGGTTGGTTGGCCTTCAAGTTTTAGAATGTAGATGATTTGGATATCATTTTGAAAGGTTTTTTGGAAATGGGACAATTCGGGTCTTTTTCTTAAGCACTGAATGCCCTTATTTGATCCTCGCATTGAGAGGTATGACTCTATTCCTATTTGGGTTAAACTGCCTAATTAGCTATCGAGTTTTGGTCTGTGGAATTCTTTAGGATGCTGGGTAACACCCTTGGGACATTTCTTGAGGCTGATGTGTCATTTTTAGAAACTGGTATTTGTTGTCTTGGGAAAATACTAGTCCTTCTGGATATGCGCAATGGTCTTGTTGAAGACATTGTTATCAAGAAAGGTGATTTTGTTTTTACTCAGCCCTTAGATTATGTTGGTTTTCCCTTCTGTTGCAATAGATGTCACAGCTATGGTCATCTTTTAGATCATTGTCATTTACCTTTCGTGAAAAAATAGTCGTTTATTGTTCCCAAGTCCAAATTTGTTTGGCAAGTTAAGAAATCGATTATTCCTGTTGTTCCTTCCATATCCCTTTTACCTGGTCAGGAGGGTTTATCACCTTTGGATTCTGATATTGTTTGTGAAAAATCTGAAACTCATACCTCAAAAATATGTAAAATTGTTGATATTATTGACTAGGAAATCAGTGATCCGATGCTAAAACCTTTGAGTCTGGCTTCATTAGTGGATCTTGAGAAGGGTACTTTTTTCAGTAAAAGTTTGGAGGTTGGAATGGAACTTTCGGATAATTATATTTTGGGTAACTCCAGTCTTAGGGATTTAGGGTTTATCTCTCCTATCAAGGTGTTGAAGGGTATTGGTTCTGGATATTTTCTCAGATCCGGTTCTAAGGTATTGGTGGATCCTAGTACTTCTGTTGGAAGTAGGGTTTCATTGACTACAGAACATTTTGAGGAGGGTACAGAACAATCTTATGTTTCTGAGGCACTTAGAGCAGTGGATGTCTATGTTAGGGTTTCCTTATGATAGTGATGACTCTTAATTGCAGAGGTTTAGCTAGTAAACCTAAAAAACTATCTATTTGTAGGCTGGTGGCTGATAAGTTTGTTGATGTTTTGTTTTTACAAGAAACTATGGGTGATGGGGTACTGTTTGCTAGTACTTTGGAATTTTTATTTCCAGGTTGGACTTTTTGTTCTATGGATGCTAAAGGAAAATCGGGGGGTTTGCTTGTGGGTTGGAGAAATCGATTTTTACATTTCTTAATTTCTTGGGCAATGAATTTGGGATTATATGTAGCTCTTTATTCAACTAAACTTAAAATGGAGTTAGGTTTTTTTAATGTCTATGGACCCTATGTTGAGAGGGAAGGATTCTGGAACCATCTTTTGGATTTTGTGAGTCTTAACTGTTCTAAGATTATTTTTGGTGGGGATCTAAACTTTTCCATGGGGTTATCAAAGATTTGGGGTGATAGGGCCAGAAATGATTGTCTGACTGATTTTTTTGCAAAAATCTTGGATGATCATGGTCTTGTGGATATTGTGCTGAGTGTGATTTTACCCACTTGGACTAATATAAGAGTTGGGAGTGAGAACATTTGTAAACATTTGGATAGATTGATGATTTCTGTTGATCTCTTGGAATTTGAGCTCTGCTTTCGTCAATGGGTGGGGTGTGGGGGGGACTCAGATCATCATCCTATATTTTTACAAATTTTGGGTCATGACAAGATCTCACATAGTCCTTTCAAGTTTAATTCTCACTGGCTGGAACATGAGGATTTGGTTATTTTATTGAAAAATACTTGGAAGGTGTATGATGATAATTCTGATTTGTCCCCTGCATCTCAATTCTCTGCTAATCTTAAAAAGATTAAAAATGTATCAATCTGTTGGTCTGTTAAGAGGAAAGAACATGATACTAAAGAATTAGTAGAGATTGAGATTTTATTAGAGAATGCATGTACCAATTTTGGTTTTGGTTATTCTACTGAAGATGATAAAGTTTCTCTGTATATGTTGGAATCTAGAAGAAGAAAGATTTTGTTGGATAGAGAGAAGGAAGCCATACAGAAGAGTAGAGCTATCTGGTTACTATATGGTGATGATAATACACCTTTCTTTCATAAATTTGTAAATACTATATGGAAGATAGCAGATGATAGGGGTAATATCGTCGATGGTTTTGAGTCTATTGTTGGGGCGGGTGTACAACATTTTGATACTCTGTTTCAAGCAGACGAGAATTTTCATTTGTTTGAGATTCTGGAAATTGCTGACAAATATCCTTCTAATATCTCTGCAGCTGAAAATTTAGAACTTATGATTCCCGTTACACTTGGGGAAATTCAGTCTATTTTGTCAGCAAGTAAAAATGGCAAGAGTCCCGGACCTGATGGGATTCCGATGGAAGCTTATAGGGCACTTTTTGATGTCTTGGGAAGTGATCTTTCAAGAGTTATTGAAGACTCAAGACTTTGTGGTAAAATACCTTCTGTTTTTAATACTACCTTCATTGCATTGATTCCCAAGTCTGATTCTCCTAAGTCATTTGATGACTTCAGACCAATATATTTATGTAATTTTATTTAAGAGATTATTGGTAAAATCATTTCTACCCATATTAAAAATATTTTGGGGAGAATTATTTCTAAAGAACAGTTTGGGTTCTTGCCTGGAAGACAGATACATGAAGTTGTTGGTATTATTCAGGAAGGATTACACTCTATTCATTGTAAGGGTATGAAATCAATGGTGCTTAAAATTGATATATCTAAGGCATATGATCAAGTAAATTGGATATTTTTACATGTAATTATGACTAAAATGGGTTTTTCTATATCATTTATTACCTAGGTGATGAGCAGCATTACTTCAGTTTCTTTTGTTGTACTTATTAATGGGGTGGCTTCAAAAAAATTTAGATTTGGTCGAGGGCTTAGGCAAGGATGCCCTTTGGCTCCTTTACTTTTTCTTATTGTGGTAGAAGGCTTGAGCAGGTATATCCTTACTGCACAACACAGGGGGGGTTTTCAGGGTATCTCCTTTGGTAACAATATTATTCTATCTCATATTTTGTTTGTGGATGATATCATTTTGGTATCTGATGGTTCTGAACAGTCTTTATCAACATTATATGAGGTTCTAATGATATTTTGTAAAGCATATGGAATGATTATTAATGAGGACAAATCATCTTTCTATTATTCTAGATTGAATGAATCTGAGTTGATTTCAATAAAGAACATATTTTCTTTTAATGTTGATAAAATTGAGTATGGTATGAAATATCTTGGTTTCCATCTAAAACCTTGCAGATACCTCATGAAGGACTGGGACTGGCTCATTACAAAAGTGGAAATGAGGATAAAAAACTAGAGTTTTAGATGGCTATCCAAGGGAGGAAAACTAATATTGGTGAAGTCTATTCTTGAGGCCATACCAGTATATTGGATGCACTTTTGTATACCAATGGGTATTCTTGAAAGAATAAGGAAGATTTGTTTCAAGTTTTTATGGTCTGGTAATAAAGATGCTACTGGTTTACCTTGGTCTTCATGGAAGGTTTTGGCAAACCCCAAATCTCTAGGAGGTTGGGGTTTAAAAATTCCAGCATTGTTTGCTAAATCACTTGCTGCTAAAAATGTGTGGAATCTGATCAATGGTACAGGACTTTAGGTCCAGATTGCTATACATAAATACATTTTTCCCTTAACTTTATTAGATTGGATAAGGGTATCTGTTAAGAAAAAAAAGGGTATATCCATTTGTTGGAAAGCTGTACTTTGGTCTTTTGATCTGATTGGACAGTCACTTATGTGGAAAGTTGGGATTGGAACTGAGGTGCGTATTGGCATTGACCCTTGGCTTGGATGCAAATGGAGGCATGTTTTACCAGTCTCTATGATTGATAAACTTCATAATGTTGGTTTTCTCTATTTTGAAGGATATTGCTTGCCTTGGTACAGTTTTACTTCAGGAATAGGGCTGGTTACATACTGATTTATTTGGATTTGTGGACCAGGAAAACATAATTTGGAATAATTATGTTGCTTTGTTGATATCCAGTCATGTTAGAATAACTACTGAGGATGATCAACTGGTATGGAGTCTATTTAAAAAAAGTAAGTACACTCCCAAAGCTGGTTATTTTCATCTTATTCAAGATAGGAATGAGATGGAAAGCTCATGGTGGTGGAAGTGGTTACGGAAACTTAAATGTCCACTAAAAACAAAACTCTATTGTTGGTTTTTATTTTCAAGGAAAGCACTTACATGGGATATTATGTGTAGAAAAGGTAGAGAGGGACCTAGTAGGTGTTATCTTTGTAAAATGGAGTCTAAAACAAATGCTCATATTGGTTTCGAATGTTCATTTACGAGGAGGGTTTGGTCTGAAATCGAGGCCAAGTTAAGATACTTAAATTTCTGGCAAGGTATATCTGTTGTAAACTGTATAAAAAATTGGGTATTGAAGGCTAATATCAGGTACAGATCTTTACCTATTATTGTTTCTTGGTTCATATGGAAGGCTAGAAATCAATGATGTTTTGAAGATATCCAGCCAAAGACTTATGTGGTAACAACCTTATGTTTTGGGTTACTAACTTCTTATCCCTTGGATAATAGAGTTATGAACATGAGATTGGTTTTCAATGAACATATTGACAAAGCATCACCCTGGGGGTATCTTGATGGCTTGGCAGCAGGAATGCCACAGATTTGTGGGGCTAGTGGTATTTTTTATATAGCAGATGAGCACTTTTTCACATTCTCTGCTGGATTGGGGTTGGGTACCAATAACTTTGCTGATCTCTTAGCTTTAAAGTTGCTTATCATTTTGGCTTTGAGGCAGGAGGTTCAAACCATGCAGATTTTTAGGGATTCACAGTTGGTGATCAGCTGGGTATCTGGTAAGTACAGGATTAATAATATTCTTCTTACTCAGGTCTTGCAGGAGGTGATCCGCATTTATAATTTCCTTGTAAAAGTTGAATTTAAGCATATCTATCGTGAAAGGAACTCTAAAGCTGATGCATTAGCTAGTGCGGGTGCTAATGTGGAAGAAGGGCATTGGAAAATCAAGGAGTTCAGAGGAACTGAAACTTATGAGACTTTTCAGATTTTCTAGGATTATGGATGGGGGGAGAGTCATGAGACTCAATGGTGTTTCATGCTGAATGTTTATCTTTTGATGGCTAAATGACACTTTGTGACAGTTTTTGTAAATGACTTATCTATCTTTGACGGTTTATTTTTGAAGGTTTAAAACTTATTTTGGTAACAGTTTTGAAGGATTCTACTATGTGGATAAAGACTGAGTTTAGATGATATATATACTCTTCATAATCTTTGATGAATCAAGAATACAGGCTAATTGTACAGTTTTGAAGATCAAGGTTTATATACTCTGATGAATGTCATGTGAAATAAAACTACTTTCTGTGTAAACCTACAAGATACAACTTTGGTTGGTTGTAGTTTTTATTGATTTTGATATTATATGGATTGGATATAAAAAAATTTCTAAATCAATTATTATCTTTTTTGTAAATCATTTTTGTGCTGAAGAATTGAGGAAATGGACACTGATCAGTAAATGATAGTGATTCATATGAGGAATGTAATTTTTTAATAAAGTTACGATTTTTTTCTGTGGAAAAAAATATATAAATACAACATCTTTTGTGAGTTATAGGAATAACTTTGTATCCTCACGAAGAGTTTTTATTTTTTATTTTTATAGTATTATTCTTTTAAATGGTTGAATTAAATTTACAAGTTATCATTTGATTGCACTCAAGCATACAAAATAATATATAGACTTAATTTAATTTTAAAAATATATATTTTTATCGAACTATAAAATAATTTTTTTTAATAATATTATTTAGCTTATCTAAAAGGTTTTTAACAATATTTTATCTGCAAGAAGTTAAGATATTGATTTATTTTAAGATGATTACTTGACTTTACTTAACAACCTTTAATATTAATCAACTCTATGTTAAAAACAAGGTATTTTTTAAGGATTATAATTATATAATTAAGTATAGTATTTTAGGTAATTATTTTGAATTGAAAATATATAGAGAGAGGGGGTGAATATTAATTATGAAACATACAACTTACTAGTAAGACTTGTAATTTTTTGCGAATATTATGATAATAAAAAAAACATATTTTATGTAAATGTAGGTGATATTAGAGACTAAAAATGACCAAATAGCAAACTTTTCTTTTGAAAAAAAACCCAAAAAATAGCCAATTAGCAAAATTTTGCCCCTAAAAATTTCCCTAGCTAAAAGATCGGCCATATGTGTTTGTTAAAGCCTTACAACAAATAATAATTTATTTGATGGTTAATGACATTTATTATCTTAAGTGCATACCTAGTGAACACCACAACTCACTTTTCATTAAGTACCCATGACACCGACATTTATTAACTTAAGTGCATACCTAGTCAACACCACAACTCTCTTTTCATTAAGTACCGAGATGACACCGAGATGACATCTGTCATCAAACTCATGGATTTCTAGCCATTCAATCTCTCTCCCGGCCCCTCTCCCTATTGGACGCATACCCCTATCGTTTAGTCGAGTCAAGCCCTTTAGTATCCTAAGTCTACAAAAATAAAATTATAGAAAAATACATAAACATTACTTACAATACTTTAACAGCAAGCTCATAACCTTAAGCTTCTCGCGAAGATCTTGTACATTGTACATTTTATTTGTATTTTTATGACAGAAGAATTATACATTGTAACTTAAAAAAATATTAAATTGCTCAATAACACTTTTATGTAATAAACTTTTTATTAAAAAAAAACAAAAAAACTCCTCACCAAATTCAATATACAAACACATATATGGTAACACACTTACAATCTACTTGTGAAATAACAAACTTCTCTATGAATCATTCTATATAGTCACACGTTATATGTATATTCTATATAGTCACACGTTATATGTATATTGTATAAATAGTTAATTCTTAGTTACACACTCTTCATGTGAACTGACAACTTTCCCTTTAAGGAATGATTCTCTTGGACACACATTCCTTGTGGGGTTGTCTTGTTGACCAATTCTTGATCGTTGTATCTTGAACAACAAAATTTGTGTTTCTTTAAAATAAAAAAATCTTTTTCCATCGTAATTTCCCTAACCTCACACATCTAAGTTATCAAAACTACGTTTCTTAACTATTGCATTGTATGTACATTAGTATGCACTATGTACAACTCAAGTGAGTTTGAATAGCGTGAGTGGCCAAATAAAAGAGTAAGCATATTTTATTCTTTTCAAATATTCAAATTTTGTATCACAATGATGCGATGCACTTTGTCATTTTATTTGTATTTGGCACGATATAATGTAATCTCTTAGGTATTTAAAAATGTTTTTTAAATAATGTTTGAAGAATTAAAATTGATATAATAATTACTTTGTCATGTTATTGAATAATAATGTTTGAAAAATTAAAATTGATATAATAGCACTGTCAACAATTAAATGAACCTAATAGATTAAGTGACTATTTTTAAAAGCTTTTAGTCGTAGCAAATTGCATAGCCTGCACAAATAAAATAGCTTGTTTATCTTACCGTCATCTTGTTATATAACTAAGCGGTTCTGGCAATGCAACGGAGCGTTTATCACCACTCACTAATTATGTTAATGTTTTTTTTTTTTAATTAAAATAACAATTGGTATTAATTTTGAATTTAATTTTTTTTATTATTGTTTTTTATATATAAATTGATATTAAATTTGCATTTAAATTTTAAATTAAATTAAATTATTATTTTAAAATTAATAGATTATTTTTTATTTAAATAAAACAATATATATATAATAATTTAGATTCAAAAATAAAAAACATGATTTTATTTAATTATTTATTTTTCATTGTTTTTTATTTTTATTTTTAAAAATAATATAGAAATTAATAAAAAAATTAATAATGATAATAATAATAAGATAGAAAAATAATGACAACATTATCAGTTGATTAATTTAATTTTGTTAAACTTATATGAAATATTTAATCTGTAAATTACATAACTATTTCCACTTAATTTAGGTTTTGAAAATTTATTTAATAATTTTTTATATTTTACCACAAGTAAAGTATTTAAATTTCTAAAATTAAGGCAATAACCATTAACTATAAGTTTTCCAAATGTTAAAAAAATTTATTAATTATTTTTATATTTTACCTTAAGTTAGTATTTAAATTTAATTTAAACTTATAAAATTAAAACTATAATCATTGATGAAGACGATAACAACGAACATTCATTGTGACCAACTTTGGTCTATTGAACCTTAAGAAGGAGAATACTTGGTTTGCTTTAAAATCTTGTTCCTATGCTCAAAAAGGTTGCCAAGAATATTTATGCCCAATAACCTTCCCTGCATTATGGCCACCGGTAATTACTTAATGTTGATTTAGTCTCCTAAGGATGGTCCTAGATTGAGGACCGAAACGTTGAGAACATTTTCTCCCAACACAACACAGTATCCGCCATTAATTAAATTACTTAATGTGCTTCTCATAGTAGTCATTCATGCTCTAATGCACTGCTACGTAGTATATCATCAACTCCCAGCTTATAGATTTGGCCCACAATCAACTAGAAATTAGCACTTCATGTCACCAATTTCCTACGTTGTGAAACTATGTAATCTTTCAATGCTCAATCAATTCCAAAGAATGCATGCTCCTCAGCAGTCTCTCTGATCTTTATATTGGATAAATATTATTTTCCATCCATCTTCGTACTATTAACTTTCCAGCTATACACTGTTTAATTCAAACGCACCAAATCCTTGTGATGTGCGTAGACTGGATTTTGTGTCACTGTCTAGAAAAATAAATGCTTAGTTTTACCTCACGTAAATTATCAACTAAGTTCAGTAAACTGATGAGGTTTCGTGCAAAGTATATGCAGAATCAAGACTCAATTTGTCATTCCAACTAAGCACACCATCAATCTTCTCTTTGAGATACTCGGTAGGTTGGATAAGATTCATTGTGTGTATACTGGACAAACACACTTCTAAAATTCACGAATAATTATAGGCATTGTAACACTGTATCCGGCGTTATGCAAGAATCTATATCACGATAAAGAATAGATCCATCTTCATAAATAATACATATTGAATAATAATTGAATTAGGGTAATTAATATTACATTGAGGGCCTCTTTTATATATTGTTATGCACCTTTTGAGAGGAGTCATGTCCTCTGAGAATAATCATAATGACTATTATTATTTATTAATTAATAGTTTTTATTTATTAATTATTTTATTTATGTTTGTGACATTGCCTTCCCCTTCAGGGAAGATTTGTCCTCAAAGCTTCAGTTTGTTGATGTCATCTTTTTTTATGCGGGCTCTATGTTGAACTGACGACTTGAGACACACAAGTTTGACTACGATCATTGTGTCATTTTGCTTCTTTTGCTTTGGAATTTATATTAAGTATATAGTTGGTGAAGCTTTGTTTATGCTCTTGTTGCTTGCATGGTTGTTTATTTTAACTATTTTTGCCATCAGCTGAGCAGATTCCATAGACTTGAGAATAGCAACTATCTTCGTGATGATATTCCTAGCATATTTTATGCCATTTCTTTTGAAAGGGATCTTTGTACTTATATTGCTCACAAAAACATCAATCTTATTTGGTGTTTGATTAATCTTATTGTTGTTCCCATTGATGTGTTTTGGAGGTGAGAGGATAGTTAAGGTAGACGATGAATCCAAAATATCTAATTTCTCAAACACTTCCTTTGCACACGGTGGGATCCATTCCTTGTCGATGCATTGATCATCCTTATTCTTTGCAACACCGATTCGCCTCTCATCACAAACTTGGTCAGAAACATCTTTCTCCTTGACAATTATTTCGTTGTCAGATTCATCATTAATAAGGTATGTTATATCTTTGTCTTGCATATTTTCTTGATGGATTACATTACTTTGATCATTGTTGACATCATGGTCTAATATACCTTCCTCTTTTACATCGGGTTGGGTGGCTTCTTCTACGTGATTTTTTCACATACATCTTGATTTCCTTTAAACATTTTGTCAATGGATTTTTTTATTTCATATATGTCCTTTTGTGTTTTCTCAAACAACTTCATCAATTCTTCACTATAAGATGCCATAGATTTTCTAAGGAGGATTTTTTTTCTTCTATGTCTAAATATAATAATCAATGATTATTATATTTAATAATAATTGGTATATTTTTTATAATAATATTATTATTATTATTATTAATGTTTATGATTAATAATATTTAATATTAATAATATTCATTAAAATAATGAATTTTTTTATAATAATAATGTTCACTATTATTATAAAAACTTAGTTGTCTTAAAATTAGGGTTTTTGAATCATGGAACGTGGGAGGCTGGAGTGGATATAAGGGAAAAATGATCAGATGGTGGATGTGTGTAGAAGGTTGTGCGGGAGGGAGCGCTCAGAACGTAGGCATGGAGGGGAGCGAGGGTAGAGAAGGGACGAGCTGTGGGGGTTGGGAGGTGGGAAGTCATGACACGGCGAGAATCTACGCATAGGAATGGAAGGAGGTGAATGTGTATGTGGTAGGGAGTAGGGGAGGCGTAGAGGGAGAGCACATGATTAATGGCAGTTGTGGCTAGTGTAGGAGCATTCAGGATTAGAGGAGGGTGTGGGGTGTGGACAGTGGAGAGGGTAGGTGCAGTAATGAGTGAAGTTGGAGTTGGATGGGGCAGTGAAAGAGATAGGGTGCGACGAAGATGGTGCAATGGGATAAGTGGTCGGTGGTGAGGCTAGGAGCAACGATGGGAAGAGTACAAGGAGTGGACATGGTGCACATATCTAGAGAAGATGAAGTGTGGGCGTGGGTGGAAAGGGGGAGACGTGAGGATGAGGATGGGAGACAGCATGGGTATAGCAGGAAAGTGTGGCAGGTTCTTATTGGTGTAAGTGAAGGGTATATGCAATAATATGGGTGGAGGTGCAAGTGGGGAGGGGAGTGTGGTAGGAAAAGGGAATAGTTGCATAAGTGAACGAGTGCAAAGGAGTGTGGGAGAGTGAGGGGCGTGAATGTTGGTGAGGGAATAGAGAACAGAGAGTGAGAGTGTGTGGGAGTGGGAAGTGTTGATGAGGGTTGAGAGGTGAGAGTGGGAGGAAGGTTGGGATGAGAAAATGATAGGGTTTAAGGGAGTCGAACCTGAGATCATAATAGGAGGAGAGAATCCGCTCTGATACCAATGTAACACCATATTCGGTGTTATGCAAGAATCTGTATCCGGATAAAGAAGAGATTCGTCTTCATAAATAATACATATTAAATAATAATTTAACAAATATAATTAATATTACATTGAGGGCCTTTTTTTATATTTTTATGCACCTTTTGAGAGGAGTTGTGTCCTCTTAGAATAATTATAATTATAATTATTATTAATTAATTATTAGTTTATATTTATTTATTATTTTATTTATGTTTGTCGCAGGCATCAAGATTGCAAACATTATCAAAGTGTCTAGGAAACAACCATACCTATTGTAATTAAATCAAACAAAGTAAAAGTAAAACACATAGGTAGAAAATTAAAACCAGGTAATTGAGAGGTCATGGGTTTAGGCCCTATGATATTTTGAAACACCTCTTGGACTCTTGGGTTAATGGATTCTCAAGATCTAGGGACGCCACGCTCGCTCGACACACTTCCATGAAATGTAAAGTGCTAGAATATAAATTGTGGTAAACGAAATGAGTAGAAAGGAAATAAACTGCCAAGGAGGACTGCTAGCTCACAGTATGAAACAACAAGCTTATTTATTCCAACATCAAAATATTACAAAGAGTACCATGATATTTCTCTAACCTCACACTCACTAATATCTAACCTATTTTCTCTAACATCCAGCATGGTGGATCAATGATATGCTCCCATATTTATACGTAAAGTTCAAACGAGAAAAGTTTACATGAAGATAAGATCAGATCCAAAATAAGTGGATCTCGTAACAAATAAGTCTTGAATCCTAAACATGTATATTTCTTCATAAAATATGGGATTTAGTCTTAAGATGGTTTGGATATGTTATTGAGATAATATTCCATGAGATCCATATGCCTAAATTCATGGACGTGAGTCATGAATTGATCGAACTTCTTAATTACTAGAATTACTGTGCACTATTGGAATTCCAGGAAATTGCCAAAATGACCATTTTTATAGATCATGCCAAATCACCCATCAAATCAATTTTTTTCAAGGAGTTTCCTCATAATTAATTTAATGACCCAATCCTGAGAAAAACCCATGTTTTATTTTTCCAATTTTATCCTCTAGATGTTCAGAAATGACATGGAAATGTTTACTACTGAACTGGATCATGAGACTGTGAAAGGAGATCCTCAAACCTAGATTTGGCATAGCTATAGGATTCACTATTACCTATAGAAAAAACCATAATTAACCATTCCTTGACTCTCTAGAACCAAAAATCAATAGCTATAGACAACTTGTTATCTAGATTATTCAATTCTTCCACCCACTCCTAAGTCCATACTACTAGCTAAGGCCTTCACCATCAATTGTTGATCTCATATTTCCTTTTTTCCCATTCATGTAATAAATAAGGAAGTTGAAAAAAGAAGATTTCATGTAGATCAAAATAAATATTACATGTCTTTCCATTGTTGTGGATCATTTTACAATACTCTACTCTCCTTCTACACAAATGTCTCCTCCTTACTCTCCAACCATTCTTTGATCTCAACCTTGGTAAGTTTCCACCTAGTTTCATCATCCTCCCTCTATAGTCCTAATGTAAATCTCAGCAACAAAACTAGTTTATTAGTTGGTGTTAGTCATACCCACGGTTAAATAGGCTTCACCGACAAAACACCATACAAACCCCGACATTTTCAATACCATACAAGAATGATAAGGTCTCACCTGAGACACGTATAGGAATTATAGAGACCATAACATAGGTTACACAGAGGGGGATGGGGTGGTGTTTTCCATATTCGTATTCATTCATTAACATTATTGTGCATGTGGAACACTAAATAACCTAACATTCATTCTTTACAACATACGAACTTTCATTCCAATATAGATGCATGCGCACACTATGCAGAATAGGGTAGAGCCATCTTCATATTATTCATGCAACAAAACTTAGAACAAATTACAACCATACAATACATATCAAATATTTTACCTTCAAATCAACAGTTTTATTGATTCCTCATAATACAACAAAAACCCATTACAACCCAAAAACCTAGTATCTACCCTTCCAACCCCAACCCATTACAAAAATTGTCTTTAAATAGGTTATAGGCTTGTTCTCTTTCCTTGTCATTATCTTGTGCATGACTTGATGGGTATGAAAAATGTCATGCGCAAGTTCTAGTCAGTGCCTGCCATTATCCTTTCTCATATTGTCTCTGAACTAAGAGTTTTCCCCACCACCTGGATGCTCTGAAGCCCATCCACTTGTGAAAAATCTCAAGCACCAACACCATTCTAAATTGTATTCATTACGGAATCAAGCACACAAAAGCTTACCACTATGGCAATCCATCCAATGAAATGTCTCATTAATGGAAGTCGGCTCAAGCCATATCATGGCATGTAGGGCCACATAAATATGTAAGTATGTATTAATGATAAAATCAATAATGTAGGATATGATGCATCAATGTCAAATAAATATGCCCAAGTACATATGGCAAAGAGGTCTAGGTAATTCTGTCAAATTTGGTTTCAAATAAAATTATACCTAGGTGATGTCATGGGGGGAATCCATTAACAGCTAACTTCATATCGCAACACCGATTTCATATGATCGAAATCATATTTTTTTACGAAGTGACAGTTGCCTAATTAGATAAGAAAGCGAATGTTGTAATTAACATTATTGTTTTCACAGGTGAGATTCATCTTGAGTATTGATATGGAAACCTGTGTGATTGTACTTGACATATGTTTCGGACTACTAAGCAGATTCCATCATCAGGAGGAGTCATATAAGTAAGGGAATGTCATAATTAACATTATTGTTTTCAAAGGTGAGATTCATATTGAGTATTGATATGGAAACCTGTGTGATTTTTTATGTACTTAACATACGTTTCAGACTACTTAGTAGTCCAAAAAGTACGTCAAGTACATAAAAAAATCACACATGTTTTCATATCAATACTCAAAATAAGGGAATGTCATTTATTGTTATTTTTCGATAAAAAGGGTAGTTCATTAGAGAGTTAACAGGGTGGTTATATTTGAATTTTGAAAAAAAAAACATAAAGTACAATGACTTGTTGCATTTAAGAAAGAATCAACAATCATCTAAGAATAATGACACATGGTCAATTTAGTTAATTATTGCTCTTAAGGTGGATAGTTCGCACTCCTAAAAGGTGAATATTGCAGATCACAGGGGATCTAGGAGGAGTTATGACCGATATAGGGTACAATGATGACCACATGATAAGGAAAGTTCCAAGTTGTGTCATCTTTTAAATAAATAACGGTGTGCACACTTTAGTTCTATCGAATAATCGAGACGCGAAGGGTAAGGAGGGAAGTGGTCAAGTTCTGTCACTAAGCAGAGTGCAGTGAGTAGAAAAAATAGTAGGTAGCAAGAAACATGTTTCCCACAAGGAGTTAAGCAATTGTAGGATGAATCCTGGCAAGTTTCCCATAAGGAGTGTAATAGTTGCAGGATCAATCACAGAGTGGACATTAAGGGAGCGCTTATTGGTCAATTACCATCCATGAAGTTTGTAGACTTCAATATGCAAGATGTAGAAATTTTTCCTACCCAATAATTGTCAAATTACGTAGAGACCATAGAAGAACCATACCGCACAGGGAAGTGCATTGCAAATAAATGGGTGAAAAAGCTGTTCCAACCTAGCTTTATGTCAATTTTGGAGGTCCATCACTTTGGGCACAGACCTAGCATCACTGGATGCATCAAATTCCTATTGAGAAAAGTACATTAGATCTTCCTATGGTTGGATCAGCCTTACCTCATTAATGATAGCTTGATATAAAAGGTCTCTATTATATCATGCATAAGTGAAGATCATGTCGAAGCCATAGCAACGTGCGATATGAATCCAAACAAGGACTACGATAAGTATGGAATGCACAAAGATACCTAGGGAGTGATGATCTCTACAATCAATGAACTCGAAGTACGCTTTACGTTGTAGGTCTTGGCAGGAAACATTGTATGTAAGTGCAGAAAATATGAGTTCCCATGGATTTACTATTTGCAGTATACTGGTGCACCCAAGGTATCAAGATGAACTGGACCAAGTACCTACTATAAAATTTTCTAGTCGAATCCACCTAAAGAGGGTGAATATGATATAATGGTTACATATGCCTTCCCTTCGCCAAGGTTCTATGTGTCGTAGCACAACTCAGATAAGGAAGTCCAATAGATGAGTAACATAGCATTCTAGTGCGGGTATTCTATGATGATTCAGGATACAATTGAGTTATATCATCTTCCATCCCACTGAATAGATAAGTATAGTTCTATAGTACATTTTGTAGTAGATGCTCATAATTTGTTTATATCACCACAAAGAACCCAAATAACAAGAAGTATCAATGGAGGACTAACCTCTCGAGTTTCAGTTATTCCCATATTAAGATGTATAGGTGTTGAATACACCCAAGGAAAAATCTAAGAATAAGAAATAAATGAAAGGCAATTAAGTGCATGGTTCCCCTTTATTGAGCTCGAAGAAAAAGAAGAAGGAACAAGAAACGAAAGTTGAAGGCTCACGACCGCAAAAGAAGAAACACACAGTCATCATGCCTTCTAAAACAAACAATTAGGAGGAATAAGAGCCATAGCAAGAAAAAATCGGAGACCGAGAGACCCAGCAGAAACATCACCAAACAAGAATGCATAGAGGAGTAGATGTGGTCACCAGGTAGTAGCCCCACACAAAAAGGCCAATGGATCAAAATGCAATTATTTCATGAGAAGAAAGGAGTGGTGACATAGGAAATCGCACTCTAAGACATCATCAATCCAATTGGGGTTAATTTCATGTGCCCAAATGTTTACTATGGATCATTCTAGTAGACTAGGGGATGCATGGCCTAAGTCATTTGGTAAAGTTCATGATAAATTATTAAAATGGTAATATGGGTCATGAATTTGTAAAGTGTGATGTCCAAAATTCGTAATTAATGCAGCATTAGATAAAATTAGACAAGGAGGGCGCATAGGAGAGTGTATTGGACCCACATGTGGTGTAACTTCCCCATCTAAGGTGGAAAAAGGCTCATAATAAAGGCATATTATGAAATGTAACTCTCGGGGATAAAATTAGCAAGTAAAGGCACACTTGTGGAAGTCTAACTCACAAAACGAATCTTATGACATCTTATTTCAAGAATCAGGTCCTACGACAACTTATGACAACTTATGGTAACCTATGATATGTTGCAGGTCTTATATTTATCTAAGGAGGGTGTTAGAGGATAGAGTTGGCCCACATGCTAGTGTAACTCCCCCAAAATCAAGCTAAGCCTCTCTAATTCAAATTTCCAAGGAATATGAACATAGTGTGGGGCCTAATAACATAGAGAGGAAGTAAATGAATGTCAAGGTACCATTCTATCATGAAAATAACATTTATTATATTGTATTAATATTTTCTGAGAGAATTTTGTATTCCTGTTCTCAAATAAAGAAGAAAGAGGCCTTGTCCTCCGTTCGAGCCCTTTTTTCATGGGCTCTAGAGGCCTGTTCTTAGCCCCATGGTCTCTGGGGTTTAATCCAGAAGCAGAGATCACTGCCGCTCCAGTCTGGGTAAGACTCCCTAACCTCCCTCTTCATCTTTGGGGGAAAAGCACTCTAACTGACATTGGAAATAAGTTAGGTCGCTATATAGATTCTGCAGAACCAAAAGGGGGTCAGTACATATGTGCTCGTATCTGCGTAGAGGTGAATCTAGAGAAAGGACTCCCGGAAGCCCTAAAGCTCACAATAGGAGAATGGAGCTACATTCAAGAACTGGATTATGAGCAGATCCCTTTCAAATGAAATTTCTGCCATGTTTACGGTCACTTCGCCAAAAGCTGCCCTAAGCTTGCAGAACCACAAAAACCAGCAAATCTTCCAGCTTCCAAAGATGCAGAGTTCCAGATGGTCTCTAATCGATGCCATCCTCCCTGGAGAAAGGAGCCACAAGTGTCTCAGCACAAGGTTTCTCCTTCTCCTTCTGCAGATACTCCGTGGCCGGAAAACAAAAATAGTTTTGAAGTTCTCCAGGAAGATGAAGTACAAGAACCTAAAGTTGTAGTTGTCCCGGAATAGGGCATGCATGGTCCCTCTGGCTCCACGGGGGCAACTGATCCAAAACTTGCTTCTCCAAGTTCTAGGAAAGACCTCAACGTTTTGGTTCATAAGACCCCAATCTAGGCAGGGCTGGCTTCCTTGGCCCCTTCGTCAGAGGGAACTTTTGAATCTGAAGACCTTTCAGCTCCTTCTCCTCCCCTCACCAGAGGGTGAAAGACAAATAAAGAACGTAGAGAAAAGGAAGCAACCTCAAATATCAGCTTGGGCTCTCAAAATAAATTGGATCCTTTCATTAAGGGGCTTTCCTCCCAGCCTATTTAATGTTTTGTTTTTGTATTCTTCTTTGCTCACAATTCATGAGATTCTATTCTTGCAAGCATTCTTTTTCTCGAAATAGCCTCAGAAAATTTTGGGACTCCCTTCTCAAAGAACTTATAAGAAGGCTGACTATTCTTTTAGAGGGCATCAATCTTCTTTTTCAGGATTCCTCTTTGTAAGCTGGGCTGGGCTACAGCCATTTTTAATCAATCAAAATTTTTAAGTTTCTGTTAAAAAAAAAAAAAATTCTAAGAGAATTCTAGAATGAAGGGGAAAGGGCTCTATAAAAGGGATGCAGACCTCTTGGGAGAGGTATTTTGGACATTTTGAATTTGAATAGGAGAGTTTTTTGGATTTTAAAACTTGAGAGGTGTGACCCTTGCAATTGTCAACTAGTTTAGGTGGTGAAAGATTCTACCCTAGCTAGTAGAGAGAAAGAGATCATCCAAATAACCTTAGTGAGATTCATTGTAGCTGATTATTGAGAGGAGAAGTCACCTTCAAATTTATCTAAATAGATTATTGTAGAAGTTTATGTCCATGTTCAGTAGCTTATTCAAGTTCTTATTGGTGTGTTTGAGTTCCAATTAGTAGAATTCTAGATTTATGGGTTTCCAAGAGTGCAATGTTTGTGTTGGTTCCTGCTTCAATAGGGTGCACTTGTGGTTGTCCAAACCTTTTGAGGTTTAATCCAATGGTTTTATATCATTCATATTTGATGGAGGGTGAATTGTAGGTGGCATAACTACAAGTTGGGGTCGAAATATTNCATTTCGCGCAATATCTCTCTCTCTCTCTCTCTCTCTCTCTCTCTCTCTCTCTCTCTCTCTCTCTTCTTTGTGGTTTTGTAGAAGCCATCTTAATAATATTTGTAGTATATCTTCCTATATATTTAAAGATTCTATAGTATCCGTTGTTGTAGTATTTGATAATGCTCCATTCTTAATACCAATCACAGTGTTTTTTACCACATCTTGTTCAATATTCAAGCACTTGTTGTTTTATGAATAACATATTAATCTATGAGTAGATATGGAAATGTGGTGATGTAACCTTAATGTTATATGTGCGAATAGTTCATAAGATTCCCTGGTGTATGTTAGTAATCTATTTGGCTCTATTCATATGTTTTTGGAGTCATTTGGTGTTGATTTGGAATCTTTACAGTTGTGGGTGTTCTCAATCATGTACTAGTGTTAAGGGGGTCGAACGTCATCGTCTAGTTCAAATATTTCTAAGTATTTATGTGTTGGGAGACCTATCCCATTACATCATATGAGTTTCATTTCCGATATGAAACACTTTTTATTTCATCCCAAAAGGTTTTCATATTCCCAAGTTATGATCATTTTACCGATCGGTTATACTGTACAATTATCCTTGTGCACCCTCGGCATAAATGTCAATGTAGCCTTGAGTTTCGGTGTTCAAACTTCCATAAAGTTCTCTACAGTTTGTTAGTGGTCAGATTTGGTGTTTTTTGGGAGTCTTAAGGTTTATTTGAAGTTTCTGTTGCTAGGTTTCTGTGGTGCATGCTTACAGTAGTGTTCGAAATAACCATAGATTTCATGTTTAATATCGACGTTTCAGGTCCACAACAAGACTCATCATCAGGATGGTGTGAAGAAGAGTAGGTGATCTCGGTTTCTGTAATAAATATTGAATTGCAGTTATTAAGAGAAGTCGGTATTGTTTTGGTTTTCCAAGTGTCGGTTAAGATTAAGTTTAAATATTATCCTTTTTGTTTTTATATAATATTATTTTATTAATTATAATTTGTGTTATAATGTTATAATAATCAAGTTTTTTTAATATTTGATAATGCTATATTAATAATGTTTATTAATGATGTTCATTAATAAAGTTATTTGAATTAAAAATTATGTAATTAGTTTATTAATTTACAATTACAAGGTTAAATTCAAATTAGTTTATTAATTAATGTTATTAATAAACCATGGCTTTCTTCTTAATTTATGATTTCACCAATTGCATGCTAAGTTTATCAAACGCCTCTGTGTTCCATTTGTTGCGCCTTCGATGGTTGATAACAGCAAACGTAGGGATTAAATTCATGTCTTTGCAATTCTTAAGAAAGGTGAGATCAACTGCTCTTCTTTGTATTTTAACCCTCAGCTTCTCCAATAACCGGATTTGCTGCCAAATTTCCCTTCCGTATAGGGATGTAATCTCTATTGCTAGGTTTCTGTGGTGCATGCTTACAGTAGTGTTCGGAATAACCACAGATTTCATGTTTAATATCGATGTTTTGGGTCCACAACAGGACTCATCATTAGGATGGTGTGAAGAAGAGTAGGTGATCTCGGTCTCTGTCATTAATACTAAATTGCAGTTATTAAGAGAAGTCGGTATTGTTTTGGTTTTCCAAGTGTCGGTTAAGATTAGGTTTAAATATTATCCTTTTTGTTTTTATATAATATTATTTTATTAATTATAATTTGTGTTATAATGTTGTAATAATCAAGTTTTTTTAATATTTGATAATGCTATATTAATAATGTTTATTAATGGTGTTCATTAATAAAGTTATTTGAATTAAAAATTATGTAAAGTAGTTTATTAATTTACAATTACAAGGTTAAATTCAAAATAGTTTGTTAATTAATGCTATATTAATAAACGTTATTAATATAGCATTATCAAATAATAATAAAACTTGATTATTACAACATTATAACACAAATTATAATTAATAAAATAATATTATATAAAAACAAAAAGGATAATATTTAAACCTAATCTTAACCAAAACTTGGAAAACCAAACAATACCAACTTCTCTTAATAACTGCAATTCAGTATTAATGACAGAGACTGAGATCACCTACTCTTCTTCACACCATCCTGATGATGAGTCCTGTTGTGGACCAGAAACCTCGATATTAAACATGAAATCTGTGGTTATTCCGAACATTATTTGAAGTTGTTTTGGAAATAGTGTATTATGTTAGGAGGTTTTTGGAAATAGTTGGAAATCCAGTGTTCAAATGTGGTCATATTTGAACTAGTGCTCCGCGTTTTGAACCTAGTGGTTCTATGTGGTTGTGTTGGATATGATTGTTGGTTGTGGATCATTATCTTCCTTGTTCATAGATGTTATTATTTCAATCATTTTTGGATCCCAACACCTGATGGGGGGGGTGTGGGGTGGCTTCCCCCCCCGCTATAGTCGTCAAGTGGGTCCAAGGGGGGGATTCCCCCCGACTATAGTCATCAGGGGGGTCTAGGGGTGTGACTATTTTGGGAGCCCCTCATGGAGGGTGTTGGGTGGGAGCACCCCCGTAGCAACAATTTTAAAAAAATGCCTTGTAAAATGTTGTAATTTCATAGTCATGACTTGATCAATAATGGGTGATTTACGAGCCTGTGGTTTTGGGAATCCCATGGTATTTTCCCATGGTATTCCCTTTATAAAAGGAAGGAATTGTAATATGAATATGTATTGTATTGTAGCATTGTAAAACAATCTCTGTGATTGTGTGAGAGATACTATGAGAGAATGAAGAGGAAGAGCAGCGAGTTTGTTGCAAGTTGTATCCCTTCATTTTGTTGGATGGTATAATAATAAAAGGAATGGAAATGTGCATGTAGCCCATATTGGGTGAACCATTTTATATTGGTGTCTCTCTTGTAATGTGTTTATGTTTTAATATTTGCATCTTGTTTATTGTTATTGCTCTACGATCCTATTTTCTAAGTATCGGACCTGGGATCTAATTGGACACATTACATTGATTTGAAAGCATATATTGTGGGATGCAGTGTAGTACTCATATTAAAGTAGACATAATAAATCCATTGTTTGTACCAAGTTAAAATTCAAGATCATTTCCATTGAAAAATTGGACTTAATATTCATAATATTTAATTAGGGATATTACAATGGTATCAAAGCATATTCCTTTACAGTTGTAGGAACTAAATAAAAACTTTAAATATGGTTTACAGACATGGATACACCTAGTATTGACATGTTGGAACTAGATGCATGGGATCTTAAGGAGAGCATAGCATGGGAAGAGTCGTTTTTTTATGATGGCTTCAATTCTTTGGTGGATGACAATGAAAGAGATGAAACAATAGATGGAGGTATGCATTATCCATATGAGTGGGATTATTTCTTATATTACAGCATATACCATGTGGAAAGTGAAGAGGGAGTTCCTTTAAGAGTTAGACTAGTAAAGAGCATAAGGTTACCAAATTTTTGTCCTACCACAACCATAGAAGAGGATAAACATGAATGGGGAAGGTTAAGGAAGAACCATGAGAGGTTACTAATGATAAAAAACAAGTTAAAATAGGATCTAGATAAATATTTGCCGGTGTTTTAATCCTTACTACCATAATCATCTACATCAAAACTTATGGAGAAGTTGTTTGGCTTCTCTAGGAAAGGAGAATCCAAAGGTTCCAATCATAAGATTGGTTTAGAAGACCGTATGTCCATTTTATTTTCATAGCATTCAAAGGAAAATGAGTAGAGCTACATTCCATTGAAGGAGGAACCATGATGTTCCATTTGTCCAAACAACGATACGCCTAGTCCTATAGGTGATGAGCTTCAAGAAGAATCAATCCTTGAGGAGCACAAGTCACTTCATGATGGATGCAAGATGGAATAAAGATGTGTCGCAGCTGAACATGAAGAACAAAAGTTATCCTTCCACTCTCCATCAGAGATTCACTATGAAGCTAATGTCAACCACACAAAGGAAGGGAGCATAACATAAATGTGTGATCACAATTTTGATTTTTGTTGTAGTCATAATTCCTTGCATGGTCATGAGATAACAACCATTTCACATGAGGATAATAGTATTGTAGAATCTTCTAATGTTTATTTGGATGTTAAAGATGGATTATGTGTTGTGGATTCATGTCACAAGGTTTTCTGATTTTTTATATCTTCCTTTAGAAGATGTAAACAAGAGTCAAGACTTGGGAAATGAGTGGTTGCAAAGAGATATGAAAGCAAGTTTGTTGGTAACCCAAAAAAGGAAACAGAAAGAAACCTATCTTCCACCACCGTTCCTTCCAATTGAAGAATGCGCATAAGTAGAGCGTGTAGGGGAATAATATGATTCGGGGGAGGATGGCAATGGGAACAGATCAGAAAATTTAGTGGACAATTTTCCCCATGAGCCTCATCTTTTGATAGGACAAATGAAGGTAAGCAAATAAAAGAGTATGAAATCCTTGAAGTATTGTGATGATACGCAAGCATTAGTGGTAGATTGTTGTTGTAAATCTTCAAGGACATACATTATCTTGGGAAAACAACATTTAATTACATATCTGCTATAAATTGGAGAAGCAGTGTTGGAAATGAAAGCTGACTATCTACCCCTACTTTCGATAAAGATCATCTTCTCTTGATTGAAAAAATGTACCATGGTGCACTGCAAGAAGATAAAGAAGAAGTTTACAGGCTCACTCATAAGCTTAATATCACCAATGATTCCTTGAAGAGCACATAAAAGGCCCTTCAAGAATCAGAGATGCAGAATGACCAAATTCATGAGGAGTTGAGTTAGTTACATCCTTCATCCTGCATGGCAGACAGACAGTTGTATATGGCTGGTGGAACTATTGATGTGATGTAGGAACCTCATGTGAGGGTTGAGCATGAGGAGAATTTATATTTTTAGGTAATTGAGGAGAGAGTTGACATGGAGAATTTTAACCATGTACTTCTTTTGCGTCAAGAGGATCACGAGTTGCACCTCTGGGAGAGAGACTTAGTCATGGAGGAGACATATGAGCATTCTCTTTATGGACCAGCCAGTAGAGGAGTAAATGTATCCATGGATTTGGTGGATAGATGTTTGACATGTATGGATACACATTGGGGTCATATCATACTAGTCAATGTTCAATCTTGTGAGCAGCAATAGAGGAATCTATTGTTGTTATCTGATACCTTCATTATACATAGTAGGACATGGGAGTTCCACCTAATTCAATTGGATGGGAGAGGTAAATATGATGTGATCCATAGGAACAATGTGAAAGGTTCCCGAGAGGACCTTCATCTTCTATTGGAGAGGATCATAGAGGTTCAAATAAGCATTGGGAGTGATGAACTTCCAATTTAGTGGTGGGATCTATGGCATTCTTTAGAGTGGTGGGTTGTTCCAGATGTTAGTGATGATAGGAGGGGTGAAGCATATATAGTGGGATCCTAGAATTCTTAGGTTCTATAGTTTAGCACTTGGCACAGGAGGTAGATCCAGCCATCTCTTTCAAGAGCCCATCCATGTGGAGCAATGGATTAGTTTTCTATGTGGGAGACCTTATGATGGAGGGATACAATGTTTTCCTAGTTGGTGGGTTGGTAGACTACATGAGGCTATTTATGTGGATACTATATATTGAAAAGGTAGATGTAGTAAGAATTGTGCATTTCTCACGTTCAATTGGGACGTTGGGATCATTTTTGGACTTAATTGGGTTGATGATATGATAGTAGGGGAGATGGATTTATCTCTTGAGGGGATGATTAGAGTTCATGAGAAGCCAAAATTCATAACCAGTGATCAGGACATACTTCCTTTGTCAATATTTGAGGTCGAGTATGGAAATATGATTGTAAACCTCACTTGGATTCCTATGCAGGCCACTATCCATGGTGCTAGATTCAATGTTTACACATTTTTCAGTTTTGAGATCCAGGAGAGGAGGATGTAGTTAGAGGATGACAGTGGGATGGTTATAATCAAAGTGGCACAACAATAACATGATGGTTCCTTTCTGAGAATAGCTAGGGATATTGGAGGTACAGTATTAAACAAATTTCCAGTAGCATACCCAGAGCTGAGAGTCATTTTTTTCATATGATGAGATTCTTAATGCACCAGTACATTGGGGAGTTATGTGAGTGGTTTCATTATATAGTTATTATTCTTATGGGATTCGATAAGGAGGCTTCCTATGTCAATACTTTGCAGGACAATACCTTGAAAAAACTATACTTCACCTCTTTCATATGGGGTTGGAACCATGATATCACTTTCAACCTTAGTGTGGTTTCGTTTGTGGGATATGTATTTAATGAATTGATCCCTTTGAAAATTGCAGCCTTATAGATAGTCATCACTAAGGGATGAAGCAAAAAAATTAACGAGCATAATTTGGGGAAGAAGCATAAGCACAACCACACCCATATTTAAATTGCTTGAGGACAAGAAATATTGGGAAGGGAGTACTATCATGTCCCTGAATTTTTACTACTGACTACTCCAACAGACTAGGGGATGCATCGCCTAAGTCATTTGGTCAATTTCTTGAGAAATTATTAAAATGGTAATTTGGGTCATGTCTTTGTAAAGTGTGATGTCCAAAATTTGTAAAAATGCAACATTAGAAAAAATTCAACAAGGAGGGCACATAGGAGGGTGTATTGGACCCACATGAGGTGTAACTTCCCCATCCAAGATGGAAGAAGGCTCATAATGAAGGAATCTTATGAAATGTAACTCCCTGGGATAAAATTAGCAAGTAAGGGTGCAATTATAGAATTTTAACTCCCAAAATGAATCTTACGACAACTTATGACAAGAATCGTGTCCTATGACATCTTACAATAGCCTATGCCATGTTGCAGGTCCTAAATTTATCCAAAGAGAGCACTATAGGATAGGGTGGGCCCACATGTTAGTGTAATTCCCCCAAAATAAAACTAAGCTTGTCTAATTCAAATGTCCAAGGAAAATAAAGGTATTATTGGGTCAAATAACATTAGAGAGGAAGTAAATGATTTCCAAGGTATCATTCTCTCATGAAAATAACATTTATTAATATTTTTGTGAGAGAATTATAGAATGAAGGGGAATGGGCTCAATGGAGTCTATAAAAAGGATGTATACCTCTTGGGAGATGGATTTTGGACATATTTATTTTGAATAGGAGAGATATTGTGGATTTTAAATCTTGGGAGATGTTCCCCTTGCAATTGTGAGCTAGTTTTGGTGGTGAAATATCCCACTGTAGCTAGTAGAGAGGAGGGGATCATCTAGATCTCTTCATTGAGCTTCATTGTAGTTGATTATTGAGAGGATAATTCTCCTTAATATTTCTCTACAAATCTTATTACATAATTTTATGTCCATTTTTAGTAGTTGATTCAAGTTCATGTTGGCGTGTTTGAGTTCTAGTTGGTATTAGTGTGGATTTGTAGGTTTCCTAGAGTGTAGTGTTTGTGGTGGTTCCTTCTTGAAGTAGGTGCACTTGTGGTTGTCCAAACCACATGAAGCATGATATAATGCAACTTGGGGTCAAAATATTGCTCGTGGAGGGAGGAACAACGAAGAAAATCACTCATTTGGAGCAGTAAATCTCTCTCATTTCTCAGTGGTTCATCAGCAACCATATCTACTATGTTTGAAACATATATTTATATATATTTAAATATACTGTAGAATCCATTTATGTAGTCTCTGATAATGCTCCATTCATAATAAAAATCACAACGTTTTACCCTTCTATTGTTCAATATTCAAGCACGGGTTGTTTTAAGAGTAAATGATTAATCTATGAGTAGATATGTAAATGTGGTGGTGTAGTATTAATGTTATATATGTAAATATTTCAAAAGAGTATTTTTTTTATATTAGTAATCCATTTGGCTTGATTTATAAGTGTTTGGAAGCAATTTGTGTTGATTTGGAAGCTTTACATTTGTGGATGTTCTTAATCTTATACCAGTGTTAACTGGGTCAAAATCCATCATCTAGTTCGACCATTTATGAGTGTTTTTGGGTTGTGAAACCTATCCCATTGCGTCATCATTGTTATTTCTAGTAGGAAACACTTTTTATTTCACCCCAAAAGGTTTATGTATGCCCAATTTATGATCATTTTACGAGTCGGTTAAACTGTACAATTGTGCTTGTGCACCCTTAGTAGAAATGTCTATTTAGTCTTGAGTTTAACTGTTCAAATCTTCCATAAAGTTATATGTAGATTTGTAGTAGTCGGATTTGGTGTGTCTAGGACTGTTAGGGTTTATTTGAAGTTGTTTAAGAAATATTTGATCTTGTTAGGATGTTTTTGGAAAGACTTGGAAACCTATTGTTCGGTTTCGTCAGATTTGAACTAGTGCTCCTAGTTTCGAACCTAGTGGTTCTCTGGGGTTGTGTTGGAGTTGATAGATATGAGCCTTGTATAGGGGATCTTATTGAACACATTATAGTGCCTTGAAGCATATATTGTGGGTTGCACCATAGTATTAATATTCTAGTAGACATAATAAATCCATTGTTTGGACCAAGTTAAAAATAAACATCATTTCAAATTATTAGTCATGTTGAAATGAGAACCTCAATTGTAAATAGAAAAATATTAGATCTTTCCAATTTGAGGTGTCCGTCCTAGTTCCAGTGCTGGATGATCTAGGGTTTGTACAAGAAACCCTAATTTTCAAAACTTGGAATATTTTAGATCTAATTGGATAGAAATATGGGCCTATTCAAGGAGAGTTGTCCAATGTACTCCTTTTCTGAAAATAGTTTAGGGAAGCTCCTAAAACAGGAAGCCCTAGTTTTTCAATTTCCTATGTAGAAATGATTGATATTGTTTCTGCGGTATTTATGAAATTTTTGCTCCTCTCTGTCTAAAATTTAATACTGAGGTATCATCGTTGGTCCTCTTTCCACCACGATAGGTTTGAGCAGAATTGGTTTCACCAATTGGGACTTATGATATTTTTCCCAAGGTAACTTAATTCAGAACTGTTCATCATAGCGAACTTGTATGGACTGCCATGTGTCACTATTTCATCATCAAAGTCTGAAACGTTTACCACAGAAACTAAAGTCTGTGCCCTATTTGGAACAGCTTGAGAAATTTAATTTGGACCTTCGTAGCCCGCGATATAGCAATTATCCCTAGGTGTCATGTTTAGGGATGAATCTTGGAAGAGGCTAGAACCCTGATTTGGAGGAATCATATCTCCTATAATATATCAAATATGAGGATGAAATTTTTACAAAGGGTACATCAGGATTTTATCTTCAGCCTGTGAAAATTTCAGCTCCTGGTCCATCTTCAATCTCTATATATAGCAAATGTACCAAAACTACCAGTTTTATTATTTTAGGGTTTTTCAGGTCCGGGGTCAAATTAGGGTTTGAATTTCCTGGAGTTTTACCCAACCAATAAATTTCGACCTTGGTCTCTAAATTTTGATTTTGAGGAGCAGATAAATCCTATGTCAGGCTCACTCAAAAATTCCACTTCTGTGAAAAGCCCTAATTGCCACTGCAATGGTAGGTCAAAAACTGAAAATGCTTGGAATCAAATTCTACTTCGACAGAAAGATGCGCCATTCAATGGAGAGTTATCCTGGCCTCCTTTTGCTAATGATCTGTGGAGAGAGATCCAAAAATTAAGAATCCCTAGTTTCTGCAGCTGCACAATGTCTTCTTCTCAGGTTAGCTCTTATACCATGTTAGATTTTTATCATTTAAGCAATATGATCTTCGGATCTTATCTAAGAGAATAACATGCACAACAATCAATCACAAGAGACAATAGACACAAATATTTTCCTTGGGGAATCCATAAAGGAGAAAACCCCGCAACTTCCTCATAGATAGAATGAGCACCAATGGCAGCAGTAAAACCCAAAGAAGAAAAGATGATCTCCAACAGTTGTTCTCTCTCTCACTTGAGTGAGCTTCTTCTCTCTCACCTATGCGCTATAGCTAGGTGAGTGTGTTTGACAAATAGAGAGGCTCGCTCTCTATTCATACTAGTTTTCGACTTGACAATTAATTACCATGGCCGACTTCTCTATGAGAGTCTAATAACCCTAGTGCCCCTCAACTGTGGGGACTTTTCCCCCCTGATCTACAAGGAGGGTTAACCTCAACTCAATTGTGGGGACTATTTCCCCGAATTACAATAAAGGGTTAACCTCATTGACGTTACATGACTTTATTATATTAATGACTCTCCCGATAGGAACATCGGGGTACAATGAAATACAAATGATTCTCCCGATAGGAACATCTGGGTACAATATAAGATATACAAATGAATACATTCCGAAGTTACAAATACATCAACATTTACACTCTCTAAAAACTGTACAATATCGAGCATACCCTAAATAACCTTAACAAAATTTAAATTTCCAGTTTTCGATACCCAGAAATCGCATATTCAAAATGTCGAAAATATGAAATCATGGGATAAGAAAAAAAATAAGAAAATATTACAAAATTATTTTGTCATATTTCCGATATCCGTTTTTTTTCATATTTTGTGATATCTCCCGAAACAAAAATCGCGAAGACAACAAATTATTTCAACAAAATTTTGAGTATCCCGTTTCAGATATCCGAAATATTGGAAATCGGGCATACCCCAAATAACCTTAACAAAAAATGGAATTTGCGATTTCCGATAACCGAAAAGCGGAAATGGGAAATAGAAAATGGGAAACACTGAATTGTCTTGTGAAGACAACAAATTAGACGACAACCCCCTGAAAGCTAAGAGTATTTCATTGACATATTCGCAAACAAGTTGCAAAGTTAAAATTACTTTGAGCATAAACTCACTCCTAAACAAGATAACTAATAATTTCAAGATAGAACTATTACAAAATATAACAAATGAAATAAATCAAAGAATTAATGTACAAACATGCAAATCAAAAATACATCTTTCAACTTAATTTAGACCAACTTAGCAAATAAGTGTTAAATATGAACAAATTGGAAAAAACATTGTTTCTTACACTTACACAAAAAGTACAAATTCGCAATAGAATTTTCTTTCCCCAACACAGCTGTATATGTAAATATTTGCAAATATTACCAAAACATGCAATTACATAAATAAATAGTTTCTAGATTTGCTCAAGGGCAGAATGCCATTTGGAAAATAAATCCAGAATGTGATCAACTTCCTGAAAATGAACATTCCTTAACTGAATTTCGTTCTTGCAAATTTGGAAGGAAAATTCCTCCCTTCTGATTTTTTTCCATTCTTTGATGAACATCTTTATCCGAGCTATCGAGGCATGGGGAACTTCTATCCATTTCTCGATATCTTGCACCATTAACTGACTGATTTGTTGGATCAACTCTTTGGAATCATCAAACTTCTTTTCCACTTCTTCCAAATGAACTTTAGGACAAACTGCCTTACTGAGAGATTCCAAATCATGTAACTTAAATATGTTAGCAAATTCTTTGAAGCAAACCATGTGTTTTCACAAACCTTTTGTCCTGCATTGACTACAGCTTCAACTGAATCGCACATAGCCTCCCATGTCTCAATGGAAACTTCAGTTGTTTTCAGCTCTAACTTGTCTAAAATTTGCAAGCCATCAGGTCTTTCCTTAATATGCTTTTTCCAACCTCTTACTTGCTCTAAAGCAGTGGATGTTGCTCTCATCTGATGATTCTAACCCTCAATAGTTTGATAATTCTTGATAAACTTCTCATACAAGCATTGCATCTCATCAAGACAACTATACAAATATATCACATCCTGTCGAAATTCTTCTTGTATTACAGAGTACCTATTTAAAATCCTCAGGTCTCACATCGACAAAAGAGTAGATTTTTGAGGCTAAATGGAGATCTTTCAGTTCTTGATTGATAAGAGAAATTTGTTCTGTTTGTTGCTAATTTACAATCTCTGCATTCCGAAGCTGTTGCTTGGCTTCTTCAACTTTCTTTTTCCATTTCTCTATTTTGTCTTCATGTTCTTGTTTCAAATTCCCAATTTGTTGTCCATACCTCTATTGTGTTTCCACTAACTCCCATTTGGCCTTCTCCAATTCCTTATGTTTTTCACCAAAATCCAAACTTAATTGTGAAATAGATTGAAAATTAGCTGCAGTAAAAACTCCCATGGCAGCTGTTATCTCCATTGCCCCTTGTTGCATATCACTTGTGTCTTCCTTCCATATGACCTCACCAACGACAGCCACATTTTTTGATGAGCTTTCTCTACCTCTCTTGGCTCCCCCTTTAACCATAGCTTTATCCTTTTTACTCCAATAATATTTGCCAAAAGATACTACTGCATCTTCTCCAAAATCTACCATAACTTCAGAAGATGAAATGCTTTGTTGGTGGATGGTAACCAAAGGATCAGTTTGGGTTTGATTTAAAGGAATGTCTATGCTAAGAGGGAGAATATTCATATGAGAAGAGACAAAGGTAAAAGTGAGTTATGTAAAAGAATCAGATATAGGCAAATCCTACTTTTGAGGAAGAGTCATAAAGAGAGAAGGAATGTCGTCCTGAAAAATATAGGAAACTGGGGATGTAGTGATAAGATGATCTGATGAAAAGGAAGAATGAGAACTATGAATAGGGGAGTCAACTGAACTAGTGCACATGCTAATAGCAGCTGACATTATTGATGACAAATTTACCTCGGTAAAACAATGTTGGAAAGATTATGTACCTAACATACTGGAAAACCTTTGGATATTGGGGATAGATGACACAACCATAGTCATAACAGCCTCAGCGTCTTCTTCCACATTTGTATCATGATTCTCAATCTCAGCTGACGATAAAAAATTTACCTTTTGTACAAAAGCTTTTTACACAAGTGTATCTGGGATCGAACATTCTTGAACAAGCTTCTCTTCTTTCTTGTGAATTGATATCAAAGAAATGGGCTTTTCTTTTGTGTGAGATTCTAGCAGTTGAGCATGTTCAAAAACTACTACAATATTTTGTCTTTTAGGATTTAGATCAGTTAACTTTGTCTCAGTTTGCAGTTGAGACCCGAATTTTTCAAAATTTCTTTTGAGTCCTACCCCTTTCTCCGACATATCTTCAATTGTTGTAAGAGAGGGGCTCGATGGCCCTTCAAGAACACCTTTCCCCTTGTTCTTAGGTTGAGCAGCAACAACAGCAGCAGACCTTGCTGCATGTTCTCTCGCTTCTTCTTCTCTCTTCTGCTTCTTAAGATCTTCTTTTATACTGAATTTCTCTTCTCTTTCTCGCAGAATTATTCTCTTAAGATGCTTTCGAAATAGATACAAATGAGACTTTAACAATGGATCAATGATTTTATCATTCGCCTGCTGAAAAGTGATAGTTGCTTAGAACATGGAATCGTCGAGCTCATTTTGATGAACGTATTGAAATTTCAAATTCCCATGAGAAAATAGATTAGCTGAATATGCCACTGGGTCATGCATTATTTTCAGTCCCTTCCCCAAACTCATAAAATAAATCTCTTTTCCCAACAAGGACACATGAACAAGATTCTGTACCGTAAGATTGCCAAGATTCACAGGAAATTTGGGCCAAGCCTTCTTCTTATGTTTGGTCAACTTGGAGAAAGCGCCATCAATCACAGTTTGATAGGTGAATTCTTAAAGCACCATTCGATATGGAACTATTCTCGGAAGCAAGTGCACTATATTGCTCCCCTGAATCCTTATGTAAGAGAAATATTATCCTACATACTAGTCACCATACACTAAAATGAATTCCCTATATTTTTCAGAGAATCCAGGAGCATCAGCTTTAAAAAATGTGTAGTACATTGACCCGAGAAACATGTCACAGAGCTCGTAGACACGAGGTATGAAATTTTCGTCCCACATATCAGTGCAATATATATATGAACGGGTGGACATTTCTCGCTCCAATTCCAATTTAGCTGCGGGATACAAGAACACACACAGAATGCATCCATAACGAACCCTGACATGTAGAAAGATGGTTTCTGGTTGGCTGGGGTTCTCTGATATTTTTCAATTTCCTCCCACAAATTGCAAAACAAGATTTGTGCCCAGTTGAAAGAATCACCTGTAAGAAAAACATGGTTTGCCAAAGGGACCCATATCGCTTTGAATAAGGAACAATTGGGTAAGCCAAATATCCTGCAAAACATGGCGTCCAACAATGAAAAAGGCTCTCTGAACCAAGAAACTGGATATGCCAAAAGTGAAAGAGAAACCATTAGTGTTAGTTCATTCAGCCAACATTTCACCACTTGTTCGTTACTCATTTTAGCAACGGTTTCGTCGAACAAAATCGTCGAGAAAAGTTGCTTGGGATTTGCCAAACAATAAGCCCTAGAAAACACATCTCGATGAAACTAAGCACTAGAGACATTCTCAATATCATTAAACATTCGTTGGTTAAGGTCGACGTGGTCCAATTCCCACTTAGCAGGGTCTGTGTAAGGCATAAAAGGAGGTCTCACCGCAATGCAATGAAGCTGAGAATTTCGTATGTGCATGTAGAAATATTCGTCATGACCAACAGAGGAAAAATCATCACTGTCAAAAATGGCATAAATTCTGGACCAGTCCACATATGAGGAGTCAGACACATACCCACTTGTGTCAGTGAAAACATCGGCATTGGGATCTTTGATTTTCTGCTTTTCAAGAGTCGTTTAGATCTGTTATTCCTGGTCGTAGCAGATACCTTCTCTGATTGAATTTTAGCAACCATGTCTAAAAACAATGAAAGTTTAAATTTACCAAAAAAAAACTGTCAGAGAGTGAAAACTTACATGTCAAAATCAAGAGTCGACGCTTTGGGACAGAGAGGAAACGAACAGTAAAAAACACTCGCCAGAGTGAAAAATCCTAAGTTCGATTCTTTAAAAATCCAACTAAAATGGCCAAAATCATCTTGACTGTAAATTTCTTATGGATCAACGGATAAGATCAAACAAACACCATAAAATATAAATTTTGAAAACATTTAGGCTTTCGATTTGCGAAATCCATAACTCGAGATCGGGAAACAAACATTGAGTTGAAAAATTAAGTTTGGTTCTCGTTTCCGAGATCCACAATATCGTAAACTGCAAACTCGGAAAGCAGAGAAAATTATTAAGTAAAATTGAAAAGTAAATATTCGACAAACAAACTTATGCAATACTTGCAAATCGGTACTTCCACTTCGTGAAAGTATATATATTCAGAATTCCACATTCTACTTTCTCGATTTCTTAATTTCCGATTTCCAATTCTTAAAATCAAAAAATTATATACATTCGAAAATTAGATAGCTCCAAAAAATGACGAGTTGTAAAATCCAAAAATCGCAATCAAAATACACATGTTGTAAAACAAGTTAAAATTTATTACAAAAATCAATAAATCCAAAGATAAAATTTACCTAAAATTTCAATACTCGATATTTATCTAATTTATATTTATAATGAAAGTAATGCCTCATCCTTATATGAATCAACCCTTCAGGTTTTTTATTTGACTTTTATAAAACTACTATGTAAGGATTGTAAGTTTATCTTTCTATTATACGTTATTATATTCTAAGGGTTTATTACCATAGAGTTGCAAATAAATGCAATTTTTTTTAGAAATTACATAATCGACCCCTTAAGAATATTTTATAGGACATTACCTATAAATATAAAGACGCAAATTAAGTTGGGGCTTTTGTGATCTGCACAAACTACTAAAAATAAGTGTAAAAATTGAACTTGCATTTATAAATAGAAACTCTTAGATTTATGGTTTGTAATATTAACCAAAAACTATACTCGTAATTATTGCGTGAACTTACTTAGGGAGTTACTATGTTTCCAATTTGATAGTGACTTTTATTGCTTGAATGGCCATAATATTGTGATTGCACATTTTTATATTTGAAATAAAATCCATATAAAGAGGGTTCAATTCCTTACCCTCGAGGAATTATTTCATGAGATTGCTTGGATTTCCACCCTTGAACCGATGGGTATTATAGGTTGTAATATCAATTGTAGACATGATTAATAAATAGCTTCTACCTCAATATTTTTTTTATTCAATTATTGGATATTTATAGCTTCAATAAAAATTTATCAACCGTCCTACTTTTATGCTTAACGATTTCAAGTGTATAAATTGATATATAATAACATAATTTTGTAAGTCCAAAGCTTACTTTATTTATTATTACTTGATATTTGATTTCGATCGATTTAGATGGGTGAAATTGGTGCAAGTATATACTTGCTCTATTTGTACGGCATAATCGACAATATTTGAGCTATAAATAAAACATTGTCATTGCAATTATTTCTATCTAGAAATGAAATAATGGATTCTCTAAGTAAAAATCATTGCCATACTTTTATTCAAAATAAAAGCAATTCTTACTATTTCATTATTTGAAGTAGTATGCTCAAGAATTACATAATTAAATTTAACAAATTTTGTTTTCGAGCAATGTTGTAGTTCTTTAATGATTACAAGTTTTGTTTTTATATAAGGTTAGGACATCTTTCCAATAAAAGTATCATACAAAGAGTCTGTAACTTATAAAGGAGATGAAATGAATTACTTTCATCCTACTACATCCACATCTAATCACCAAGTAACCATAGAAATAAAACATTGAGAATCCATATCTATTAAACACCTATCTAGGAAAGTAATAACAGAGACGGGTATAGAACTCATAGAAATAAAACATTGAGAATCCATATCTATTAAACACCTATCTAGGAAAGTAATAATAGAGATGGGTATACAACTCATATTTACTCAAGACAAATCATAAAAACAACTGAATTATATTGGTATAGAAGCTGTAAATAAAAAATAGAGATATGTATAGAAACTCATATCTTTTAAGTAGAAGTTGGGAAAACCAGATTGAATAAGACTGTTCCTCCCAACCGTTGAGCTAGTAACCAACTCACCCTCGAACACGATCACTTTCATAAGGGATAATGACAACAATAACATACCTCATGTACGTAGAACTCCCACCTAGAGACCTGAACTAATTAGAAGGTGGACTTACAAGCTTCTCAACATTGAGAGTGCTCGCTCTTTGTTTGCAAGACAAGAGCTTTCTTTCCCAAAAACTTCAAACAACGTTGTATTCCTATGATGTCATTTTAAAATATTTTTCCTAGGAATTATGCCATTAAGGACCGTGGGGGGATCACTCAATGAACTTGTTACATAGCATGATTGTTCGCAAGATATTAAACAATATCCTTAATTTCACTAAATATTGGAAAATTCCTCCTAAAATTGTATTGTTGAACCCCCCTCCCAATATACCTTTCCAATTAAGAAAACGCCTGGTTTTACCAAATATTGTAGGTATCCATTTTTATCAACCCATTTTCAATAACCCCTTTATATCATATTATCAAGTTGTAACAAACAGGAGCGCTAACATATTTTGGTACAAGAAAACAAGATTCTAAATAAAATAATAATATAATTATAATAATGATCCCACCGGGATTGCAAGGGATATTAATCAATTTATAGCGTTGGATAGTGGAATACCCAACAAAATATTAATGGGGAAGCAAAAATGCATAAAAGGAAACTGAGTCAAGATATCAATGTAACAAAGAATGTAAAAGACTGATAGTCCAATAGTTAGTGCAATGGTTAGAAAAGATGAGAATTACAGATTTTTCACACCATAGCCTACAAATATACCAATTTTATATCCTATAAATATAAGTATAGCCATAGAGAGCACATGTTTTCTATAAGCTTAATAAATTAAACTCCATAAAAATGCAAAATTGTAACACTTTCATGGATAGACTTCCCTACCTTCCTATAAAAACAAACATCATTGATGTTTGAACCCAAATGGACATACAAAAATTCCTCTTACTTTCCAATAACACCATATTATCATGTGCACAACTTGGATATGGGTCATTCACAAGATGCAATGAATTGCATCCACTTTCTCGATACTTTTATTCTTGCAATCAAGGGAATTAACAATATTTAGTTACCTTTTCTTGGGTTGTATCTAGTTTTTTTAATCTTTATAGGAGGGGAAAATATCCATTGTTAAGTTTCAAGCATGCAATAGTTATAAAGATACACTAATGGTGAAAGTTATATGATACCATTTCATGGTAACGATAAGACATAGGGTATATAAATAAGGATTTAGATTTTCACTATGTTAATGTTAGTTCCAATACAATATTAAGACGAATTCCTTGCATATAAGAATTGAAATTACAATTATGAATATGCTGGAAATAAAACTCAATTTGACAACTATTCCTAACTAGCAATCTGAAAATGTTAAAGAAGAATACAAAAAGTTGAAAGAAATAATTAGTCAAGAAAGATTGATCTATCTTTTCTTGGTTCTAGTGAGACAAGAAAGATTTATTTCACTTTTGTTGGTTGTCGTGGTGCAAGGTTTGATTGAATCTCAATACCCAACTAAACCCCAACCTAAAAAATGAAGAGTTAGATCATTTACTAGAATGACTACAAAAAATACAATACCATTGTTCAACTCCGGAACTCTCGATTGGCTACATCTCTTAAATTTGGAGTTGATGAGGAACCAAATGCATATTCAAGCATACTGAACAGTTTCATAGGCTACAATGTGAATTCTATCTAAAATATAAACACACTTTGGAAATTAGGTTCGTATGAACAACAAAATGTATACTATTACAAGAATCCATCAATTTTAACACTAGCAAAGATAACCTCAATTGTGGATAAAGTGTGAAATTTTGCATACATATTCATAACAAGTGGAAACACTAACCTTTTGGACATCACATCAATAAACTTCTACATAAAAGAACAAAATACTATCACCCTAGTTATCTCAATGCCACAAAATTCTAATATTGTAGTGCATGTTATTCCGAGAATCATACTTCATATCTAAATAACTTCTCTAAGAAACAAAAAGAGTAACCCCACAAAAATAAAACATAGAGTGGAGTTAACACTAATAGTTGCAATATTATCGAAAATTCAAAAATCCAAAAACAATTGCAAAACTTGCTCTGAGATCTTTACAAAAAGATTCAAGTCTCTGCTAGAAGAAGAAAAGATGAAAAAATATATAGAGCCAAATGTCTAGATCTTATTACATTATAGTATCTTGTATTTCAATAGGATTTATCATGAGTTAGAAGAGTTTGGGAAATACTTCTAAGTTTACATTCAAGGAAATAATTGTGCAATTCCTTCCTCAAATGAATTCTTGGGTGATCTTGAGTCTCGTTTGTTGTTATGAGGTCTTGTTGCTAAATTTATGCATTGTTTCCCATCCTTATATCCATACCATTGGGAATGCAGCTTCAGAATCAGTCATGATTCATCATTGCTAAGATTTGTTAATTACTTCCTGCATTTAGATATGTTGGTCCCTACATGTTTTTTTTACCACAACAACATTTGGAAGACTATCTAATGCGATTGTTTTGTGGATTTCTACATAGAATTTGGTTGGGTTTAGAGGATTCCTCTATCCTAAACCTACATAATAGAAGGATACAAACTCCTCCATCCATTTTAGTGAGGGTGATTCATTGATCAAGTTGCTTCAAGGGGTTTTGTAGGCTCAGAGTTAATTCTCATGATGATTGTGTCATTTTTACTAATTTGTGTCATTTTTATGAGGCACATTCACAATACATGCATAATTGGTCTTGAACTTACCAAAATAATTTTGTGTAAAATAAATAAAACAATTAAGTTCCATACTTAGAAACAAAAGTTTATTCCTTTGATCAACATCACTCATATTTGACTATCAATTAGGAGGGACATAGATCACAAGTAAATGATCTGTGTGGTTACTTGCACTTTATTTTAGTTAACTAAGCTATGAGATCAAAAAATGGTGATCATAAATGTGAGTTAAAAGGATGATTGAAAAATAAACTATTCTATTCAATATAGTACGAAAATGTGCCTATAAGAAAAGCCAAAAAAAGAATTACAGTACGAAAATGTGCTAATAAGAAAAGAAAAAAAACGAATTACAAACTTTGTTTAAAATCTCAATGTATTTATGTTTGAATTGTTGGTTTGGCACGACATGTGAAATATCATTCAATTACTTGATTGTCTTTAACATTAATACTTGAAACAATTCTTAATTACCCAGTACTCAAAGTGACATTACTGTAATCTTTTTAAAAGGAAAAAAATGACCTACAATAAATTATGACAACAAACATGAATATACAAAACATGAATACAATTAAGAATAATAAATTATAGACTAACTATTAAAAAGAGTATACAACACATACTAGGGGGCTCCTAGGATATGTTGTTTAGATAAACTAAAACTATGTAAAGAATTTAACACATTGATTAAACACAGAACTTCATTGTGTTAAGCATCAATGTGAATTAATAGTTACAATATGTCTTGGATGATAATATCAACATTATCACTAATTATGATATATCACCTACCTCTAGTTTTTATATATTGATGAAGGGTGCATCCATGGAGCTGGGTTACACTTTTTGGCAAGACACTTTCAGAAAAAACACAAAAACGTACCTCGATCGAGCAATTTTTAAACCCTCGATCGAGGTATTAACACCTTGATCAATGTTTTAACAAATGCTCGATCAATGTTTTCTTAAACCCTTGATCGAGCTTTTGCTAATCCCTCGATTTAATTTTTAAGACCTTGATATAGAGGGTTTAACAAAAGATCGATCGAGGGTTTACGAGCATCTTTAATTGTATAACTATAAATAGGCAACAAACCCATGATTTAATTCACTACGTTTGTTGCATAGAAAATTAGTGAAAGAATATTAGAGATGGGTTATAGATATTAGATGTTTATAGAAGAAAAGGGTCGTTTGTATTCATTTGTAGATATGGGTCACGGAGTAATTGGAGTGATAGATATGATTGATCACATCTATAACTCCAATTACTCTACGACTAATATTTGCACATAAAATCTAGAGGAAGTGACAGTGGTGATGCTACTTGTTTCTTCTTCAAGGTATGTACTATCACCCACAAGTATCATTCTTCTAGTCGAAATTATGTTTTATTAAATTTTATTATCATATAATTCTATGTTTGATTTTAATTGAATTCGAAGACCTTGTTCCCATGAACAATATGATATTTTAAAAACTTTAATTAAAGAAATTTTTGGGTGTCCATATTCGTGTGCACACACGAATATGAGCACCCGAATATCTTTTTAGTGAAATTTTTTAAAAGCTAGATTGAGTTGCTAGCTCGATCGAGTTTTTCTCTAACCGCACATAAACATTCAATAGATGTATTTAGAAACACATGTAAAAGCTGGATCGATGGTTTTAGAGAGCTTGATCTTGACATTGTATTTCCATATGCATCATGTAAAGTTTCATTTAATGAAGTCTTCCAAAAGATGCTTGGACACCTTGTATTTTGAATCCCCATTTGAATTCATGTCATTGAACATTTTCAATTCTTGTCGAAATGAGAATTAGTATCATGTTTAGCTTCCATACTTTTTGTTTTTCGGATCCCACGGTCTCCATAACACCTTTTCCTTTATTTATTTTCCTCCACTCTTAGCATTATGAAAGACCAAAACAATTAGTCACATGTTATTGATGTAAATTTTAATGTCATTCAATAATTTACTAGCAAGATTAACTACAAATGTGAGGCACAATAACAATTTTGAAGAGTAAACAATGGAAATTGATATAACCCAAGGAAATGAGGTCATATTTTGTTTTCATGCTCACATTTTCATCTATCTAAAGGTACTTAACTTGTTGATTCATAATTATTTGATTATAACATTCGTAATGGCCTATTACAAGAAGTCCCTGGTACAAACCGCCATGGGGCCAAGGGTTTGAGAAATGGATTGTTTAAAGCTTTTTAATGTTCATTAAACTACTTATTCATAACACAAAATAGGGCTGGAATGGAGCAACAGTGGGGGGGGGTAGGAATTGAGGATCTGAATTAGAGTTACAGAAATGCAGTGAAAGGTTTTAAATACTAAAAATATTTTGCTCCTTCGTATATAATTTTTCATTTTAAAAAACTACAATTATGTGATATGACTCTGAAAACACTAATTGTTATCTTAATCGTCCTGTTCTATTCCGCTCTGGGCTCTAGGCTTTAAATATTTGTCCTAAATATCTCTATCATAGGTAGATCGTAGTCCTGAGAATCCAGGTCGAGTGGACACAACTTGTCTAAGTTCAACCCATCAATTGAATTGCATGCATCATTGCTCTCCTTAGTTCAAAGAAAAAAGAAACATATCACTTCAGTTGATACCCAAGGCGATTCACTCTAGTCTTACAAGTTACAAAAATGGCTTATTACAAGAAAACACATAGTTGAGAAAAAAATAGAGGGAATCACCTTGGGGATCAATTGAAGTGATATATTTCTTTTTTCATTGAACCAAGGAGAGCAATGATGCTTGCAATTCAGTTGATGAGCTGAACTTAGGCGAGTTGTGTCCACTCGACCTCGATTCTCAGGACTATGATACACCTACGATAGATCTTCGGGACAAATATTTAAATCCCAGAGCCCATGGAGGAATAAAACAGGACGATTAAGATAAAAATTAGTGTTTTCGAAGTCATATCACATAATTGTAGTTTTTTAAAATTAAAAATTATATACGAAGGAGAAAAGTATTTTTAGTATTTAAAACCTTTCACTCTATTTATGTAACTCTAATTTTGATCCTCAATTCCCGCCACCCACTGCTGCTCCATTCTAGCCCTATTTTGTGTTATGAAGAAGTAATTTAATGAACATTAAAAAGCTTTCAACAATCCATTTCTCAAACCCTTGGCCCCATGGCGTTTTGTACCAGGGACTTCTGGTTTCCAGGTAAAATCCCGAAAGGTTTATTGGTAGAATAAGCTAGCAATGTCATGACTATTTTCTTTTGTTTAAATTTCTAAGAGATTTATTATTTGTAGAGTTGGTCAAGGCGAAGTTGTTGGAAAATTGTGTTAGACATAGTTGTATCTATGGAATGGGTAGAATTGGAAAGAAAACATGTAAGTATCTCTACTACCAATCTCTGCATTTTTCCTCTACATATTTAGTTAGAAGTCAATGAATGGTTGTCATAGTTTTAAATTTTGTAGTATTTGATACTTCTGAAATTGTATTTTCAGCAATAAAATAGTTTCCCTTCTAATCCTATGCCAACCCCTTTGTTAAAGCGACATCATCTTAAGAAACGTATGCAAAGCTAGGCATTAATGCTACAAGTTTGTTATGCTTGTATATGAATCAACAACTCTTAATCTCTGGTTCTACATGAAAATTTAAGCATCATCATCATCACTTTTGTTCTTATGAAAATGCATACTAGGTGTCCTTTCAAAAGAGAATATGCATCTTATAAAAACTGCAGGATAGTTTTGAGTTCAAAGGTATGCATCTTGTGTTATCTAATAACTACACTAGAGATGCTCTTGCCAATCGTGTTAATGGAAACCAAGATGGGTTACCTTGAACCTATTGAGGGAAACAAGGATAACATCCATCACCTCATCGAGTTGATTCTCTATGCCCAAACTTGTCATTAGTAGCTCGAAAGCAATGTTTAGATGAGGTCTTCCTTGATAAATAAAAAGATTTGTTGGATTCTATGATTGGGGGCACAAAAATATTAGGTTCAAGCAATTGTATACACATTGGATATATTTCTGATAGGAATCAAGTGATGTTGAAATTCCTTACCTCCATTCTCTTAGTTGGGTCCTTGAAGCCCATTTCTAAAATGTCCAGCATAGGCATAATCTTCTAGATAGGGATTATGGTAGTTAGTGTCCACAAGATGTTGAGAACCAAGGGGCTAGGATTTAACTCTTCAATTTTTTGTACTGAATATAAACGTGGTGAGCATGCATATAAAAACTTGGTAGTCATGTACAAGGATTTTTTTTTCGAGTGTTTAATAGTAGCTTGATTGAGGGTTTATTAGACCCTCGGTCGAGGATTTAATAAACCCTCGATCGAGCTTTTTTTAAAACCTCGATCGAGGGATTTGAATACCTCGATCGAGCTCTAGACCTCGATCGAGGGCCTGAAAAACAGAGAATCAGCCCTCTTACAGGAAAATCAATGTTTCTCTATGTCTTCTAGGGGTGTAAACCCTGTCATTCATGGCACATAACTTAGCGGAGTTCATACCAATAGATTCATCACCAAATCATCTATCCATTGAGGTATCATGCATGTGTTTTGGCATTAATATGGTTTTTTTTAATTAGTTCTAAAACTTACACTTAGAAAACCTAACAACAACTTCAAATCATCTCAAAGAAAAATCTGCAGGGTAAAAAATACACATCCAAAAATTTCTTAAAAATGCACAGCCCACACATCGATGCATCCTCTGGAAAAAGGGTATCTTTGGTTTTTCAATTTTTTAAAACAGTGAAAAAAAAAGATGGGATGCACACCCATGTGTATAAAATGATGCTGAAATCATATGTGGTCACTTTCAAAAAATAATAAATAATTGTATATTCCGAAATAAATTAACAAAAAATAATGCAGATCACAGTGCATTTTGTGTAGATCATGCTCATACATATGTAAGATTGAATTATTGGGGTGGGACACAAGCCACTTATTAATTTCTTCAAATTATTAAGGTCAGACAGTTCATTAAAAGTGAATTTTCACACATTAAATGACATCGGAATATTTTTTTAAATATCATTGGGAAGCCAACATAATATTCTACAATTTTTTTTTTACTACAAGTCGAAATTCACATGGCATATATGAGTTTCGAGGGATTCTATCTAGCACAAGAGTAAAAAAACAGGTTTTCATCACCAAATTTGGCCAAAAAGTGTTACACGCCTTCATGGAATCACCCAAGAAATTCAAGTGGTTTCACATATACTCTATTCTTTTAAAAATAATTACAAAAAAATGTAGCTTATAAGATTTCATTTTCAGCATATCCAATCAGATTTCCATGATCATATGAGTTGGATACTCAATCTGCTGGCTAGTTGAGCATGTTTTCTCACTCTTGGGCATAGACTGGCATTCATACTTAGCACAAACCAAAAGATTCAACAAGTAGATATTATATATTATAACTCTAACTCGAATTTACAAGTAATCGATTGATTAAAAATTATATGGATATTGTTGTATATTTTTATAATACGATTGAAGATATGTTGTGGTAGACTTAACCACCTCTGATATGTGTATATAGAACCAAAGTTCACACAATCCTATTTCATATGGGGTTCTTCTCCTTCCAACCACCCCTGGCAATTCAATGTAGCACCAAACAATGCAGATAGACAAGAGCATCAAGGAGTATCTCAAATCCCTTTTTAAAAAGAAGTTACAGCATGATTCAATAGTAACCCCTTGTTCAGACATGATACAAGAAACAAGTAATAAACAACTTAATATGAAATCAAACTTTGTGGAGTCCCCATCTCCAACCATAGGAAATATTCCTTTATAGCGTAGCAAGCTTTTAGAAATCCACAAATAAGTAAATGCATTAGAGGAAATTTGGGGTCTAAATTGGTCCTTATAAAAAATATGCCAAGGACAAGTGTGTGATGAGTAAGATTTATCAAACCAATAAAATTTAAGTATTTTGGTCAACCATTATTGTTGATTTGGACATATAAAAGTCAATGATGCTTATGTGTTATATTTTTATTTGGCATTCACTAACTCCATATAAATTTCACCTTGGTTAAGATTTGAAAAGTTCATCTCGAAATACAATAAACATACTTGAAAAAATTAATATAGAATATTTTATAATATTAATACTTCCAAGTCCTTTAAAACTTAAATCTAGCATTAGTTAAAATGATAGTGAAGTGATTTTGAAATACTAAAATCATCTATATAATAAATCTCTTTAACAAAACAATATTTAAATTTAAACAAAGTTATCTTCAAATACTAAATAAAAACATTTAGTATTTCTATTATTACAAGTTAATACCTCCTTTTAAGAAATTAAATATATTTAATTATTACATTTTATAATAATAATATAAAATAAAATTATAATATTATTAAAAGATACATTCTTAACTAATTAAATTATATAACGGTGTTGGGACAGAGAGAGTGGAGAAAAGAGGCTAGGGTTCGTCAAGTTTTTGAAGATTCGGCAAGAGGACACAATAGCAACCGCCAAGAGAGAGCGTTCGAACAACCAACCACCCACTGGGGGCGGGTCTTGGCATAGCCGCTCAGGTAGGGGGACGATCCCTCCCTTTCTCCAGCAATTCAGACATGGAAATGGAAGTGTGGTAGGAGGAAGTGAGGAGCAACGGCGAGGATGAGATCGGTGAGATAGGAGCTGCGAGGGCACCGATCAGATCGATGAAGAAGGGATCGCGGGGATGTCTACCATGAGCATAGACCATCTCAGCTCTTCAGATCCACTTGGATATGGTATGAGAGAAAATGGAATTATGGAAAGAAAAATTACTAATAGGAAAATTCATTGGGATATGGTTGAAGGAGAGGGATCTTGGAAGATGGATCAAGAGCACTTGCAACCTTAAAGGTCACTATGATATACACATGGGTTCCAAGGGGTTTTTCACTATAATCTTCTTCAATCAAGAGGATCGGGACCAAATCCTTGAGGGGTGACCCTACTTTTTTTTTTGGGTCTATATCTCACGCCATGGAAGGAGAGATTCAACCAGGAGAAAGAGGATTTGAGGGTTTCCCCGTAGTGGATCAACTTGTACCCCCTATCGTGCGAGTACTGGGAAAACTAAATCCTTTAAGATATTAGAAACACGTTGGGATAATTCATGAAATTTGCAGAACAAACCAAAGAACAGAGGTATACGGCATTTTCCTACATATCTGTCTACACAAATCTATCAAAAGAGCTACCTAAAGCCATCAAATTGAATTGGGAAGACAAGGAGTGGATGCAATCAATAGACTATGAACACATCCCCTTCAGGTGCCGACAATGCCATGACTACGAACATTTCATTCGAACCTTCCCAAAGAAAAACCAACAACCCCTACAAACCTAACAAACGTAAGGAAAAATGACAGACAAGGATAGCTTTGTTCAGATCTGAAGTAGAAGAAATCCTAGATTGGGTCCCCTGCAGCAACAAGGAAAAGGTCACAAAGGGGGAGGCCCATATAATAGCAATCGCTTTGCGATCCTGTCATAAAAGGAGGAGGAGGGAGGCTCAGAGGGTAAGGTGGATGCCCCAGAAGCCCAAGCGAGTGGAAAGGAATCACAAGAGAGTCAGGAGCCAAAGACAGAAGAACAAATGGAGGCCATGGAAGAAGATGGGATTGAGGATATGGAGCTGGGGAATTAGATCTGGATAAGACTGAAAAGGAGTGTAAGAAAAAGGGGAAAGGTTATGTGTCTAAACGACAGTTGGAACTCCTTCAAGAAGCGATTATTAAGAAAAGGGAAATACAACATCTCAGGATAACAACAGACCCCCAAAAGGGAAGCAAGAGAAAGAAGCCAGAGGATGACATGAGAAGAGGGAGGAAGACGAACAAACGAGGATTGTGAAAATAAGGGTCCAACTCATAGAACCTAGACATTACCCCACTATAGTATAAACCTTATTTGAAGTTAATCAAGTGAACCAATGAAGATAATATCATTGTATATAAGGGATGCAACCATCCCAGGAAAATCAAGACTATGGCAAAAAATCTAAAAAAGGAGAAACCAACGATCCTTTTTTTGCACGAGACAAAATGTAACTCAAAAACTATGGAGAAGGTAGGACAAAGGATCTGGAAAGGTTGTAAAGTAATGGTGGTAGATGTTATTAGATCTATAGGAGGAATTGCAATCCTTTGGCACCGATATTCAATATTCCTAACAAATTGGTGGGCAACCCACTTTTCTTTATCAACGAACTTTTAGATTTTGGATTCAGGTACAAAAGGAATGTTAACTAACATCTATGGCCCAAGTGTGTTCACCCAGAAACCCATATTTCTGGAATTCTTTAACTGGATAAAAAGACAAGTTGAAGGTAACTCGTGGATAATGGACGGAGATTTTAACCTGGTGACATCTCTAAGAGAAAAGAAAGGGGGGAGGCGGTGTCTAGATAGATTCCAAGAAGCCTTCACAGACTATGTCAAACAAATTCAACTTATTGATATGGAAATGGGAAATGGATGGTACACATGGAATAACCAAATAGGTGGGGTGAATGACGTTGCTTCTAGAATATATAGATTCCTAGTCTCAGAATACATTGCTAGAGAAGCAAGAGAAGCTATGGCTAGTGTCCTTTCAGCATCTAGGTCGGACCACTAGAAGAAATGTCTACAATGGGACTGGTCATATCACTCAATCAGGAAGTCATTGGGATTCAAACAGTTCCAGCTAGAACATAAAAACTTCAATTCCTTGGCCTGACAGTAGTTGCAGGAGTTGGTTCGCCCCATGGGGACATGGATGTACCAATTCTAATAGAAGTTGAAGGCCCTAAAAGCAAGGATACACATGTGGAATAAGGAATACTTTGGAAATATATTCTAGGACCGAAAGGGACTGACGGAAAGACTAGAAGGGATTCAAAGAAAAGGTATGGAAGAATGGTATGATGAAGACATCAGGGAATAGGAGAAAGACCTTCTCGCCCAACTGGCTCTGAGGGATCGATAGGAAGAAATATTTTGGAAACAGAAATCAAGGAACCAATGGCTCTAGGACGGGGAGTGTAACACAATTTTTTTCCACAACACAATCATCCAACTAAGACATTGGTTAAAGATCCATAAGTTAAGGAAGAATAATGGTGGACATGCAGAGACTAGGGAGGAGATAGAAGAATAATTGATGCAACACTTCAAAAATGTTATGATCGAAGACGAGGATAATAGACAATAGCACATAGAAAGAACCACAAGGCTCATCCCCAGGGTGGTTACCCATGAGCACATGATCAAGCAAATCTATCAGAGTCAGTAGCAAGTTAGTTTATGTCAAACAATCTGATAGAATGAAGAGTTCACGTCTCTCATATATAAAGCATTCAAATTAAATTTATGAATATAAGTTTATAGGTAGATAGTTATTATAGTCTTTAATGTTAAGTCGATAGCTTCACAGAGAAGCAATTTTAGTCTATCTATATGAAGAAGAAGAAGATTGAAAATGTGTAGACATAGAAGGAAGAAGAGATGCGTGTAAGTGTGCACACACGATTCCTTTCAGCCACAAATTATAAAAAATGATACAAACTCGACTTACTTAGCATATATATAACTATACAGGTAGATTTTATTAGATCGATTCACATATCTCATATCTTATATCGAAAATTATAGCACTTTCTTTTAAACATGATGATGATATATCTATCTCCAGGACTATCTATCTCCAGGACCGGTTAAAAGCTCTTATGCGCGTGCATATAATAACAACTAGACTGTTTGTGTGGGACGTTTGTGAAAAACACCTGATATTTGGTTTGTTGGATGGTTTGAACGTACATGTTTATTAAGGATTTGTTAAAAATAGTGGAGAAGTTTGTCCTCGGCGCCAATGGAACTATCGCTGCGAAACTATACTACGGGCCATGCGATTTGAATTTACATATTTCCTGGGCTAAACTACCTGTTGATCCGTTTGAAGAGATAATAGTGTAGTCGATAATGTAGTCGATATCAATTCTGCTGCAACTAGTTCATATATCACACGTTATATGTGTACTCTTCTATCATTAGATATGGATATCACACGTTATATGTGTACTCTTCTATCATTAAATCTGGATATCACACATTATATGTGTGTACTTTGTATATATGTGTACTAGCTTCCTTCTGTTCTTAGTCGCACATTCTTATTCTGCAATGATTCTCTTGGACATGCATTCCTGGTGGGTTTGTATTTGAATTATTTTTTTTCCTAGCCTCACACATTTAAACTCTCTTTATATGTATTTGTCAATTTGTATTATAATTACTTGCTTTAATATTGTATCATAAAGCCTAACATTATGGCTACATATATATATAAATACAACATCTTTTGTGAATTATAGGAATAACTTTGTATCCTCACGAAGAGTTTTTATTTTTTATTTTTAGAGTATTATTCTTTTAAATGGTTGAATTAAATTAACTAGTTATCATTTGATTGCACTCAAGCATACAAATAATATATATAGACTTAATTTTTAATTAAAAAATATAATTTTTTTATCTTTTAATTATGGTGACTATAACATAATTTTTTAAATAATATTATTTAGCTTAACTAAAAAGTTTTTAACAATATTTTATCTACAAGAAGTTAAGATATTGATTTATTTTAAGATGATTATTTGACTTTACTTAAAAACCCTTAATATTAATCAACTCTATGTTAAAAACAAGGTATTTTTTAAGGATTATAATTGTATACTTAAGTATAGTATTTTAGGTAATTATTTTGAATTGAAAAAATATGTAGAAAGAGAGAGGTGGGTGAATATTAATTATGAAACATACAACTTACTAGTAAGACTTGTAAATTTTTGCGAATATTATGATAAAAAAAAACATATTTTATGTAAAATAGGTGATATTAGAGACTAAAAATGATCAAATAGCAAATTTATCTTTTGGAAAAAAAACCCCAAAAAAAGCCAATTAGCAAAACTTTGCCCCTAAAAATTTCCCTAGCTAAAAGATCTGTCATATGTGTTTGTTAAAGCCTTACAACGGATAATAATTTATTTGATGGTTAATGACATTTATTAGCTTAAGTGCATACCTAGTGAACACCACAACTCACTTTTCATTAAGCACCCATGACACCCAGATGACACCTGTCATCAAACTCATGGATTTCTAGCCATTCAATCTCTCTCACTTCCCCTCTCCCTATTGGATTCATGCCCCTATAGTTTAGTTGAGTCAAGCCCTTTAGTGTCCTAAGTCTACAAAAATCCTTTAGTGTCCTAAGTCTACAAAAATAAAATTACAACTTAGAAATATACATAAACATTACTTACAATTTACTTTACTGTCGGATCATAACCTTGAGCTTCTCACCAAGATCTTGTACATTATGCATTTTATTTGTATTTTTATGATAAAAGAATTGTACATTGTAACTTAAATTATTCTAAATTTATCTAAACTCTCTTTTGTCAAAAAACTGTTTCTCAATTATTGCATTGTATGTACATAAGTAGTATGGACTATGTCCAACTCAAGTGAGTTTAAATATCGTGAGTGGCTCAGAACGGAAATAAAAGATAACAAGGAGGTTCAATTCCTGTGTGAACGGTATACATGAACGTAGTTGTATATGCAAATTTTAAATATAATTGAATCACATCTTACAGGTGTATGCATGCATGGGTTTTGAGCTAGATTGAATGAGCTTAAACTTATCCTAAACTATTTATGATGCAGGATATTGAATTAAACTATTTATGATGTAGGATATTGAACGTGAAAGGAAGATAAAAGAAAATCTTGAAGCTATAGAGGAGGAGAAAAGAAAATATTGAAGCTATGGAGAGGATGATACTAAATAAGTCGTTGAATTAAAAGAGGCTCTTCGTAGGCTCTTATGGCTTCACTCTGCTAGAGCAAGATGTTGTATCCACATCGCCTCAGAGATTATGCACCATAATTCTCTAATGCTCTAATTTGCATTAGAGGCATGTTTCCATAGCAGTGAGCATTGCAATGGCACTAAATGGAGGACATGGAGCAAACATGAAGGTGAGTTCGAACAAATATAGGAATGCAGGTGAGATCGAACAAATATCGGAATGCATGGAGGACACGGGGAACACATAAGGTGAACACATGGAACACATGAAGGTGAACATGTGGAAAACATCACTGCTGTGAACACATGGCAACAATGAAACAATAACATACATACTATGTTACTAACATTTTATGTTTGTTAACTAATGCTACAGAAGATAGCATTAGCTTATGGATTACTTGCTACCACGTTCTTTGTGTTTTAACCATAAGTTGAAATATTAAAAAATGAAATTGGCCTCGATTTGAGGCCAAATAAGAGGTCGAATATGTTGATTGGTCAACAGAACGGTGTCAAATAACTTCATTGGACAAAACGATATAAAAAATTTGTTTATTTATGTTTGATTTGAAAACTTGAATAAAAAAAAGACACTCGAAAATAAAACTTACGATTAAATGTTTTGAATGTTTTGAATTTTGTGTCGTTTAATGGAAAATGACGGCAAACCGATTACTATAGTCCGTGCTAGCCCGGGCATATTTATTCATTTCAAATATTCAAAATTTATATCACAATGATGCGATGCACTTTGACATTTTATTTGTATTTCGCACGATATTATGTAATCTCCTAGATATTTAAAAACGTTTTTTAACTTTTTCAATTATTTTGTAAATAAAATTTATATCACAATGATGTGATGCACTTTGGCATTTTATTTGTATTTCGCTCGATATTATGTAATCTCCTAAGTATTTAAAAATGTTTTTTAACTTTTTTAATTATTTTGTAAATAAAATTTGTATATTAATGTTTGACTTTAAAATTAAAATAGTTATAATTTTAAATCTTAAATAAAATAAAAATAGTTTATATATTATTAATTGAATGTGTGATTTAATGATGAAAATTATATAAATCACAATTTAAAAAAATAAATAAAAACAAAAAAAATCAGTTGGTATGTTTTTATTTTATTGTTCTAAAGGTTCCTATTGTTAAGTGAGGTGGTTGGGGGCGGTTAGCTGTGGTCATCCCCATCCTGAGTCTAAACCTATGACAACCAAGACATGGTGCCTAGTGAGTTTGTTTCTATGTAACTGGAAAAAAAATGTATTGCTCTACAATGTGGCTAGTGTGTTGTGGGATTTTATTGTTGTTATAACAACTATAACGATGTCGCTGTAAAATTTGTCATTTTTTTGTTTGCTTACATTGTCATGTCATTGAATAATAATGTTTGAAGAATAAAAATTGATATAATAGCAATGTCAACAATTAAATGAACACAATAGATTACGTGACTATATTTAAAAGCTTTTAGTTGTAGCAAACTGCATGGCATGCACAAATAAAATAGCTTGGTTATCTTACCGTCATCTTGTTCTATTAACCAAGTGGTTCTGGCAATGCAGCGTGGAATTTATCACCACTCACTAATTATGTTAATGATGTTAATGATGTTTTTTTTCACCACTACTTTGGTCTATTGAACCTTAAGAAGGAGAATACTTGGTTTGCTTTAAAACTTGATCCTATGCTCAAAAAGCTTGTCAAGAAGATTTATGTCCAATAACCTTCCCTGCATTATGTCCACCTGTAATTACTTCATGTGCTTCTCGTAGGATAGGTAGTCATTCATGCTCTAATACACTGCTACGTAGTATATCATCCACTCCCAGCTTATAGATTTGGCCCACAATCAACTAGAAATTAGCACGTCATGTCACCAATTTCCTACACTACGCAACTGTGTAATCTTTCAATGCTCATTCAATTCCAAAGAATGCATGCTCCTCAACAGACTCTCTGATATGTATATTGGAAAAATATTATTTTCCATCCATCTTCGTACTATCAACTTTCCAGCAATACACTAGTTGGTTCAAATGCACCAAATCCATGTGATATGCGTAGACTGGCTTTTGTGTCACTATCGAAAAAAATAATTGCTTAGTTTTACCTCACGTAAATTATCAACTAGGTTCAGTAAACTGATGAGTTTTCGTGCAAAGTATTTGCAGAATCAAGACTCAATTTGTCATTCCAACTAAGCACACCATCAATTTTCTCTTTGAGATACTGGGTAGGTTGGATAAGATTCATTGTGTGTATACTGGACAAGCACACTTCTAAACTTCACAAACAATTATAGGCATTGTAACACTGTATTCGGTGTTATACGAGAATATGTATCCGGATAAAGAATAGATCCATCTTCATAAATAATACAAATTGAATAATAATTGAATTAGGATAATTAATATTACATTGAGGGCCTCTTTTATATATTGTTATGCACCTTTTGAGAGGAGTCATGTCCTCTTAGAATAATTATAATTATAAATATTATTAATTAATTATTAGTTTATATTTATTAATTATTTTATTTATATTTGTGACATTGCCTTGCCCTTCAGGGAAGCTTTGTCCTCAAAGCTTGAGTTTGTTGATGTCATCTTTTTTTATTCGGGCTCTATATTGAACCAATGACTTGAGACATGCAAGTTTGATTACGACCATTGCATTATTTTGCTTCTTTTGCTTTGGAATTTGTATTAAGTATATAGTTGGTGAAGCTTTGTTTACGCTCTTGTTGCTTGTGTGGTTGTTTAATTTAACTATTTTTGCCATCAGTTGAGCAGATTCCATAGACTTGGCAATAATAACTATCTTCGTGATGATATTCCTAGCATATTTTATGCCAGTTCTTTTAAAAGGGGTCTTTGTACTTATATTGCTCACAAAAAAATCAATCTTATTTGGTGTTTGATTAATCTTATTTTTGTTCCCATTGATGTGTTTTGGAGGTGAGAGGATAGTTAAGGTAGAGGATGAATCCAAAATATCTAGTTTCTCAAAGACTTCCTTTGCACATGGTGGGATCCATTCCTTGTTGATGCATTGATCATCATTATTCTTTGCAACATCGGTTTGCCTCTCATCACAATCTTGGCCAGGAACATCTTTCTCCTTGTCAACTAATTCATTGTTAGATTCATCATTAATAAGGTATGTTATATCTTTGTCTTGCATATTTTCTTGATGGATTCCATTACTTTGATCGTTGTTGACATCATGGTCTATTGTACCTTCCTCTTTTGCATCGGGTTGGGTGGCTTCTTCTACATGGTTTTTTCACATACATCTTCATTTCCTTTCAACATTTTGTTAATGGATTTTTTTATTTCATCTATGTCCTTTTGTATTTTCTCAAACAACTTCATCAATTCTTCAATATAAGATGCCATAGATTTTATAAGGAAGATTTTTATTCTTCTATGTCTAAATATAATAATCAATGATTATTATATTCAATAATAATTGGTATATTTTTTATAATAATATTATTAATAATGTTTATGATTAATAATATTTAATATTAATAATATTTATTAAAATAATGTTTTTTTATAATAATAATGTTCACTATTATTATAAAAACTTAGTTGTCTTAAAATTAGGGTTTTTGAATTATGGAAGGTGGGAGGATGGAGTGGATGTAACGGGAAAGTGATTAGATGGTGGATGTCTGTAGAAGGTTGTGCCGGAGGGAGCACTCAGAACGCAGGCATGGAGGGGAGCAGGGGTAGAGAAGGGACGAGCTGCGGGGGCTAGGAGGTGGGAGGTCGCGACATGAGGATAATCTATGCATAGGAGGGTAGGTGCATCAATGAGTGAAGTTGGAGTTGGATGGGGCAATGGCAAAGATAGGTTGCACGAGGAAGATGGTGCAGTGGGATAAGTAGTCAGTGGTGAGGCTAGAAGCAACGATGGGATGAGTATGAGGAGTGGGCATGGTGCACGTAGATACAGGAGATGAAGTGTGGGTGTGAGTGGAAAGGGGGAGATGTGAGGATGAGGATGAGAGAAATAATGGGCAAAGCAGGAGAGTGTGGCAGGTTCTTATTGGTGTAAGTGAAGGGTATATACAAAAATATGGGTGGAGGTGCAAGTGGGGAGGAGAGTATGGCAGGCAGAGGGAATAGTTGCAGAAGTGAACGAGCGCAAAGGAGTGTGGGAAAGTGAGGGGCGTGAATGCTAGTGAGGGAATAGAGAGTGGAGAGTGACAGTGTGTGGGAGTGGGAAGGATTGATGAGGGTCGAGAGGTGAGATTGGGAGGAGGGTTGGGATGAGAAAATGATAGGGTTTAAGGGAGTCAAATCTAAGCTTATAGTAGGAGGAGAGAATCCACTCTGATACCAATGTAATACCGTATTTGGTGCTATGCGAGAATCTGTATCCAGATAAAGAAGAGATTCATCTTCATAAATAATACATATTAAATAATAATTGAATAAAGATTATTAATATTACATTGAGGGCCTCTTTTATATATTGTTATGCAACTTTTGAGAGGAGTTGTGTCCTATTAGAATAAATATAATTACAATTAATATTAATTAAATATTAGTTTATATTTATTTATTATTTTATTTGTGTCTGTGGCAGGCATCAAGATTGCAAACATTATCAAATTGTCTAGGCAACAACCATACCTATTGTAATTAAATCAAGTAGAGGAAAAGTAAAACACATAGGTAGAAAATTAAAACCAGGCCATTGAGAGGTCATGGGTTTAGGCCCTATGATATTTTGAAACACCTCTTGGACTCTTGGGTTAATGTCTTCTCAAGATCTAGGGACACCACACTCGGTCGACACACTTCCATGAAATGTAAAGTGTTGGAATATAAATTGTGGTAAATGAAATGAGGAGAAAGGAAATAAACTGCTATGGAGGACTTCTAGCTCACAGTATGAATCAACAAGCTTATTAATTCCAACATCAAAATATTACAAAGAGTACAATGATATTTCTCCAACCTCACACTCACTAATATCTAACATATTTTCTCTTACATCCAGCATGGTGGATCAATGATATGCTCTCATATTTATTAGTAAAGTTCAAATGAGAAAATTTTACATGAAGATAAGATCAGATCCAAAATAAGTGGATCTCATAACAAATAAGTCTTGAATCCGAAACATGTCAATTTCTTCATAAAATCTTGGATTTAGTCTTAAGATGGTTTGGATAGGTTATTGAGATAATAATCCATGAGATATATATGCCCAAAGTCATGGATGTGAGTCGTGACTTGATCAAACTTCTTAATTACTAGAATTATGCTGCACTATCAGAATTCCAAGAAATTGCCAAAATGACCATTTTTAGAGATCATTCCAAATCACCCATCAAATCAATTTTTTTCAAGGAGTTTCCACATAATTAAATGAATGACCCAATCCTGAGAAAAAAACCCATGTTTTATTTTTCCAATATTATCCTCTAAATGTTCAGAAATGACATGGAAAGTTTGACTACTAAACTGGCTCAAGATACTAAGAAAGGCTATCCTCAAACCTAGATTTGGCATAGCTATAGGATTCACTATTACCTATAGAAAAATCCATAAGTAACCCTTCCTTGAATCTCTAGAACCAAAAATCAATAGCCCTAGACCCCTTGTTATCTGGATTCTTCAATTATTCCACCCTCTCCTAAGTCCATACTACTAGCTGAGGCCTTCGCCATCAATTGTTGATCTCATATTTCCTTTTTTCCCATTCACATAATAAATAAGGAAGTTGAAAAAAGAAGATGTCATGTAGATTGGAATAAATATTACCTATATTTCCATTGTTGTGGATCATTTGACAATCCTCTACTCTCCTTCTACACAAACATCTCTTCCTTACTCTCCAACCATTCTTTGATCTCAACCTTGGTAGGTTTACACCTTATTTCATCATCCTCCCTCTATAGTCCTAATGTAAGTCTCGGCAACAAAACCAATTTATTAGTTGGTGTTAGTCAGACCCGGGGTTAAACAGGATTCACCAACAAAACACCCTACAGACCCCGACATTTTCAATACCATACAAGAATGATATGGTCTCTCCTGAGACACATATAGGAATTATAGAGACCATAACAGAGGTTACATAGAGGGGGATGCGGTGGTGCTTTCCATATTCGTATTCATTGATTAACTTGCTTGTGCATGTGGAACACTAAATAACCTAACATTCATTCTTTACAACATACTAAGTATCATTCCAATATAGAGACATACACACACTATGCAAAATAGGATAGAACCATCTTCATATTTTTCATGCAACAAAACTCAGTACAAATTACAACCATACAATATATATCAAATATTTTACCTTCAACTCAATAGCTTAATTGATTCCTTGGAATACAACAAATACCCATTACAACCCAAAAACCTAGTATCTATGAACCTTCCAACCCCAACCCATTACAAAAATTGTCTTAAAATAGGTTATAGGCTTGTTCTCTTTCCTTGTCATTAGCTTGTGCATGACTTGATGGGTATGAAAAATTCCATGCGCAAGTTCTAGTCGGTGCATGACATTATCCTTTCTCATATTTTCCCCTGACTGACAGTTTTCCCTACCACCTGGATGCTTCGATGCCCATCCACTCGTGTCGAATCTTAGGCACCAACACCATTCTGAATTGTATTCATTACAAAAGCAAGCACACAAAAGCTTACCACTATGGCAATCCATTCAATGAAAGGTCTCATTAATGGAAGTCGTCTCAAGCCATATCATGGCCTGTAGGGCCACATAAATATGTAAGTCTATATTAATGATAAAAGCAATAATGTAGGATATGATGTATAAATGTCAAATAAATATTCCCAAGTACATATGGCAAAGAAGTCTAGGTAATTTTGTCAAATTTAGTTTCAAATAAAATTATACCTAGGTGATGTCATGGGGGAATCCAATAACAACTAACTTCATATCGCAAAACCGATTGCATAGGATGGCAATCATATTTGTTTACGGAGTGACAGTTGTATAATTAGATCAGTAAGGGAATGTCATAATTAACATTATTGTTTTCACAGGTGAGATTCATCCTGAGTGTTGATATGGAAACCTGTATGATTTTACTCAATGTACGTTTTGGACTACTAAGCAGAGTCCATCATCAAGAGGATTTGAATGTCGTAATTAGCATTATTGTTTTCAGAGGTGAGATTCATATTGAGTATTGATATGGAATTCTGTGTGATTTTTTATGTACTCAACGCACATTTCGGACTATTTAGTATTCCAAAACGTACATCGAGTACATCAAAAATCACACAGGTTTTCATATCAATACTCAAGATAAGGGAATGTCATTTATTGTTATTTTAGGGTAAAAAGGGTAGTTCATTAGAGAGTTAACAGGGTGGTTATATTTGAATTTTGAAAAAAAACACATAAAGTACAACGACTCGCTGCATTTAAGAAAGAATCAGCAATCATCTTAGAATAATGACACCTAGTTAGTTTAGTTAACCATTGCTCACAAGGAGGATAGTTCACACTCCCAAAAGGTGAATATTGGCAGATCACACGGGATCCAGGAGGAGTTATGACCGATATAGGGTAGAATGATGACCACATGATAAGGAAATTTCCAAGTTGTTTCATCTTTTAAATAAATAACAGTGTGCACACTTCAGTTCTATTAAATAATTGAGACGCAAAGGGTAAGGAGGGAAGTGGTCAAGTTCTGTCACTAAGCAGAGTGCAGTGAGCAGGAAAAACAGTTGGAAGTAAGAAACATGTTTCCCACAAGGAGTCGAGCAGTTGTAGGATGAATACTAGCATACTTCCCATAAGGAGTTGAATAGTTGCAGGATTGATCATAGAGTGGAAATTAAGGGAGCACTTCTTGGTCAAGCACCGTCCATGAAGTTTGTGGACTTCAATATGCAAGATGTAGAAATTTTTCCTACCCAATCATTGTCAAATTACGTAGAGACTATAGAAGAACCATACGACACAGGGAAGTGCATTACGAAGAAATGGGTGAAAAAGTTGTTCCAACCTAGCATTATGTCAATTTTGGAGGTCCCTCACTTTGGGAATAGACCCAGCATCACAGGATGCATAAGATTCCTATTTAGAAAAGTACACTGAGTCTTTCTATGGTTGGATCAGCCACACCTCATTAACGATAGCTTAATCTAGAAGGTCTCTATTATATCATGCATAAGTGAAGATCATGTCAAAGCCATAGTGACGTGCAATATGAATCCAAACAAGGACTACCATAAGTATGGAATGCACAAAGATACGTAGGGAGTGATGATATCTACAATCAATGATCTCAAAGTATGCTTTACGATGTAGGTATTGGCGGGAAACATTGTATGCAAGTGCAGAAAAGATGAGTTCCTATGGATTTACTATTTGCAGTAGACTGGTGCACCCAAGGTATCAAGATGAACTGGAGCAATTGCCTACTAAAAAATTTTCTAGTGGAATCCACCTAAGGAGGGTGAATATGACATAATGGTTACATATTACTTCCCTGCACCAAGGTTCTATGTGTCGTAGCACAACTCAGTCAAGGAAGTCCAATAGATGAGTAACATAGCATTCTAGTGCTGGTATACTATGATGATTCAGGTTATGATTGAGTCATATCATATTCTATCCCACTGAATAGATAAGTATAGGTCTACAGTACATTTTGTAGTAGATGCTCATAATTTTTTTATATCACCACACACGAATCCAAATAACAAGAAGTAGCAATGGAGGACTAACCTCTCGAGTTTCAATTATTCCCATATTAGGATGTAGAGGTGTTGAATACACCCAAGGACAAATCTAAGAATAAGAAAGAAATTAAAGGTAATTAGGTGCATGTTTCCCCTTTATTTAGCTAGAAGAAAAAGAAGAAGGAAAAAGAGACGAAAGTTGAAGGCTCACGACTGCAAAAGAAGAAACACACAATAATCATGCCTTCTAACACCAAAAATTAGGAGGAATAAGAGCCATAGAAAGAAAAAATCGGAGACCGAGGGACCCAGCAAGAACATCACCCAACCAGAATGCACAGAGGAGAAGCTTCAATCACCAGGTCGTAGCCCCACAGAAAAAGGCCAATGGATCAAAATGCAATTATTTCATGAGAATAAAGGAGTGGTGACATAGGAAATCACACTGTAAGACATCATCAATGCAATTGGGGTTAATGTCATGTGCCCAAATTTTTACTATGGACCATTCTAGTAGACTAGGGGATGCATGGCCTAAGTCATTTGGTAAAGTTAATGATAAATTATTAAAATGGTAATATGGGTCATGAATTTGTAAATTGTGATCTCCAAAATTCGTAAATAATGCAACATTAGATAAAATTAGACAAGGAGGGCGCATAAGAGGGTGTATTGAACCCACATGAGGTGTAACTTCCCCATCTAAGGTGGAAAAAGTATCATAATAAATGCATATTATGACTATTTTTGGAGCCTCTCCTGGCGGGTGTTCAAGGGCAGCTCCCCCGTTGCGAAAATTTAAGAAAAATGCCTTTTAAAATGTTGTAATTTCATAGTCAAGACTTGATCAATAATGGGTGATTTACAAGCCCGCAGTTTTGGGAATCCCTTGGTATTCCCTTTATAAAATGAAGGAATTGTAATACGACTATGTATTGTATTGTAGCATTGTAAAACAATCTATGTGATTGTGTGAGAGATACTATGAGAGAGTGAAGAGGAAATGTAGTGGGTTTGCTGCAGGTTGTATCCCTTCATTTTGTTGGACGATATAATAATAAAAGGACTGGAAAATTCTGTGTGGACATAGCCCATATTGGGTGAACAATGTTATATTGGTGTCTCTCTTGTAATGTGCTTATGTTTTAATATTTGCCTCTTGTTTATTGTTATTTCTCTGCGGTCATGTTTTCTAACACTAATAACTATGTGTATTGGATCAGGGATCTAATTGGACATGTTACAGTGGTTTGGAAGCATATATTGTGGGATGCACTATAATACTCATATTCAAGTAGACATAATAAATCCATTGTTTGTACCAAAATAAAATTCAATATCATTTCCATTGAAAAATTGGAGCTAATATTCCTAATATTTAATTAGGGATATTACAGTGGTATCAAAGCATATTCCTTCATAGTTGTGGGAACTAAAAAAAACTTTGAAGAAGATTTATAGACATGGATACACCTAGTATTGACATGTTGGAACTAGATGCACGGGAGCTTGACGTGAGCATAGCATGGGAAGAGTCATTTTTTGACAATGGTTTCAATTCTTTGGTGGATGACAATGAAAGAGATGAAACAATAGATGGAGGTTTGCATTATCCACATGAGTGGGATTATTTCTTACATGACACCATATACCATGTGGAAAGTGAAGAGGAAGTTCCTTCAAGAGTTAGACTAGTAAAGAGCATAAGGTTACCATATTTTTGCCCTGCCACCACCATAGAAGAGGATAAACATGAATGGGGAAGGTTAAGGAAGAACCATGAGAGGTTACTAATGAAAAAAAACAAGTTACAATAGGATCTAGATAAATATTTACAGGTGTTTTAATCCTTGCTACCATATTTCTCTACATCAAAACGTATGGAGAAGTTGTTTGGTTTCTCTAGGAAAGGAGCATCGAAAGGTTCCAATCATAAGATTGGTTTAGAAGACAATATGTCCATTGTGTTTTCTTAGCCTTCAAAGGAAAATGAGGAGAGCTACAGTACATTGAATAAGGAACCATGATGTTCCATTTGTCCAAACAATGAGACACCTAGTCCTATAGGTGGTGAGCTTCAAGAAGAATCACTCCTTTAGGAGCACAAGTCACTTCATGATGGATGCAAGATAGAAGAAAGATGTGTAGCAGCTGAACATGAAGAAAAAAGTTATCCTTCCACTCTCCATCAGAGATTCACTATGAAGCTAATGTCAATTACACAAAGGAAGGGAGGATAACATAAATGTGTGATCACAATTTTGATTTATGTTGCATTCATAATTCCTTGCATTGTCATGAGATAACAACCATTTCACATGAGAATAACGGTATTGTAGAATCTTCTAATGTTTATTTGGATGTTAAAGATGAATTCTTTGTTGTGGATTCATGTGAAAAGGTTTTCTGATTTTTTATATCTTCCTTTAGAATATGTAAACAAGACTCGAGACTTTGGAAATGAGTGGTTGCAAAGAGCTATGAAAGAAAGTTTCTTGGTAACCCAAAAAAGGAAACATAAAGAAACCTATACTCCACGACCATTACTTCTAATTGAAGAATGTGCAGAAGTAGAGCATGTAGGGGAAGAAGATGATTTGGGGGAGGATAAAAATGGGAACAAATCAGAAAATTTAGTGGACAATTTTCCCCATGAACCTCATCTTTTGATAGGACAATTGAAGGTAAGCAAAGAAAAGAGTAGGGAAGCCTTGAAGAAGTGTGATTATATGCAACATTAGTGGTAGATTGTTGTTGGAAAGATTCAAGGACATATGTTATCTTGGGAAAAGAACCTTCAATTGCATATTTGCTAGCAATTAGAGAAGTAGTGTTGGAAATGAAAGCTGACTATCTACACCTACTTTCGATAGATATCATCTTCTCTTGATTGCAAAAATGTACCATGGTTCACTACAAGAAGAAGAAGAAGAAGTTGACATGCTCACTCATGTCATGAATGGTTGGGTCATGTATTTGTACAGTGTGATGTCGAAAATTTGTAAATAATGAAACAATAGAAAAAATTGAACAAGGAGGGAACATAGGAGGGTGTATTGGACCCACATGAGATGTAACTTCCCCATCCAAGGTTAAAGAAGGCTCATAATGAAGGAATCTTATGAAATGTAACTCCCTGGGATAAAATTAGCAAGTAAGGGTGTCATTATAGAATTTTAACTCCCAAAACGAATCTTATGACAACTTATGACAATAATCGTGTCCTATGACAACTTACAATAACCTATGACATGTTGCAGGTCTTAAATTTAGCCAAAGAGGGCACTATAGGATAGGGTGGGTCCACATGTCAGTGTAACTCCCCCAAAATCAAACTAAGCCTCTCTAATTAAAATGTCCAGCAAAGATAAAGGTATTATTGGGTCAAATAACATTAGAGAGGAAGTAAATGATTTCCAAGGTATAATTCTCTCATGAAAATAACATTTATTACTATTTTATTAATATTTTATGATAGAATTATAGAATGAAGAGAAATGGACTCAATGGAGTCTAGAAAAATGATGCATACTTCTTGGGAGAGGGATTTTGGACATATTTATTTTGAATAGGAGAGATATTGTGGATTTTAAATCTTGGGATATGTTCCCCCCGCAATTGTGATCTAGTTTTTGTGGTGAAAGATTCCACTGAAGCTAGTAGAGAGGAGGGGATCATCTATATCTCTTCAGTGAGCTTCATTGTAGTTGATTATTGAGAGGAGAAGCCACCTTCATATTTCTCTACAAATATTATTACATAATTTTATGTCCATTTTCATTAGTTGATTCAAGTTCATGTTGGTGTGTTTGATTTCTAGTTATTAGTAGTGTGGATTTGTAGGTTTCCTAGAGTGTAGTGTTTGTGGTGGTTCCTACTTGAAGCAGGTGCACTTGTGGTTGTCCAAACTTCAAGAAGCATGATATAATGGCTATATATCATTAATATTTGATGGAGGGTTCACTGGAGGTGGAATAAATGCAACTTGGGGTCAAAATATTGCTTTCGGAGGGAGGAACAATGAAGAAAATCACTCATTTGGAGCAGTAACTCTTGCTCGTTTCTCTATGGTTCATTAGCAACCATCTCTACTATGTTTGAAACATATATTTTTATATATTTAAATATTATGTAGAATCCATTTATGTAATCTCTGATAATTCTCCATTCATAATAAAAATCACAATGTTTTCCCCATATGTTGTTCAATATTCAAGCATAGGTTGTTTTAAGAGTAAATGATTAAGCTATGAGTAGATATGTAAATGTAGTGGTGTAACCTTAATGTTATATATGTGAATATTTCAAAATAGTCTTTCTTTCTATTAGTAATCCATTTGTCTTGATTTATAAGTATTTGGAAGCAATTGGTGTTGATTTGGAAGCTTTAAATTTGTGGGTGTTCTCAATTGTGTATCGGTGTTAGCTAGGCAGAAATCCATCATCTAGTTCAGCCATTTATGAGTGTTTTTGGGTTGTGAAACCTATCCCATTGCGTCATCAGTGTTATTTTTAGTAGGAAATACTTTTTATTTCATCCCAAAAGGTTTATGTATGCCCAACTTATGATTATTTTACCAGTCGGTTAGAATGTACAATTATGCTTGTGCACCCTCAGTAGAAATGTCTATTTAGTCTTGAGTTTAAGTGTTCAAATATTCCATAAAGTTATATGTATATTTTTAGTAGTCAAATTTGGTGTTTCTAGGAGTGTTAGGGTTTATTTGAAGCTGTTTAAGAAATATTTGATCATGTTAGGAGGTTTTTGGAAAGAGTTGGAAACCTAGAGTTCGGTGTGGTCAGATTTGAACTAGTGCTCCTAGTTTCGAACCCGGTGGTTCTCTCGGGTTGTGTTAGAGTTGATAGATATGAGCATTGGATCGGGGATCTTATTGAACACGTTATAGTGGCTTGAAGCATATATTGTGGGTTGCACCATATTATTCATATTCCAGTAAACAAAATTAAGCCATTGTTTGGACCAAGTTAAAAATCAACATCATTTCCATTGAAAAATTGGAGTTAATATTCCTAACCTTTAAATGGGGATATTTCAATTAAATTATATTCTTAATAGGTACTTTGACTAGAATCTACACAAGTATTATCCAAGCTTAAGATGAAGTTGCAATTGGGAATCCCAAGCTAGTAAGGTTTTGCAATGGAAATAGATGAAGGTTCTACAATGGAAATAGATGAGATTACATGGAAATCCGTAGCAGCCATAGGACAACATGATACTCAAATCATGGATAGTATGGTTCTAAGTGTAGACCTTCAATTAGTCATCCTGAAGGATGTAGAGTATTATTCATCCTTAGAAAACAGTTGCTCTATATTTTTGGTGGAAATGTTGTAGTTACCAGTTGATCAACTATAGAAGTACATGGTTACACTTACTCAGGAGATGGGAGTGCACCAGATGGAATTAAGCAGAGCATATAACCACATCCAATAGCAACATGTTGCAAAAGTTATTGTGTATTCTTCCTTTTTCACCACAATAGACGAAATGTATATGCTTGATCGGGAAGAAGAACAAGAAACATATGTGCAGGAGTCAGCAAAGCAGTAGTTTGAGGAAATTAAGATGATCATCCAAGGACTGTGCGTATAAAAAATAGTGTTGAAAGAAAAAGTAGTGAATGATGACACCCCCAAACAATAGAGTTGAAGAAACATATAGCACAATTTGAAGAAACCTTTGAGAAATACAGGGCTTAGATAGAAGGTATAACTAAATCTATAAGTACCAGTTTTCATTTATGGAATTATTTGCAGGATGCACCAGAAGTGACCCATAAAGAAGACCAAATAAGGATGTTGGAGGATCAAGTCAAGGATAAAAATAAGTCATTAACCACTTTACCCATGTTTGTGTGGATGGAGGTCATGACAAATATCTCGAGCCTCACCAAGAAGATCACGTTAACTCGTGCATAGCAACAACATGTCATGACTCAAATTATGCAATTTCAAGAGAAAGCAAGAGCGCACTACAAGAAAGTTACTAAGGTACATGATAAGCCACAACAAGTTGTCACACTAGGAGAAACCTAGTGATTTCAACCATAGTCTACTAAATTGGAGCAGGTTTCCCAATTCCATAATTGTTTTAAATGACTAGTATAGGTTGTGGAGCAGTTAGACATCCATGTGACCGAATTTACTGAGGAGATCACCAAAGTATTTCATTAAGTCCGACAAATAATTTTTGAAGATTTAAATTAGCTCGAGGATAAGCCAAACAAAGTGTTGGGGGGTTGTTGGTGCCCAAATTTTGAGGAAACAAGTTGGGCACCATAGAACACACTTGTCAACAAGGGACGTTCCCAAGAGACCAATGCACGAGAATCTTGCAACTTAGTTCAATGGTACTCCATGCATGGAATTTTTGCATTTTTCCTATACCACACATGGATTAACAACTTGCTGGAAACATGAGCCTATTTATAGGCCTATTTGGTAATGGGATGGGGTTTGAATGTTCAAATAATCAATTAGAGGATATTCCTAGTGGGATATACTAGGGATTTTTACTATTATGGAATTTTGTTGTATCCATAAGAATCAATTAAGTTGGTAAGCTGAATGTGAACTCTTAGGATTTGACCTATTATGGTTGTAGTTTGTACTAAATTTTATCGAATGAGTAATATGAAACTTGTTCCTTCCTACTTCGTGTAGTCTGCTTATGATTATGCATTGTGATGAATGTCTAGTTTACTATAGGAGATGAATGTTAAGTGATTTATTATTCTCGATGCATGGTTAAGTTAATGAATGAATAAGACCAGGGAGAATATGATACCATCCCCCTCTACGCAACCCATGCAAATGTCTATATAATTCCTGTACGCATCTCAGGTGACACCTTATCCTACTTGCAAGGTATTTAAAATGTCGACACCTATGGGGTGTTTTGATGGAAAAGTCGTTTGAACCCTGAGTCTAATTGACACCATCCAACATACATATCCATTGATCCTGGCATCACCAAAAATATCAATATAGGTGTTGATTTATCCTTTGAGGAGATCGTGCAATATACTGCTTTATTCAAAGAGTTTTGTGGTGTGTTTGCTTGGTCATACGAACAAATGTCAAGCATTGATCCTAGTATAGTTGAACATCGAATAAAGACCTATGAAAATGTTAAACCTTTGCAACAGAAGTTACATATAGTTAATCCTAGAAAATTAGTTTCCATCATAGTAGAAGTAAAAAAAGCTCCTAAAATCTAGCTTCATATATCCTATGCATTTACTGGAATGGGTATCAAATCTTGTTTATGTTGACAAAAAGTAAGGAATAATCTGAGTCTATACTAACTTTAGGGATCTCAATTTGAGTTTACCCAAAGATAATTATCCCACACCATTTATCAATTAGATTATCGATGAATGTGCCGGTAACAAAATATTTTCCTTCATGGATGGATTCTCTTGCTACAATAAAATTTAGATTAAAAAAGAATAACATAAAATGGCCTTCATTTCTCCATGTGGCACTTTTGTCTATCGAAAAATTCCCTTAGACATGAAAAATGCTAGAGCCACTTTTCAATGAGCCATCCCATATGTGTTCCATGATATAAAGAAAATAGGATGACTTAGCAGCTAAATCTAAGAGAATAGCGTAACATTATGCACATCTTCATGTTGTCTTCATATGATGTTGTAAATGCAGCATTATGTTAAACCCACATAAATGAATATTTTGTGTGGATATTCGGAGATTACTTGTTTTTATTGTATATAAGTATGGGATTATGGTGGATCCCTTCAAGGTTAAGGATATAATACAATTGCCTCCTTTGAAAAAAATCAAACAAATTCAAATCCTATAAAGGAAAGTAAACTTCCTTAGAAGAATTATCCCTAATTATGTTCAAATAGATAAAGGTTTCACACGTCTAAAAAAGATATACCATTCATATGGGATGACCAAGTTGAATTCTCCTTTGATGACTGAAAAAAAATAAAAATTAATGTCATCCCTGGTGCTTAGTCCTCCATACTACAGTAGAAAAATTGTATTATTATGTCCCCGATAGGGGATATATATAAATCGCTCACGGGTATTAATCCATCTTGTTAATTTAATTTTTTAATTTTGCTAAAGTTATACTATAGCTGAAGTATTATTTATTTTGTGTAATTTTTCAAAATTGTAATTAATTGTCAATCTATTGGCTCAAGAAAGATGCCGTTGGTTTTGATATTTGTGCCCCAAGACCCGGCGACAAGATTGCATCACCCTAGTATCTTGGGATGCTGCATGTTGCAGGGAATTAATTGGAATTAATTCATTCAACAATAAGCTATTTTTTTGAGTTTGTTGTCTATGACCTAACTTCTCGAATCTCCACTTTTCACTCACAAAGTTTCCTTTTCAAACTTCCCTGCCAAATTTATTATGTTAAGAATAACAAGTGCCAAATGTGTTGTATTCTAAATAACAAGTGGACTAACATGCAATTTTATGGAGAATTATATAAATATATATGATCTAATGCAGAGATCTCAAACACATCTGTCACTTATATTAATTTTGAGCATTATTAAATTTCAATATTTTATTATTATTATGCGTGTGGTCCATATACAAAAATATTTGCAAACTTACACAAATTAACCTAAAAACTCATTTTTTTATATTAAGTTTTATTTAAATTAAATTATTTATCTCATCCTTCATCCTTCATTAACAGATGACCGCTAAGGTTTGACCCAAATGCTGCTGGGATTCACTCCTCACCTAGCCCGTTGTCCAACAGCTTTATGTGAAGCCCTTCCATCCTTTGAATCCAATGTTGTAGGTAGTCTGTGTAAGTAAGGAACACAGTTATTATAGGCTAGTGAACAGGTAAGCAGTCAAAAGCATAAAACCATAAACACTAGTAGCGGTCGTGGACCGGACTAGCACATCCATAGAGCCAAAATTCAAGGTTTAAGAGGAGAAGATAGCAGTATTTAAGCTTAGAAGTGGACGAGTTTATCTAGTGCATCCAATGCTAGTCTACCACAAGAAGTAAGTAATTAAGCAATTTGCATCTCCTAATATCCATCAACTGTATCCTTTTAAATTTCCACAAAGACTTGGTTCTCACGATTCTAATTTGTAGTCTAGATGTGTGATTTCATCCTCAAAGCGTTTTCATCATGGGAGGCGGTTAAGGCTCCGACTAAGGCTCCACAGCCAGAGAGGTATTACCACCCAAGAATGTCAAGAAAGCACACAGCCAGGGAGGTAGAACGTCCAGAAAGTGGTGATGTGTGACATCTATAAGGTCTAACATCCAGTCTCCAGTCTCAGTAAATACCTTGTTGTGAAAAGAGAAGCCTTCTGCAGTTCTCTCGTCTTGAGCATCATTATCAATGATGCTAGGCAATGAATTTTTAATGCTTCAAACTATACTTTATACTTGTTAGGTTCCTGTTAAATTTTAAAGCTTTAATCGAAATTCTTTGACACAGGGCTTAAAACAGAGATGAACGATTGGACATCATAATAGGAGATCCTATTAAATTTTAAAGCTTTAATCGAAATTCTTTGACACAGGGCTAAGCTAGAAAACATAGATGAACTATTGGACATCATAATAGGAGACCTCACAAAGTCTATGGAAGGAGGTCCTTGTTATCAATTGTACACAAAATCTTTCTATGAGCTTTTTCTAAAGCCAAAGCTGAGCCACAGAAGATTGTTCGTTACTCAGGTATAACACCAGAGTATAATCGCTTAACGCTTTTAAGGGATGTTTAAAGTCAGAAGTAAAGGGTTTTTAGGTTCGATATCTCAAAGATTATTTAAATGTTATTTGTGGCTTAATGGTGAAGAAGAAGGGTATATACTTTGGTGGATTATCCGCAGTACGAAAGGTTTTGTCTAGAAAAATGATTCCATTATGTTCTCACCACTATGATATGTATAAGTAGATTCGTTTCTCTGACGTAGCTGTGAGTGATAAATTTGCTGAGGCAAAAAGACTTGGATATATTAAAAGATAAAGACTAATCTGACTTAAACGAATGGAATTTTGGATATATTAAAGGATAATGACTAATCTGACCTAAATGGATGGAATTTTGTCTTTATTTATTTGTACTCTGATTGTGAAAATTCATAATATAGGGCGTGACACTTGGTTTGTTATGGTTCCAGAACTTTCCTGTAGTTATTATTGCTTTTGATCAATTTAGAAATCTAATAGTTATTATTGCTTTTGCTTTTACTCATGTTTATTTATGATCAATTCGAATTCTAGTGACTCGTTGTTGTTTCATCAACCCGGCCTTCGTTAGCCTTGAAGCAGAAAATAAATACCTGACAAAAACACCATTATCTATTAGAAACCATCACCTAATTTAGGAGAGCGAAGGAACACATTTCCATTTTATTAGATGTTGTCTGAACATAATTCCTAAGTAGTGCTAGAAACTGTTTCTTGACAGTCTTCTTTTGTTGCGTTACGTCCTACATCAATTAACAAGATAAATAATAAGTTGTCCTCCCACCAAAGGACACCGCAAAGGTGCCAAGCCCGCAAGCAGCAGATAGAGCTCACGAGTTGGCCAATCTTTCAAGCAGCGGATAGAGCTCACAAGTTGGCCAATGGATACGAATAAGCGCCGTATAGGGTGGTCAGTGAGAAATAAATGATAGACTGGAAGATAGTGCGTAAGCCTAAGCAAGCAATCGGGATAGACTACATTCCCCACTATAAGGGCTTACGGTGAAACGAAGTTGCTTTATTCGAGATTCAAGAAATGCTCAAGGCTTATTTAATAATGCAGATAGCTTAGTTTGAGCACTTAGGCTTTAAGGACTCGAACCTTCCTGGCAGGAAATGTTAAAGTAGGCTTTAAAGACCTTACCCGAGCTTCTATCGGCACCAGGGGTTAAAATTGACGCCCGTATTGACGTTTTCGGTGTTTTTCCATGTCATATACAGGTGGACATGAAACCAGCACGTCAACTAAGAAGTCTGTTCAATTTTTATACGCGTCAATATGACGAGCATTGACAAAACCTGCCCGTATTTTTTCTTTGGCTTTTTTATATTATATTATATATTTTTGTTTTTATTGGTTTTTTATATTATATTATATATTTTGTTTAGGACCGGTTATAAAGTCACAGTGCACGGAAAAACCCTAAACATGGCCGGGGCTTCACCCCTGATTCCTTACATCGTACACGGACCACGGTCACGCAGCAGCACGCTGCTTCACAGTTCACGTAGGCCGGAGGCTCGGAGCTGCTGCTCTTTGTAGTTGTGATAAAATGGATCGAGGCTTCGAAGTCCAGAGCTGGGCATATTTATTGGAGACATTTAATGCTCCATCGATCTCCACTGGATTTCTTCCAGCTAAACCCTGCATGCAATTGTAATTAATTTTCTCAGCGATTCTCTCTCGAAGTCTCGGGAATCGGCACTCTATGTCTTTTTGCATAGTGCCATTGCCAATGTGCCATTTGCATTTGACATCGGCTACAACTTGCCTCTGCCCGTGGCCCGACCTCCATAAACCATTTCGATTTGGCAAATGGCATCACGAGAGTGTTTGACAGTTTGAGTAGGGTTCAAAACCCTGGAGCTTGGAGGCTGGGTTTTCGTTTTCTGAGGAGCCTAGAGGCCGCGGCCGCTGTGCCTGAGACTTTTCTTTGGCGGTTTTCGTTTTCTGAGGAGACTAGAGGCCGTGTTAACCTGAAATTATGCCATCACTACAATGCCTGAAACTTTGTCTCCGATTTATCGACATATTGTGAAAGTATCCAAAGACCTAAAAGATTGCATTCATAAAGGCTGCCACGGATCATACTCTGTCCAGCAAACCACTTTCAGTCCAATGGCTTCGACAAACGGTGCTCTGCTGGGAAAACTGCAAGGAGTTCTTGATGCGAGCCTTTCAAGTTCTTGATTTGGGAATTGTGGTAACCTCTTATCTCGAATGGCACAATCCAAAAACTTTTGCCATTTCTTTAAAAGTTTTGCTTTAGAATCTAGCATTTTATTATTAGATCCCCAATTTAATGAAATTAATCTGTTCCAACTTTCTAGCAGTTGCTTCTTCGCTTATCTTGTACTTAATGCGGTTGTTGTTCTATGCTGGCCATTGCCAGAGTTTGTGTTATTGTCTTAATGGTTTAAGAGGCAAATGCGTTGTTTAAAGTCTGTAGGTTATATTATAGGATGCCCCGAGAATGATTTTTTTTAATTTACATTGAAAAAAACATATACATTGCTAAGTGCATTTTCAGCATTGCTGAGTATAAACCCTCACTTCTCCGTCTTATCCTCGACACTGGACTCGACTAAATAGTCTGAAAGGCAGTACATTAAACAGTCATCCTCAAAATTTATCTTTTAAAATTCTGCTGATTTTCAATATACAGTATGACTTTCTGGATGGGAGATTCCATTTCCAGATTCAGCCGTTACCAACAGACACTCACTCCTACTGAAAAGACAAAACTTCTTTAGAAAGTCAATCCGCATGGTCATTTAATTCTCTATAGAGATGCTGGAATGAGACATGCTCGAACGTTTTTCTTACCTTTTTGAATTTGTCTTTGAATGGCTATATGAATGGCTGTAGCAGAAGGTTTTCCACTAGAATTTCAATACTGGAAATACCTCTCTCATAAGCTATTTTAACAATATACACAGAGCACATAAGTCTGCCTTATTATTTGATCTCTGAACAAAAGTTAATTTGAATTCAATAAATTGTGTGTCTGCCATATATAAAACTCCTTTAGATCCACAGATGCCTAGAGATCCTTGGCATGCTCCATTAAAGTATAACCAGAATTTGCTCTTATCTTTTTCTGGGTGTACCAGAATTCTATGATTCTTTGCTTTTAGAGCCTTCCAAATTATGTAAATCCTACTTTATGGGTCCTTTATGGTTTACCTTTTCTTTGCATAGGTGTATCCTGCTGTCCTTGAGACTTTTCTTCGGTGCATTGCCAGTCAAGGTACATTCTGCACCGATTTTCTTCAACAAATTGAAGGGTTTTTCAAGGTACATTCTGCACCTATTTTCTTCAACAAATTGAAGGGTTTCTCATTTTGTCTGTAAGGGTTTCTATGCTGGATTGAAAGCAATTTGAATGGTTGTGAAGCTTGCAGTTTTGATTATTGTTGAGGGTTTGATTGTGACTCGAGAATAATTGTTGAGGGTTTGGTTGTGACTTCAATGTTTTTTTTTATTGTGACTAGATTTTTTTCATGCAACCATCTTTAGGGTTTGTCTATGAATCAAGGCTTATTATTTTAAATATATTGTTGTGTTATGGTTGAATGTTAGAGCCTCCAGGCATCAAATTTGACGATTTGTTTGCAGATTTTTATGTGTTTGATAATGAAAATCTGTTATAGGTTTTTCGGTCTTGTAGGCTCTTTAGGTAAAGTGTGGACTTTGGGGATCAATATTTAGCTTACTGCAGGTTAATTGGTCAATTAATGTAGCTGCAGCAGGTATAATCTTTGTTGGATTTCAAGCAGCATTTAGTCATCAATATTTAGCTTGCCGCAAGCCAATCAACCAATTAATTTAGCTACAACAAGTATGTTGAATCTCACACAACTTAAAATCTAAAAAACACTATACCAACTTCAATTGCATTAATAATATTCATTATACCTACTACTGCATTAATTGGCTTACAACAAGCCAAAAATTTCCACTATAAAATTTTATTGACACAGTATTTCAAGTTTGCACTGCTGAAACTATTCAATGTCTTTTTATCGTGTCTTAGTCAAAGCCAAACTATATTAACAGTGATTAGGAGCTACTAAATTGTCACAGAAAAACACTTTCCAATTACATCGTCACATTTGAAGGAGCAAATTTTCTTCCTACTTCTTTTTCTCAGGTTTTTTTCTCACTTGTGTTGAATTCTTTTGACTGTCACATTTATTTATAATTTATAAATTTCAATCTGATAGAACGTGAATTTTGTCTAGTCAACAGAGAGTGTGAAGAAGGCTGGAAGACACCAGCACCTCTCAAATTTTCACTTTACAGCCCCCTTTTGCCATCTGGCAATTCCACTTCTAAGCTGAATGAGTGATTAGCATGTATTAATGTTACAAACAAGGGTACTGCCAAATTACCCTGTTTACATTTCACTATGTTTTAAAGTAATTTTAATCAAATAAAATAAAGAAATTGGTGAAAGTGTTTTTCATCAATGTCTTTATTTGTGGAGGTTAAAAGGAAAAATAAAGGTGTGTGCATGAACTGGAAACTAATACATCATCCTTCAAATAGAGTATTCAAAGGTTATAACTTATAAGTCTAAATCGAAAACCTGATCTGTTCACAAAACCTGGAATTGTTAGGCGAAGTAGTTTATATGAATATCTTTTATAATTACAGACATGCTTGCCCCTCTACATACAGCACTAAGAATTGATAGATGTAATATGTATCTTTCGACCCCACAATTCGAATTGATTATATTCCTCAATAACAGGAAACTTAACAGCACAACAAATAGAAGTGTAGTCAAATAGATTAAACGTTTTATGCAGGGTAATTTTTTCAACAAAATCATCAAAAAAAATTACACTGATGGGCAAGGGTGCCCGTCAAATTTGACCCCTGATTGGCACGTCATGTCTCCGGCGGAGCTGACGGTTAAGCTTGATAATAATTAAGATGCACCCAAGACTTCCTCTGTTTTTTTTTTCAATTTTATTGAGTATTAACCATACTTCATAGAAATTGATCAAATCGAATGAAACTTGTAACCATACATCATAGAAATTGATCAGATCAAATGAAACGTGTAATTGTAACCATACATCATAGAAATTGATCAGATCAAATGAAACGTGTAATTGAATTGATATGGTGCCGGCTCACATTCCTTCCTTCACCGACACATGGGATGGGTTATGGTACTGGCAACTTTTGTCACTAAGAGCATTAAAATTATATAACAGACGTCAGATCATCCGCTTGCAATTGACGTGACGCCGAAGAGTTCGACGAGAGATTGAAGCAAATAATCGAAGGGGACCTGCTCTGAGGGATGGAATTTGACGGGTAAATGCTCGTCAAGCGCAGGGTTGGAATTTCAAATGCCAGACGCCCGTCAAAATTACCTGTAACAATCAAAAGCCGGTTATGAGAAACCCAAAGTCTAATTATCAATTGCAATTCATATCAACTATCTATGATTATAATATCTCAATGAAATTGTAAATTGTACAAGTGGGTCGATCCTACAACATTTGGCACTACCGCCAACAAAATATATATATATATATATCATATCTGTTTTCATTATGGTTAAATAATTTTAAATAGAATTCGAAAAAATCACTATCACAAATAATGTTTAATATATTGAAATGATTCTGAAGCACTAAGAAGTAGGAACTCTAGCAGATGGCGAAACAACTATTCTTGGAACAATAGCTTACATTGGAACATCACGAGGAGTGAGTATATGTACACTAATTTAGAAACATTGGCATTTGCACTGTAATTAAGATTTGGAATCGCAGAGCTAAGAGGTGAGTAGAGCAATAGGCAGCATAGAGGAATGCATCTACTTGACTCGCAGCGCAGTCTTGAGCAATTATTTATTTAGGAAGAAGGCGGACCTGTAGATGGGCTTTTCATTTTGTGGGAGGGAAATTCGTCCTTCATGTTCTTTAATTGATTTGCATTTTTCTAATGTTAAACTATAATACAAATATTATTTATTTATTTGAAATTTTTTAATTTGTATTATACTATCATTTTATTGGTTGCCTAGGCGGCTGGATGACATTAACATCAGTAATGGTTGGTAGTTAACATCAGTAATGGTGGATAGTTGTGTCTGCATTGGTATTAATAGAGGGGGACCTCACGTGTCACCTAATTATGTATGTCGCTCAAACTCCAACCCTAACTATCTCAGTGCTTAGGCGGCTGGATGACATTAACATCAGTAATGGTTGGTAGTTAACATCAGTAATGGTGGATAGTTGTGTCTGCATTGGTATTAATAGAGGGGGACCTCACGTGTCACCTAATTATGTATGTCGCTCAAACTCCAACCCTAACTATCTCAGTGCTTTTGACACTGGGAATAAAAAAGCTTGTGTTGAATTTTGGTGGCCCACCTGCATGAAGGTCAGGTGGTAGTCTTTAGGAACATGTTGTTTCCCAAAACGTTCATTTCTATGTCATTTTAGGCTATCAACTTTACTCATATTACGCAGATCTCAAAGAATTGAGAGCAAGTCCACTGTAGATTGATCATTTTGTTTTTTGTTCTTCAGTTTTAAGTGTTAGTTTATTGTTTTTAACTATTTTTTATATTATATTTAGTTGTTTATTTAGATTTAGATTCAGTGTTAATTATTGATTTGGAGTACCATGACGAAACAAAAGTGGTTACTCTAAATAATCAGAGATCGGTTGTAATCAGAGATCGGTTATTGATTTGGAGTACCATGACGAAACAAAAGTGGTTACTCTAAATAATCAGAGATCGGTTGTAATCAGAGATCGGTTGTTAGAGTAGAGATCACACCTAACCATAAATATAAAGGAGAATTCCAGAGATCAGTTGTTAGAGTAGAGATCACACCTAACCATAAATATACTTCGGGGTTTGATGAAATGGATTGGGTCGATCGATATACCTAATGGACAACAAGAAAAAGGAGAATTCGATGTATTATGGAAGGTCATTGGAAAATGTTCCGATCCAAATTTTTAGCCCCAACAAACAAGGTATCGTGGAGAAGCCAGATTTTTTGCTGAGGTACTTGGTATCTTTCTGGTTCTAGAAAGACGATACTTAAATTTCGTGTCTTCTTTCTGACATTACTTATAAAAGAACGAGATTTTTTTGTAAAATAGGGGGAGTCGTTCTCTGCATATCAAAGATAGAATGTTTTATTTTCTGAAATATCTTGATAGCCACAATAGCTTGATTCTTGGAGAGACAATAGCTTGATAGCCACCTTGGTACTGTTTAGGTTTGAATTGAATTGAAAGCTTCCATCTTTGTCTATGGTAAAATAATTTGTCCAAGTGGCGAATATCTTTTCTACAAGTTATCTGTGTGTGAGAGGTGTAGTGAATCTCAATTATTTCAGCCAATTTTAAGGCTAAGATTACACTTAACCAGGCATTGGACTCAATCATTTCTTTGTCATTTTCATTATTTGTTAATAGTTTTGGTTTTCCACCGGGTTATTGGGTTTTTAACTCATCTTTTATTTATTTGCAGCATTGTTTTATCCGGAGAGATTATTTATAAATATTTGACCGATTGGGATCAAAACTGAGATTGTCATTAATGTTTGTGACCGGGTAGGTGAATCTACACTACAATATGGATTTCGAAGTTGTTATACATGTGGGTGAATCTTCCAAAACGTGGCATTTCTCATGAGTTGCTACAAAGAATGTGACCAAGCATCACCTCCTTTATTGTTTAACATGTGATAAATCTGTCAAAACCAAAACAAACATCAAATCTGTAATTCACAGCCAATATAGATAATAAAAGCAAAATCTTACTATTTTTTGTTTGTGTTGTTCAGTAAACTTGGTTTCTCTCAAAACCAAAACAAACATCAAATTTGTAATTCGCAGCCAATAGATAATAAAAGCAAAATCTTACTATTTTTTGCTTATGTTGTTTAGTAAACTTGGTTTGTTGAAATTTTCTGTTGACAAGTGATTACTCTTTCGAAAATCTCAGAGAGATACTTCTTTAGGTGCATCATGCATGTTTTGATTAATTAGTTGTTCTTACTTTATAAACCAATGTCCATCTCTTAAGAATTTTAAAATTTCACAGCCCATGTGAAATATTCAGTTATCTAGAATATGTGATAACTCCACGTCTAATATTTGCTTAGTTGATGGTAAATCAGGCAGCTGGTTACGTTGCCCCTGTTCTTCACAATTGAGTAAACACACTTCATCCAATGAGGTTGCCTTTTATTCTTTGAAGGTAGTGTTGTCATCTTGTATTCATTCATGGGTTTTTAATTATTTTTCCAAAATGATAATTGCCATATATATATAAGTTAAAAAATTATATAGAAATCTAACTTTTGTCTTATTCTTATTCAAAATGGACGTCAAGCGAGCAGTGAATATATATATATATTTCTTAGTCAATATTATAAGGTTGATTAATCATATATTTCTAAGCTATATAATTTGTCAAGTTAAGAATGAAATAATATATCAAATTGCTTTTGTTTGTGTTTGTGGTGGGTAATAGGAAAAGTTTTTTTTAAGCTTTTACAAGTGAAATAAGGTAATTATTATTATTGTAGTTGTATTTTATTAAATCATATTTTTATTATATTATTATTAAAAGTATTTTATAATGATTTATTGTAGTTGTATTTTATTAAATCATATTTGTATTGTATTATTATTAAAAGTATTTTATAATGTTGATTTAGTGTAGTTTTAAGTATTTTATAAAGTTGTTTGAGTTAATTTGAAGAAAATATACAATAGAATATCCCACATGAAATAGTTTAGTCTTTTTTATAAGCTAAATGAGGTTCTTATTTAAGTTATATAGCTCTTAGTCAAAATCATAAACTAAAATACACATCACTCAAAATTGAGATATCAATATTACAACACTTGTATATATTTAGGGAAAATATTCATATTACAAATACTCATTTTCTTTAATTTTTTTAAATTTTAAATTTAGGGTTTTAAATTTATGACATTAATGTTGGTCTTTATAAAAATAATGCATCACTAATTATTTACGGAAATGTTCAAATTCTATTGAACAAAAAATCATATTTGTAAAGATTACATAACTCAGATAATATTGATAAGAATATGTATTCAGATATATGCATTCTGAAACTTACCGTAACATTTCAAAGTAACAATGGTTCGCTTACATATATTGGGTTCATAAATTGCAACATAAAGTGTTCAAACTATGAATCATAAATCTATTTTAATTATACACAAAATTTATAGCTTCTTTCTTAATTACTTTGAATTATTCAAATGATGTATTTTGTTAAACTATTATATCATATGGGTTGGCACCTTGAAGTTTATAGGTTTTTTTAAGATACTTCAAATTATTCAAATGATGTATTATGTTGAATTATTATATCATATTAGTTGAAACCTTTGATTTCTTTATCGATTATAGTCATTGATTTCAAATATGACCCATATGGCAAAGATTGACCATGCCCAAGTTATATATTCTCTTAAATGCTAACATGTTCAATGCATTTAGTGTTACCATATTGTGTTTTATGAGACAATCCAACAAGGATACATCAAAATGGGTTTCCTATTAGAGCCTCATCTTTTCCTTCAAGTAAACAAATGAAAATCACTATAAGGGCCATCCACTAAATTTTACGCAAATTAAAAATACTATATTATTTTTTCAAAGTAGAAATATTGAATTTTATTTATTTTTATAAACATAAATCCATATAATTTTAGGCTTTGATTCCAAACTAAACATATAAGCATAACACAATAACTACAAAGACCATCCACCAAATTATTTCTCTCACACATAAAAATAACTATGTTATTCCATCACACTAGACCATATATGGGCTTTTATCTGTATAGAGATAGAGCCATATATAGATGTAGGTTTTGAAAACAAAGAAAATCCATAAAAGAGGGCATAATTGTAAGGACCATCCATTAAACTATTGCTCTCACACAACTAAAAATAAATGTGATATTTCATTAAATTAGAGATATACGCTTACTATAAAATGAAGCAAACTTTTGTTAATACAAGTACGGTATTTTTGCCAAAATCCCAATGCATATTAGATGAAGGGAAAAAATACCATGAATTAAAATGGCATAGTAGAGATACATTTCAGGTGCCTTGAGCTTTTCCCTTGCCTTTCCTTCTAGTTTTTTTATCTCGAATAATTCTTTCAATGTGTCATGACTTCAAATGTGGAAAGTCATAGGTGGAACAACATTTGGTTAAGCCATCAATAACATAGTCTAGATTCTCGGTTTTGGGTCAAATAGTTCTATTACCTTTGCAAAAGCATGTCTTCTTTCAATAGTGAATAGTTCATAATGCATATTGAGTAGCTAATAGTTGTTTCTAACTATTTATACAAAGTTAAGTGCACTTAGACCAAATACAATTACATAATTACAACATATTAGTTACAATATTATTGTAATGATTGTTTGGAAATAAATGTTATGCTCTCATAAAAAAATCATTGTTAATATTTCTTGCAATAATGTTATTAGTTCAAGAACTTGGCACCAAATATTGAAGACAACAACTACTAACTACCAACTACCAACTAGCCTTACTGGCAACATCAAGGACATTGCCACCATGTGGCTCTTGTATTTGGTTGCTATCGAATCCATTTTAGGAATAGTATTGGTACAAGAAGATGATTTATCTTAGGAACGTATTATATATTATCTTAGTAAGGGTGTTTCCATCCTCGAACATAGATAATCCCAGGTAGAGATGCTTCCCTTGACAGTGGTATGTGTCATCCAAAGATTCAGACATCAAATACTTCGAGGAAAAATGACCATAATGGAAACAATGAACCCCATGCAACACATTTTTGTCTCGTCGAATCATAGGGGGGGATATTCTAAAGGGATAGTAATTCTACAAGGATTCAATCTCGAATGCGTAAACTTTAAATCTAAGAAGTCATCAACTTTTGTGGAATTAATGTTTGAATTACCATGAAATAAAGAAGAAACCATAAGTATTTAATCCTTTCCATATGATCATCTGTTCATGATCACAACCTCTAATCCTTGGTATGGAACAATTATTGTATATCTCCAAACCCAAAATATTGATGCTCATTGCTCAGTTTTCAAGTATTGAACGGTGTCGCATTTGACACCAAGCACGAAGATACCTCGTCATAGGAGATCCTTTGTATCATTGATGAGTTGACTTAATCTTATGGCATTGATTAGTGCATGTAGAGGCATATAAAGTATTGAATTATTACCATGCAAGAACATGTGTCCGCCATCTTTCTAAGTGGGAAACACCCCATAAAATCTTGTGTGCAAGATACTTTGGCTCACACTCTTCAAAGATTATATTAAAGTTGTAAAAAAGTGTTGCCCTTGTCAAATCTATAAAAAAAAGCGTGCACCCATCCTACTCTATTACACCCTATGGTAATAATCAGTCCATTTCAAAGTGGGATATTGATTGTATGACATGTAATTCTCCTTCAGTTGGTGGTCACTGCTACATCATAGTTGTAGTAGACTACTTTACCAAGTGGGCTGAAGTGATGCCTACATTCAATAATTTGGGAAAAGCTACAACATACTTTTCGTTCAATCATGTAATATATAGGTTCAATTTGTTGTAAGAGATCGTTATTGATAACGTCTCTAATGTTAGAAATTCCTTCATGGAGGAACTCACGACTAAGTTAGGATTGCGAAAGGATTTTTTTCGTAATATTACCCTCAATGTAATGGTCAAGTAGAAGACATAAACAAGATTTCAAAGACTATGATGTAACGAATGGTGAATAAGAACAAAACTAACTAGCACTTGATGTTGTTTTCCACTCTCTGGGCAGACCGTACCTTGTCTGAAACTGCAACTACCTTCACTACTTTCCAACTAGCTTACATAGGGAAAGTTATGTTGTTGGTTGAATGTGAAATCCCATCATTAAAACTAGTTATTGAACTCATACCTAACACGTCTACAGAAGAAGAGAGACTCCTTCATCTCCATTTTTATGATGAAACTTGAAGGAAGGCCTCTTTGAATGTAGAAGAACATAAGAAATGCGTCAAGTCCAACTATGAAAAATATTCCAATCCAGAGTCTTCTCTAAAGGTGATTTGGTTTTATATTATGGCCAATACCACGACAAAAAATGGGTAGGGAAGTTTAAACCAAAATGGTTTTTCCCACTTGTTGTCAAAATGGTGTTAAAATGAGAAGATTATGAGCTATGAATTATGATGGAGAACCATTATCAAATATTAAAAATTGTCTATATCTGCGGAAATACTTTGCATAGAAACTGATGCCTCGCAGCACCTATTGTATTATGTTGTATTTTCTATATATACTTTTGTATGGTGTTGCTTCTGTGGAAATATTATAAACCAACTTCATAACTTAGAATACAATATTTAATCATTGTTTATTAAAATCCTACCTACTAGCCTAGATAGTTGGCATCTACTTGCACCACATGGTCAACACTTTCCATATATATCCCAGGAGCACATTTATCCTGATTTCGGTCTGTTCCTGTCCACTTTATTGAGTGCCAAAATTAGTAACTACACCTTCCTGCAGATTCAGTCTTTATTATGCTTTTATCCATATTTTTTGTGGATAAGGTAAAGCTGGTCAACTAGGAAAATGCTATATTTTGCTTCCAAACCATCCTCCATTATTTTTTCTCCATATTCCAGGACTTCCATGTTTTTTCGTCATTCATGAAAACTCACTCATGCTTTAGCTAATTCATGATGTCCTTGGTTGATTTGGGAAGTGCTTTAGCCACCTATGGGGGTTTATCATATTTGGTAAGTCTGATTTATGAGCTAGCATGAGTTGTCTTCCACCAAATAAATTTTCCTTTATAAGGATGTATTACTATTGTAATCATCAATCAATTATTCATTCTTCACTTCTTCATGTGATATAGTCTCTTTATTCTTCTCTCTATTTTCTTTGTGCATGCATGTGAGAATTATCTTAGTAGTAATATCTACCTCATGTGCTTTTTCTTTGCACCAAGGCTCTATCTCTACATGGTATCATAGATGCAATTTCTACATGGTATTAGAGAGCAAGGTTATTCAATTTCAACAGAGTTGAGGAGCTATATGTTCTCTCTATTAGAGCGCATCCAGTATCATATTCCTCTCTGAAGAAGACCTTATTATTAATCTTACAAGATTTTCTCATGATTTTATTTGTGCAGGTTGTAGAGAGTATGTTCTTGAGTGCATCAGCATATTGGTATGGATTCCTCTTCCACTATGATCCTAAATCCCTTCAATTATCACCAATGGAAATCCAAAATCGACATTCTATTGCATAGTAAGGGACTCTATAAAGTTTCTATGGATTTAGAAAATGAACCAAAATCTATCGTTGAGAAAGCTAAGTGGCATAATAGGTTCGATTAAGCCTATGCATTGATTTTCTTCTCTATTTTCCCTGATATACTCTTTATTTTAGATTGTTTTACCACTCCAAACCAAGTATGGACCAAACTTGAGTCTCTCCTTGGATTTCAAGATGAGTTAAGAGTGCATCAATTGAAGAATGAGTTATTCTTATTGATTCCAAGCAGTTTCGATTCCATTGAGGTTTTCTTCACCAAATTCAAGTCATTTGTTGTATTTATCAAGCAATGTGGGATTGATAAGAAATAATATCAATTGATTCTTTCCATTCTTTCAAAATTGGGTTCTGAATACTCATTTCTTGTGTCTACTTTTCATGCTACTAGGCTTGCTATTTCTAATTGGAAAATGTCTTCTTTGAGTACATTCTTTGATTCACTGACAAAGGAGCCAGATAAATTGATCCATATGAGTGCTCTTATATCTTACAAGGGAAAAGATCATTCTCTCATAGTTCAAGGAATCAAGAATAACAAATCCAAAGAGAAGCAAATTGTGAAAGAGAAGAAGCCAAAGTCAGATATTGAAGATCAAAGTTCGAAGCCTACTAATGAAGATTCAATGAAGAAAGTTAAGAATAAAGGAAGTACATCCACGAGTTATTATTGCAGCAATGGATTTCATCCTAAGAATAAATGTTTCAAAAAGAATATGGGAATTATGTCTCAACTTCTTGAGAAGCACAACATCGAAGTTCCAGATGAGCTAGAGAAGCCTGTTGATTCTTCAGAACAATGTCATAGTGCGCAATTCTAAGGTGATATAAACTATTCCTTGAGTGTCAGAGTTAAATATATTCCTTACATATCTGATATAGATTTACTTTCTGATATATCAGAACCATAAATATCAGTTTCTTTCTTTGATAATCCTATCACTCTCCTAGACTCATCTCCCAATAATTGTGATTTTTCACTAGATCCTCACTTGTCTTTAAGCAGCTCTTCCTCACTTCATTAAAATGGTTATAATTCTTATTTAGAATCATATTTGTAGGTTGATATGCATGTCATGACACCATCCATAATATCTACCATACCTCTTAATACTCCTAAGACTATACAAGCCCCAAGTTCACCAGTTGATTCCTCGACATTGGTTTCTTATGCAGTGTTACTTATATCAAATGGTTTCAAGTCTTATCTATTTTTTGCTGGTTGGTTATATATAACTTTTTCCATCACTGGACTTATCTTACACATGTTTTTATATTTTCTAAACACTAATGGTTCATATCTCAAGTCCATCCATCATTAATAATTTTATAGTCATCAGTTTTCCTAGTTTCTCATACTTTTCCTAGTCTAGCCCCATATCCTCATGGGGACATTGAAGCCTTTTTGCTTGTTGTTCCATATGATATATCAGAGTAATTTCAGCCTCATATTCGATCTTGGAAGGTGCTACATTATATTGGAAGAAAGATATGTGATCCACATCACAATTTTGTAGCTATACAAAGAATTGATTGTGTATCTAATTATCTTAATTTCTGTACTCTTTGGGAAGGGGTACGCATAGATATATTTTCCATTTCAGATTGTGTTTGCAGACCAGAGTTTTTCAGCAGTAATAAGAATTCAGATAATGGTCCTACTTCATCCGGTAATGACATGCAAGGAGTCTTTCCTCTTCTTTCTTGTATATTCTACACTCTAGTGCATGATCATGGAGTTCATGATTTCTTCATCAAAGTATTTCAACAGAAGCAGTTCATTCAGCTCATTAAAGTGAATATAAATACATAATTGAATACATATTTCAAATTTTGTGCCTTGTTCTTTCTTGAGGGAGTATTTTCCCCATTTGGTTTTGCCTCTTTCCTCAGCTTTGCTGGACATGAATAATTGTAAAGGGTGACCATAGCCTTTTTGTTGGGCCCTATATACACCTATATGCATACATGTGCATATGATTATTTTAGACATAAACATCATAAAGTTAGACTTAAGGGGGGGTGTGGGAATGTTATAAACCCAATTCATAACTTAGGAGCACCACATGGTCAACACTTCCCATATATACCCTAGGAGCGCCTTTATCCTAATTCTAGTTTGATCTTGTCCACTTTATTGAGGGCTAGAATTAGTAACTATGGCTTCATGTAGATTTTGTCTTTACTTTGCTTTTATCCAACTTTTCTATGGATAAGGTAAAACTAGTCAACTAAGAAACTGCTATCTTTTGTTGCCAACCCATCCTCCATTATTTTCTCTCCATATTCCAGGATTAGCATGTTTTTCCATCATTCATGAAAACTCACTCATGCTTTAGCTAATTCATCAGTTTCTTCACTGATTTGGGAAGTGTTTTAGCCACCTATGGGGGTTTATCGTATTTGGTAAGTTTGATTTATGGGCTAGCATGAGTTGTCTTCCACCAACTCAATTTTTCTTTATAAGTATGTATTACCATTGTAATAATCAATCAATTATTCATTCTTCACTTCTTCATGTGATTTAGTCTCGTTATTCTTCTCTTTATTTTCCTTATGCATGCTTATGAGAATTATCTTGGTTGCAAGATCTACCTCATGTGCTTCTTCTTTGCATCAAGTATCTATCTCTACATGGTATGAGAGCGCAATTTTGTTCAAGTTCAACATATTTGAGGAGCCATATGTTCTCTCTATCAGAGTGCATCCAATCTCATATTTCTCTCTGAAGAAGAGCTTGTTATTAAGCTTACTAGATTTTCTCCTAGTTTTATTTGTACAAGTTCTAGAAAGTATCTTCTTGAGCGCACCAACATCTCAGTATGGATTCCTCTTGATCTATGATCCCGACTCCCTTCAATTATCATGAATGGAATGCCAAAATTGGCATTCTATTGCGTAGTAAGGGACTCTATAGAGTTTCTATGGCTTTAGAAAATGAACCAAATTCTATTGTTGAGAGAGCTAATTGGCATAATAGGTTGGATGAAGCCTATGGATTGTTTTGCCTCTCTATTTCCCCTAATCTACTGTTCCGTCTATATTTTTTGACCACTCCAAAACAAGTATGGACCAAACTTGAGTCTCTCTTTGGAGTTCAAGATATGTTAAGAGTGCATCAGTTAGAGAATGAGTTATTCTCATTTAGTCCAAGCAGTTTCGATTCCATCGAGGGTTTTTTCACCAAATTCAAGTCACTTGTTCTATTTCTCAAGTAATGTGGGATTGAGAATAAACAATATCAATTGATTATTTCCATTCTTTCAAAATTGGGTCCTCAATCCTTGGTTTTTGTGTCTACTTTTCGTGCTACTAGGCTTGATATTTCTAATTGGAAAATGTCTTCTTTGAGTACATTCTTTGATTCACTGACAAAGGAGAGAGATAAATTGATCCAGATGGTTTCTCTTAGATATTCCAAGGGAAAGGATCATGCTCTGATAGTTCAAGGAAGGAAAAATAACAAATCCAAAGAGAAGCAAATTGTCAAAAGAGAAGAAGACAAAGTCAGATATATTGAAGATGAAAGTTCGAAGCCTACTAATGAAGGTTTAATGAAAAAATTCAAGAAGAAAAGAATTACATACAAGTGTTATTATTCTAGTAATGGATTTCCTCCTAATAAGCAATGTTTCAAGAAGAACATGGAAATTATGTCTCAACTTCTTGAGAAGCACAACATCGAAGTTTGAGATGAGCTAGAGAAGCCTGTTGATTCCTCAGAATATTGTCATAGTGCGTAGTTCCAAGGTGATATAAACTATGCCTTAAGTTACATAGTTAAATCCTTTTATCACATCTCTGATATAGATTTATTTTCTGATATATCAGAATCATAAATATCAGTTTCTTTCTTTGATAACCCACCTATCAGGCTCCTAAATTCTTCTCCCAATAATTGTGATTTTTCACTAGATCTTGACTTGTCTTTAAGCATCTCTTCCTCACTTCATTCAAATGGTTATAATTTTGATTTAGAAGCATATTTTTTGGCTGATATGCATGTGATGACGCCATCCACACCATGTACCATTCCCTTAATATTCCTAAGACTATACAAACCCCAAGTTCACTAGTTGATTCCTCATTGGTTTCTTATGCAGTGTTACTTATATGAAATGGTTTTAATTCTTGTCTTGTTTTCACTGGTTAGTTATATATGACCTTAGTAATCATTAAACTTATCTTACACATGTCTTTACCTATTCTAACCACTTATGGTTCAGATCTCAAATCGATCCATCATTCATATTTTTACACTCATCAGTTTTCCCTAGTTGCTCATACTTTTCCTAGTCTAGCCCCATATCCTCATGGAGACACTAAAGGATTTTCCCTTGTTGTTCCATATGATAATATTTTCTATATATCAAAGTATTTTAATCCTCACATCAGATCTGGGAATGTGCTACATCAGATTGGAAGAAAGATATGTGATCCGCGTCACAATTTTGAAGTTATACGAGGAACTAATTGTGTAACTAATTGTCCTAATTTTTGTATTGTTTGAGAAGGAGTATGCACAGATCTCTTTTGCATTTAAGATTGTGTTTGCATATCAGAGTTTTTCAGCATCAAGAGGCATTCATATAATTCTCTTACTTCATCAAATGATGAGATACAAGGAGTGTCTCCTCTTCTTTCTTGCAGATTCTAAACTCTAGCGCATGATCATGGAGTTCATGATTTATTCATCAAAGTATTTCACCAAAAAAAGATCATTCATCTCATTAAAGTGAATATAAATATATAATTGAATACATATTTCAAATTGTACGCCTTGCCCTTTCTTGAGGGAGGATTTTCCCCATATGGTTTTGCCTCTTTCCTCAGCTTTTATGGACATGAATGATTTCAAAGGGTGACCATAGCCTTGTTTTCGGGGCCTATATACACCTATATGCATACATATGCATCTGATTATTTCAGACATAAACATAATAAATTCAGACTTAAAGGGGGGTGTGGGAATATTATAAACCCACTTCATAACTTAGGATAAAATATTTAATCTTTTTTTATTAAATTCTTACCTATTATCCTAGATAGTTGGAATCCACTTGCACCACATGGTCAACATTTTCCATATATATCCCAGGAGCACCTTTATCCTAATTATGGTTTGATCCTAACCACTTTATTGATTGCCAGAATTAGTAACTGTGCCTTCCTGTAGATTTTGTCTTTTTATGCTTTTATTCGGTTTTTCTGTGGATAAGGTAAAGATAGACAATTAGGAAACTGTTATCTTTTGTTTCCAACCCATCCTCCATTATTCTCTCCATATTCCAGGATTAACATGCTTTTCCATCATTCATGACAACTCACTCATGCTTTATCTAATTCATGAGATCCTTGACTGATTTGGGAAGTGCTTTAGCTAGCTATGGGGGTTTATCATATTTGGTAATTCTGATTTATAAGCTAGCAGGAGTTGTCTTCCACCAACTCACTTTTCCTTTATAAGGATGTATTGCTATTGTAATACTCAATCAATTATTCATTCTTCGCTTCTTCAAGGCATTTGGTCTATTTATTCTTCTCTATATTTTCCTTGTGCATGTTTGTAAGAATTATCTTCGTAGCAAGATCTACTTCGTGTGCTTCTTCTTTGCATCAAGGCTCTATTTCTACATGGTATCAGATATGCAATTTTTAAAGTTTAACACACACACTTATCTTGCTTGGGATTTTCGCATGGAAGATGGAACAAGAAACATTCACATATTTGGGATATGTTGGTGGCGCTAGTCATGGATTCCATAACATTAATTTTGTCGCATCGGTAATCTTTACACCTAACAAACAGATTTTATGCTTAGGAGGAACTTTACTCAAATCTATGACCAATAATATTGCAAAATATAACACATTCATTGAGCTTCTTATCAAGGCCAACACCCTTGACATTAGATGAATAATTGTCAAACTGAATCAAAATTGCTTGTATCTCATTTAAACTCTTTGTACAGCCTCAATACACACTTCATAAATATATGCACACTCTTTGTATTTCCCTATGCTAGTTTAGAGTGGGTTCATGTATACTTCATGTGGAGGTCAACCACTAGATCAGTTAGCCAAACTGATCTTCCAATCGTGGCATTTGCAAGAGGTTGAAACATAGGTACACTTCATCTTCCAAAGCCCTGTCTATTGTGAGATCTGAGGATAGTTCCATTTTTTATTCAGAGAACCAAAAACTCTATACATACTCGTTAAATACCATGACCTAATATTCCTATCCTTATACATGCAAAGGGACCTCAAACGTTTCTCCCATACTATCCAAACACGTCCTAAACCATACATCCAACTTCGAAGAACAAAACATGCTAAATAGGTCGATGCATGATCATGCTCATCCTTTTGATTAAATATCATAACCAAACAAAAATGTGGCACTACATATTGCATGGAAAGTTTTTTCTTTTGGCCTCCATTATGAAAACCCATTTTCCTAATAATTTTTTGTCCTTTATCCCTCATTTATTTAATGTCATTTTCATCCAACTATTAAATGATATTTCACAACTAACACCATGCCTCTTTTCAAAATTCATACATCTTTGCCCATTTTTCTAATCCACTTCACAAATATTTTTGAGTCCAATTAGGATCAATATCATTTTGTCATACTCATCATTCACCATACCTATTGCACTATTATGACAAAAAGAAAAGAAAGAAAAGTAACTATCTCTTAGATATAGGAAACATCCTCTTACATTCTAGTAATTTTCTCCCACTATAGGGTATATTGTTTTTTGGATTACCCCCACATAAGGCCAAATGTTACATCTTTCTTATTGTCAATGAGAACTATTTGAAAAAGTAGTGCAAAAATGTTCTTGGGTGTAGTGTGTCATGCCCCCTCATGAATGATCTATGGATTGAGTTCCTAACCCAATTTGTACCTTGGGTTGAGGAGAAAATTTAAATGTCTTGGGATTAAATTTGAAAGTTCAAAGCACTAATTAATTAGGACATGATTATTTTTCTTTCATAAAGTTTGAGAGGCATTTATTAGAAGTTAAATTTATGAATTAATATTTGATTTATGGAATAAAAGGGAGAATTGTACTCAAGGGCGAATTGGAGGATAATGTTTGACCAAAAGATAGCTTGCATAAGAAGGAAAGATAAAAGCAGTAAAGATAAGAGGAAAATAAAAAAGAAGGAAAATATAGCACAAAGCAGAAAAGGCAGTAAAACTGGAAAAGCAGGGATAAAGGAGAAAGCAGGCCAAAGCAAAAAAACATAATAAAGCAGGATAAGGCATTAAAGTAGGTAAAAGCAGACAAAAGAAAAGCAAAAGAGGGAAAATATAAATCATGAAAGAAAATCAACCTTATCCATCCATGAGGTTGCATCGATCTATCTATCTTTCTCAATAAATCATATCCAATCAATAAAAGAAGGAATGTGCACTGCTAGTCCATCTTTTGATAGTTTGAGAATCGAATTGAGAGCATTATACTACTCTAGACTTGGGAGAAGTGCCCCTAGTCAAGCTAGGAGATGTGACCCTACTTCAATTGTGAATATGAAGACATATAGTCTTCATCATTGAGATGATTTGCAGGTTTATTGATATGATCCAGAGTTGTTCCAATTGATTGAAGAAGCCAGATATTTGAATTCCTCCAATTCTCCAGTGAATAGTGTCTCCAATTTCACTATATTGATGTATTTGTGTTAAAGACTGATTCTTGAGCTATCTATGAGATCTATTTAGACTTCCTACTGTATTATATGATTTAATGAAGCTTTTCTAAAGTTTTAGTGGAAGTTCAAATTATTTTTCCAAGAGTTTATGTGATGTGATTCGACCTTGTCTAGATATACATACAATTTTCACTAGTTCATTGTTTCAAGCATAAATCAGCCTCTCTGTCAAGAATTTACTTGATTCTTATTCTTATACGCTCTTAACACCCCGGAGGGGTTCCATGCTTAAAACCAATAATTCTTATCCATATCCTGCTGTTTGGGAAGCTAAGAAATCGATTCCTATCATTTGTCCACAAAACTAGTTTGACTAGTGCGAACCGCGGAGCCTCCCAATTCTGATACATATATGCAATAGCCTCTTAATATTGATTAATAACATCTTATCATATTTATTCAAGTCTCCTTAGGTCCAATCCTTCCACCACTAGTCATTGGATATTGAACAGTGAATGTTTTAGTTTGCATATGTTGGGACTTCCAGGAACCTGGAAGTATACTTTAGCCTCATTGATGCTTGAAATATCAATGGACCCAACACATTATGCATAGGAACTTGAACATTCATTATCCTCCCCCTGCCTTTTTTATCCTCCATAATTTCCCTTTGATTACTTATTCAGCTAGAAATTTCTTGCCTATTAACTTGTTTTGAAAATTTTCTTGTGCAAAGGAGTTAATGATCAATCTGGCCTGATTGGATCCTTACATAGTGGAAATCGACTAGAGGGCATTGCCTTGCTTCAACACCATGGAAATTGCAACTCAATATCATGATGGATGATGGTTTAAGTGTTCTTCAAACTATTGCATCCCTCCCCTTGGTAGAGAGGGAATTAATTTACACTGATCCAAGTGGGATCCCTTGTATTCATGACTAAATTTCCACAAGAAGTTGGCACATCTTTTTAATATTAGCCAAGATTCGTTTTGGGATATCTACCAAGAAGTGCTAGTAATATGAGATTGCTTCAACAACAAATTAAATCAACACAAGCTGACCACCACACAAGATCCATTTATTGCACTAGTGGATGATTCTTTGTTCTATTGTTTCAACTAGCCACTTACAATACCTTGTCCGATAATTATTGGACTTGAGAATAAAACCTAGGTACTTAAAGCCAAAGACGAAGTCCTTTAGAGGGATGTTAAACAAACCAACAATTCTGCACGAGGAACATTTTTTCATGCCATACGCAAAGAACCCAAATTGTTCATAATTGATTAGTTACGCAATAGTAAGTGTCCAAAACTATATGGTCGATCTGTCGGGCATGAGGCTTTTTTCCTTTTGAAAGGAATCCATAACCCGAAACAACTCCTCCTTGGATATCCCTTGGAACAATAAATCTTTGTCAGCTTCTTCAATCATTATAGGATAGCATGAGATGATTTTGAGAATTTCCTAGATGCTATTACTGTTAGGATCCTTTAGCAGACTAGAGAAGTGGGATACATTGAGTTCTGCAAGATTTTTAAGCCCTAATATTCCATTCCCTTCAGGATCTTTCAATCTCAAAATTGTGTTCAAGTGTTTGCAATAGTTTGAAAATCTATGAAAAAATTGTATTATGATCTTTAGCAATCCATGTAGCTCTACTTTTAATCATCTTTCCTATCCAATTATTTGTCAATAAATAGTTTGGATCTCCTCTCCTCGAGACTTTTAATTCTTGTTACTTCAACCTCTGAGGGATAGACATATGCATATAGGTCATACATAGTTTTTAGGTCCTCATCAATTCGCACTAAGGATTTTTCTTTGCTTTTTAAATTGCTAATGAGCCTAGGCTATTGCCTTCTCTTTAACTATTTTGAGAGCCTTAGTGAACAATTTCATAATAGTCATATCTACTTGGGGATCATACGTCTTCCAGCTCTTGAAGACCATCTCCTTATAAATATACTTTTTAACCCACAATGTTAACCCTCCATCTCCTTATCATTAGCAAATAGAGAGTTATTTGTGTAGGTTTTTAGTGTTATCAATGATGGCATGGACACCTTTCTAATGCTTACAACACTTACATGAATAAGTGGACAATGACACTCTTGTAGCTAGCTACTTATATAAAAAAGTGAAAAATGACACTCTTGTAGCTAGCTCATAACAAAATATGGCTATATAGATCCAAATTTCTATATAATATATCCCTAAGTCTTCTCTTGAATGAGAATATGTTATTAAGAGAAGAGAATCTAATTTGGGGAGAACATCAATCACATATGTTCGACATTTCCATTCAACTTCTCATGAGCTCTACCAAATTACCTTTGAAAGTAGTTTTTATAGCTTTGTGATGGAGATAAAAAGTACCAAGAAGTCCTTGAGCGGGGAAACCATTTTAGTATATATTTTTCTATAAAAGATTGGGTCTTGGTCGAGCCCAACCTTTATCTTGTCTTTCAATTCAACCTACCAAGTCAAATTCCAGACCAATTGTCAATCACCAAGCCAAGTGTTAAGAGCCCATGTATAAGATCACGGTGGAGAGTCTTGTGCACAATGCATCAAACTAATTTTTAAACACATATTCATAAAAACACAAATTTGGGTATTCTCGCAATGAATGTGGGATAAAGCTTCCAAAGGGAAAACCTATACAATGGAACATTGTTGGTAAAGAGAGATTTAGGATTATATGGGCGTAAGTAATGTCATTACTATGTAAATACATACACACAAATACATGGTTAAACGGATTTAATTGGATAGATGAGGAAAGAGTTGCATTTCTTTATTCTAGCCTTTGCTTTCATCTATCTTCACTCAAACTTTCTTTTTTTTCTAATGTCAATGACATTGATCTAGTTGGTCGCAATATCTGTTAACCCAAAAATCCCCCACTTAGCTCTCAATGGCCTATACCACCCAAGGACACCATTTCACGACCCTCATATCCCTCCATTAGACCCCCACACCCTCAAAATAGCCTAAGGATGAAGAAAAAGGATTAAAAACCCCAAAAAAGGAGCCCAAAATAGCCTCCTAGGAGCTAAAGCCCTTAAAAAGGGGCTAAAACCCTAAAAGGGGCCAAAGTTAGGGTGAAAGGGGCTAAAGCCTTGACCAAGTGCTTAAAACCCTAAAATCCCTTGGAAAAGCTATAAAAGGAGGGTGGGGAGTCACTCTCAAAACACTTCTCTCTTGCATACTATTATGTTGCCTATGGATGCCTTGAGACCTTTGCCTTTCAAGCCACCCACTCTCCCTCTCCTCCATCTCCATTGAGCCATTGCTCCCCCATCCAAGAGAGAGGTGCTTCCACAAGCTAGGGCATGGTGGCCCATTTCCACCAGAGAAGGTATGAACATGTTTCATGTTTTATTTCTTTGTTTCCTAGTTGTATTTGCTTTCTAACCCTTGTTACCATTTACAGGTTTTATGCTTAACATTGTTTTGCAGGTATTTTGTAGTATTGTAGTTTAATCTTTGCTTGTAGGTCTTTAGAGGCAGAACCCTAACATGTTTTTGCAGAGGGGTTCACCATTGCTTCTTTATTTTATTCTTTCTGCTCATAGTTTAGTTTGTTGTTATTTCCATTTCCATTCCATTTTTATTTTCTGCATTCACCACTAGCAGGAACCTACACTTCTGTCCTATAGACAAAAGGGAGCCATTCCTACCCCTGTAGTAGGGAGAAATCCCTGCTACAGAAGTCGCGACCATACCAGGTCGATCCCATAGGATCCCTGGTCCAAATTCTTAATTTCAAGTTTTTTAATTTTTTGCCCTCGTTTTCAAAAATTTACTATTAAATTCACTTTAAATCCAGTTTATTTTCTGTTATCTGTACTTCCAAAGCCTCTACTAGGCAAAACCGAGTCAATTTGGCCATAGTACAAGCTACTGTCGGCCAGATCTGACTATGCCTCACAAAAAACCCCAAATCCGGGGCAAGGTGCTCTTATCGGGGCCAAAAGTGAGGTGAGGGCACACTTAATCCCTCGATATGTGCGAATTCAACCCAGAAACTCAGTCCGCAACTGTTTCTGCATTCTGTGCAACCCCCTCGCCTGTTTCTAAAAAAATCTTGCGGCCCCCTCACTAGATTTGATCAGAAATGTGCGGCCTGTCAAACAGAACTTCAATTTCAGTTTAATAGAGGTTAAATTTCAGTTTTGCAGGACTATCAGTGCGGCCCAGCCGCCTCTGTCCACCACACCAGTTCAATTTCAGTTTCAGTTTTTGTTTTCTGCAATTTCTTCCATAAACAATGTGTAAATTCCTAAGTAAGTTTTAAATCACTTAATCAAATGAATGTAGCCTAACTAAAATCAACTTAAAATTAACTAACTTGCTTCCCCTTCCTCCTCTACCCATGGCATCACCCTCCGGGGTATTCTAGGATACGACGAAGGGCAAGCTCGTATAGATTTAGGCACTCCACTATATTGTTCCAAACCACCAAAACTAGATGACCTGGAAGGTAGAGGGGGTAGAGAAGGAGGGCTTCTCACGGCGCTAAGCGTCCTCCCTGTTGACCAACCTTGCATTCGGGAGGTGACCTGAGGATCTACGGATGGGATTAGTCCCATTGTGTTGAGAGCCCAGCACCTTCTCTTGGTTGAAGAGGAATATAAGTGTGAGGTAGTCATCTAGTTAGGCCATTAAACATTCAAGGTTAAAAAATTGTATTTGTTTACAAATCTCCGTTCATTATTCAATGCTTGCATACACAATGACATGAACTCTACCATGATGAATTCATAAACCATTTGAAGCTACCAAATACCAAAAAGATAGACAAACAAATACACCATACCAACTAATTAACCCAACTCAGTTCATGACACTGAGTGAGCCTTAAAATTTACTAATTTACACTAAGTACAAACAAATCTGCGGTCTTTGAGGACATAAGTCCCTGACTGCTTCAACTATGGGAAGTACTTGGGCCCTGCCCAGAAACTCATTGTGAGGAGTATCACAGGAACCCCAATGTAGCTGGCTGCTAAGAGGAATTGCCAAGCAAAACGGACAATGACCCCTTCTGATTGAGTAGAAAACACATGTGAGGAAAAAGCCAAGCGCTGTCTTCTGGCAGTCTTGGTGGTCGAGTGACCACCTGCAGCTAATAGGAAGCCACTAAAACCGGGGTCCAAACATCATTCCCACCAGTTTTAGACACGAAATATAACACAATTGATCCTCCACGCTCTTCCTCACGCCTAAGAGGCGAACCACCACCATTTGGAACACTCAATCGACACCGTCGAAGACGTTCTTAGCAATCACCCACACCATCAGAAGGCCACACAGCCTCTGATTCTAATTCAAACCCATTTCAGTCTAAACCAGACCTCCATACTGCACCATCAAGCCCCATGGCTGGTGCAAATCCGGATCCATTTTTCGGCATACCCATAGCAAGTGGACCCATGTCCACATCACAACTTGGCAAGTAGCCCAAGCACAGTCATGCAGACTATCATCAGTCAGCTGCCACCACCTATAGTGACTAGCCAAGCTGGCCCACTTGCAGCACAAGGGGGCAGTGGCCCTTCCACACACACTGCCCCTCCTGCCACACAAGGGGGCAGTGGACCATCCACCTACATTGCCCCTACTGTCATACAGGGGGGCAATGTCCCCACCACTCATATTGTCCCACCCATAACACTTGGGGGCATTAGCTCATCCGCAATGGGGCCACCGCAAGCACCCCCAGCTGTGCAGATGCATTATGCACCTTCAAACCCCACCACCATCACAACCCCATCCCACATCAACCTGGGGTCAAATATGCCCTTCATGGCTCGTATTAAATTGCCTGATTTGGCTAGATTAACAAATGACCCCATTCACCATCAAGCTTTTTGGCCTCCGATGCCAAATAAGCTACCATCAGACATCCCCAAGTTTGAAGGCAAACCAAGGGAATGTGCCCAAAACCACATAATGACATTCCATCTATGGTGCTCGTCCAACAGCATCATAGACGATTCCATCAGGCTGAGGCTGTTCCAACGCACCCTTACAGGTACTGCGGCCAAATGGTACATTGAGCTACCACAGGCCAAATACCCGAAATTCAACTCCCTAGCCTTCATATTCCTACAGTATTTCCAACTCCCCTTCAGATATGATGAAGGGGTGGAGATCCTGTTACCCTGTCGCCAAAGCACTGCCACTCATATAACTGACCAAATCCATGAGTGGCGGCGACATCGTAGTCTATGCAAAATCCAACTCAATGACAATATCTTATTGGATTGGTTCCTTAAGACCTTGCTCCCACCCATAGCAAAGGACGTCGCATCCGAACGTCCTCAATCCAAAGAAGAGGCCATACTGAAAGCTCAACAGTTTGACCTGATCTACACTCAGTCTGGATACCTGTACACCGTTATTCCAGACGCTCCCCATCCGAGTACCTCCTACCGTGACACACCGGGGGCATCTCATGCTGCGGACGACATCATAGTATTGGTCTCCCAACAGCCTCAGCCTCGCCCAACACCACCTGCAATTACACCACAACCAAGCAACACTGCTAGTGTTGCTTACCAGAACCAATCTTCGGACTACGCTAGAATGATGTCCCAGTCCGGAGCAACAACATCCTATGCACAACCTGCACCACCGCAACAGGCCCAGGACATGGCTTGGCCAACACAGCAGTATGTCGGGAAAATGCCCACATTTGTGGCACTGCCACCCCCACAAATCTACTATGCACCACCAGTGCAACCAGTTCAAGCCCCCGCCCCCGCTCCACCCGCTCTGTTGGGACAAGTGTTTGCACAACAAAACTGTCCCAACCAACCCACCCCCAACAATCAACAAAGGCAAGCTCGAAATAACCGGCCCCGTAACCAAGGCAATAACCAACCACAGGGAGGAGGTCAACAACCAAACCCTCCCAACAATGTCGCGGCAAACTAGCCAGCCCTGAACCCCCCACGACAAAATGCACCAAGACGCAATGCCCCATTGCGCACAAACCAACCATGCACACTCTGTGATGTTTATGGGCACTATACATTCGAGTGTCCCCTGATGGGTCGAGCTAAGCAGGCCATCCAAAACGAGGCCCAACGAGCCACCAACGCGGAAAATCAAGCACAACCCAACCTGGCACCTCAAGGGCCTCCTCCTATGGTGCTTCAAAACCCACTGCTAGTCCAAGGAATGGTGGCAACCGCACCCCCTCCCCAAGCCAATCCCAACACTCCAAGGGCACCTCCCATGGCCGAAACAAGTGTTCACCACCTGCTATACATGACAACTGAAGAGGTCAACTTGCAAACCAGATGGAATCAATACGGTACCACCACCGAACCTGCTGAATCATCAGCAGCATCCACGTCCAAAACAGTCAATCAACCTCTTTAGTTACCCCCATTCACGCGCCCCCCCATACAAAGAGTTGCCAATAATGCCACAGCTAGAGCTGCAGTCAGCTATAGCATTGTGGATGATTTGGCCCAAACGCCAACCGCTATGTCCACTCTTGAGGTACTTAAAACGTGTCCAACGCAGCGGAAAGCCTTGCTAGCTTCCCTTGGGGCAGTATACCCCTCCAACTCCAAGTTGATCACTTTTGACACGGAGAACGGGGAACTACGCATGCCCTCGACCATCGCCTTCCAAATCTCGGTGTCCATCCGGAATTTGGTTGTGCATCGGTGCATAGTCGATGAGGGGGCATCCACGTGTGTTATGTCTACCTTGGTTTGGAAAAAGCTTGGATCACCAATTCTGCAACCGTCCTCCATAACTCTGCAGACCTATGATGGACATCCCACTAAAGCCCAAGGAATTATCCCCCGTGTCCCCATCACGTTAGCTGGGAAGACAGTGTTAATCGACATAGATGTCGTCAACGCTCAATTTGACTATAACCTTCTCCTCAGGAGAAGTTATATGTATGCCATGCGAGCTGTCGCGTCAACTATCTTCTGCCTCATGATGTTCCCCCACGAAGGGAATATTGTGACGGTTGACCAGCTAAATTACCATGATCCACAAGGGTTAACAGCACCTACCAACGTTATCCCCACCATCACCACCATCGAGCCGCAAGGGACAACCACACATGCCAATGTCATCCCTACAATCAACACCATGGTTGAAAGCACCCCAGCCTCCCCACCGTTGAATGTGGGCCCTGGGTTGTTTACCGATCCCACCATGACGGCTCCTTTCCCATTAATGTCACCACCACTGACACAAAATGAAACTGCGGACTTGTGCATGGTCTCATCTGTCACCGCTGCACCCAAGCAACAACCGTAGCCGCAGGCCCAACCGCAACCACAACATCGTCCACAGCGGCAACACCAATAGCAACCCCAACATCACCCGCAGCAGCAGGATTAAACGCAGCCGCAACCAAAACCTCACCCCCACATGCAACTGTTAGGGAGTTATTTGGGCTCATCTCCAGTCCATATAATTCCCTTCCTCTTTCCCCCACCCGGGGTCATGAGCAAACCAGTAATGGCCACATTAAGCCTACCCAACTTTACAATGGGAATTCTGGTATGGTATCTTGATCCACCAGCTCAACCAGCAATGCCCCAGGTTGTCTTAACCCTAGTGCAACCCATCACAGTGGAGTCTCACCCTCCACCCAGTCCACATAAGCCAATCGTCGCACCTGCACCTGCACCGCCCCAACCCAAAATGGCTAGGGAAAAGAACACCAAAGCCACCGCAGAGCCACGACAAGTCCCACATTGCGCCGTCTATGAGCAACAGGGCAATCCCGCTCAGAATTGCCCTGAAATCCCAATGATCCATGCGCATTTAGATGCCATGGATACAAACGAAAACATCCCCGTAGTTGAACTCCCAACTGTGCCAATAGTCAGGAACAAGGCATTGAGGACAAACCATGCGTGCGCCCTTTGCAGCTTGTATGGACATTACTCCCATCATTGCCAAGACCTGCCCGAACTTCGAATGGCTCTCGCTGACCTCCGTCAACATTCCCTTGAGTCTGAGATCACCTTGATCAAAGAAGCTCACCCACCACCTCCTTCTTCAGACACCATGTCCATTTACATGATGTCCAGTTCCACCGACCCACTCATCTCCTCCTCCAACGACGGTCCATCAAACATGTCTCTTCATTGCTTCTGCAATGATGAGGAGATACTTAAAGCTCTGACCACCCCGGAATACCCATGGGACGAGATGCACCATCGCTTTTTCTTCCTCCTTGAAGAACTTGTGTCGCAGTCTGACCAGTTTTCCATGGAGACCAAAGATTTCATCCATGGGAAGCTCGACTGGTCCAAGAAACCCATCCCAGCACCTGATGCCTTCGAAGAGGGGAATATGGCGAACATTTCACCAACCGTTAAAATCGACATCTCAACCAACTCTGAGATCGTTGAAGAAATCATGCTGGGGGCATCTTGCTCCCTGGAAGAGTTCGATGCCTACAAAGCCCTCTTCCAAGAATTCTGTGACATCTTCGCTCGGTCATACACTGAAATACCCGGCTTAGATCCATCCATCGTGGAACACCACATCGACACATGGCCTGATGTGGCTCCCGTGCACCAAAAGAAACGGCCCATCCATCCATCCAAAGTGGTTGCGGTGAAAGCCGAGATAGAGAAGCTGCACACAGCTGGCTTCATTTATCCCATTGCATACACCACTTAGGTTTCTAATCCTGTTCCCGTGACCAAAAAACAGGGTACCATTCGCAATTGCACAGAATTTCACGACCTCAATGGGGTATGTCCCAAAGACAACTTCCCCACACCGTTCATCAATCAGATTATCGATGCATGTGCCGAACATGAAGCCTTTTCCTTCATGGATGGTTTTTTCGGATATAACCAAATCCAGATCCAGAAAGAAGACCGTTATAAAACGGCATTCACAACCCCATGGGGCACATTTGCGCATCGAGTCATGCCCTTTGGCCTGAAAAACACTGGAGCCACCTTCCAGCGCACCATGACGTATTGTTTCCACAACCTAATTCACATCATCTTGGTCTACCTAGATGACCTTACCGCTTGATCACCAAAACAAGCACAACATATAGATGATTTGCGGCAAGTCTTTTTACGTTGCCGCAAGTATAACATCCACCCGAACCCCCTCAAGTGCATTTTTGTGTCCCAGCAGGCCGTCTACTCGAGTTAATTGTATCCAACAAAGGGATAACTGTAGATCCCCTCAAAGTTCAGGCTATCCTTGATCTACCATCCTCAAGAACTCAACACCAACTATAGAGCCTCCAAGGTAAGGCCAACTTCCCTTGCCGCTTTATACTAGAGCATGCAACAAAAGCTTACGGATTCATCTGCCTGCTCCGCACAAAGATCCCATTTGTTTGGGATTAACAAGCACAAGAATCATTTGACGCACTCAAGCAAGCCCTGGCTTCTACACCATTATTCTCAGCACCAGATTTCACTCGAGACTTTATCCTCTATGTGTCATCTTCATAAAACGCCATCGCTGGAGTCTTGGTCCAAGAAGATGATGCTCGCCATGAGCATGTGATTTACTACATCAGTCAGAAGCTAACATGAGCCCCACTACGATGTTCACCTGAGGAGAAATTGGCCCTCGCCATTGTCTTCTCGGCTTAGAAATTGCGCCACTACATCATTGCAAACCATACTTATGTATTGGTTGATTCAAACCCAATGCGGTACCTCTTAAGTCGTCGCCTTCTACAAGGCTGAGCCGCTAAGTGGGTAGTCGTCCTCCAAGAGTTCGACCTAGAGTTTGTGTCTCCAAAAAGCATAAAGGCACTCGTACTGGCCACGCTCATGACCGGTCTGCCCCCATTAACCGCGTCATCACCCCCCAAGGATGATCTCCCTGATGATTTCCTATTCATCATATCCACAAAAGACCCATGGTATGGGGACATCCTTCTCTATTTACGAACACAAAAGTTCACAACGCACTTAAACCATGAGGATAGGCGACGCATCCAACATCAAGCCATTCGCCACTTACTGATTGGAGATGTTCTATATCATGAAGGCATTGATACCATCCTACAACATTGCCTCACCCATGACGAGGCCGAGACCATCCTCAACGACAGTCATAGTGGAGCCTGTGGCGGCCACCTCTCAGGCCTAGCAACCGCCCATAAGATTCTACGCGTCGGCTATTTCTGGCCCTCCATCTTCGCTGATTGCATAGAGGCAGTCAAACATTGCTGCAACTATCATCTCTTTGCCCCAAAAGCAAGACCCCCCCCCACACCATTACACCCCCTAGTCACAGTCGGGCCCTTCTGCAAATGGGAAATCGACTTCATGACAATCAACCCCGTTTCAGCTAATGGTCATAAATACATCATCATGCCAGTCGATTATTTCACTAAGTGGGCCGAGGCCATGCCCACATTCGATTGCAAAGCTGAAACCGCAGCGCGCTTTTTCTTTAACCATGTTATTACACGATTTCGTGTCCCTAAACAATTAGTCTCAGACCATGGAGCACACTTCCAAGATGCCGTATGGGCTGAACTATCTACCATGTTGAAGTTCGAACACCGGTACTCATCATCCTACTACCCCCAGGGCAATGGCCAAGTTGAATCAGTCAACAAAATCATCAAAACAATGCTCCAAAGGATAGTAGGAAACCATAAAACCAACTGGCATCACATGCTATTCTCCGCCCTATGGGCTTATCGCACATCCACAAAAACTGCAACCGGTTTCACCCCTTTCCGCCTAGTGCATGGCGTTGAATCAGTACTCCTTATAGAGTGCCAAATCTTGTCCCTCCGCCTCGCAGTAGAACTTCTCCCTGATACTTCACCTTTAGAAGAACAACTACTCTAACTTGAGCAAACCACAAAAGACCGTCGAGCTGCCCTCCAAGCCATCGAAGCAGCGAAAACATGATCAAAGATCCACTATGACTCCCATGTCCACCCTCGCACCTTCAGCAAAGGCAATATGGTTCTAGTCTACGACCAACCCAACGACAAATTGGGCAAAGGTAAGTTCGAGTCAATGTGGTATGGCCCATACATCATCCACCATTGCCTCGGAAAAGGGGCATACACCTTTATTGACTCTGATGGACAACTCTTAGAGAACCCCCGCAATGGGCTCTACCTCAAGAAATTTTACCCTTAACATCACCAATGAGTCGCTTCATTTTTTTTCTTGTTTTTTCAACGTTTTTAGCACAAGTCAGTGCAACACCATTAGCTGCTAACCTAAAATCACCCGGAACCTGTTCGAGACACCTCTCACACCTTCGGGCTCAAATTTCCATCTCTTTATGAGACCATCGTCTCATGTTTAATAAATCAATTTCGAGACCATTTCCCACAAGTCACCTCGATTCACGAGCCATGACATGACGATGCGAGTGTCTACGGACCTATACTTGCACCACATTTCCCGACCGGAACTCATGCGAGTTTTCGAGCCACCGCCCGTTAAGGAATGTAATTTTACTTTTATTTTTGTATTTATAGTCGTCTTCTTCACCACACCTTACTCGGACCTCTGGACCATCATCCACAAAATCTTTTATTTTTCTTGCATGCATTTGGCATACAAGTGCCCCCGGACTTGCACTCACGTCGCATGAAGTCAAGTCCGTCCACCTCAACACACACACACGCTCTCCTGACCTCTGTCTGAGAGCCACCTCGGTTTGCATGCCTCTCCCGCACCGACTCGTAGGCCTTTGCCGCAATCTATCCCACGCATGTATCGGTATGTTTGAGAGTTCTGCTCTGTCCATACTGCATGGATGACCTTTGGACCTCTATCCACTGTGCCAACATGGGGCACCGCATGTGCCGCCGCAGTCGGTTGACCACACTAGAGTTTTGTTTAAGCTCTTTTCTGACTCCTTAAAACAATGAAAAGATAGTTGAGCGCAGCTGCTTCCTTTCTCGCTCGATAAAGTATAGGAAAGGGCGTCTACATCGGCTCATTTATCTTTTTTTGCAGACTATGTAGACCATCAATCGAAAAGGACCTCCTTGGCACCTCAAGCCAAGACCGTTCCCCTCTGCATACTTTTATGCTTTCTCAGGAAGAGGGGCCGCACTTTATGAAAAAACTCACTACGGGTTGTCGTTAAGCTCTTTTCCAACCTTCTCAACAAGAAAAGATTGCCAAGCAAACTTGGTTTTGTTCATGCTCGTAAAAGAATTTGAATGACCATCCAGTCAGTAAAGGTTTAACCTTTCCCATCCTGATTGGACTACCAACGGTAAAGAAGTCTCCCATCCCCTACAGGATGGGCAAGCTCTCCTATGTATACTTTTATCCTTTTGTCAGGAACAGGAGACTACCAACAAAAAAGAGCCCCCACTGGAGTCTTCTTCGTGCTTTCATACTCTCTCAAATTGAAAGCACCATCGAGCATTTACCTTCTCGGGCTCGCCAAAAATCCACGAGATCGTACCATAATGGTGTCCCTAGACACCACCCCACAGCAAACAGTTTGGCAGCATTCCCACATTCGGTCGCCTTTGTTCAAAGTACTCTGCAATGTGTCTTCCTTGGATCCCATCAATATCAAAAGTGTCCACCTCCTCCAAGTATTTCCCATCTGCAGTGACATTCCCGGTATTACAGCTATGATCCCATTCCCATGAGTCAAGTTTCATTTGCTGCTTGGTCCGCCCTGCCATCATACTCTGAACAAAGAAATTATGAGTCTCCCGCAACCCCCCTGCCCCTGTTCAATTCTTCCCCCCCTCCCCTCCCCCCCCAGTCAGTGAGTCAGTCCGCAGATTACTTCACACCTTCCGGTCATCTCCCTCGCGCCCCTAGTCAAGGAAACACCATTGCCTTGTCTAGGGGCAGGTCTCCCTCTGTCGATGACAACACATGTATTCCAGAGGATAGATCCAGAGGTCCCTGTATCTTGGTTTCATTAACCTCATTGATAATTTCCTTGGACCACTTGAGAGGAGTACTTAGTGCCTCTTGGGATAGTTTTTTCTCACGTGCTCGACTTCAACCTCATCATCACACCGTTGAGATTCGTACAGGGTTTGGTCCGCACAGTACTTGGTCGAGGACCCCGGATGTCACCTGACTCTAGCACATTGGTGAGTCTACCTGAGGGACCTAAACAGGTTATGTCCATTGTGATTTCCAGGTTGCATTGGAGACAGCGATCAAAAGCCCCAGCAGTGCTTCGATATACCTTTATGATTGATGCAGCATACTTGTACCACAGAGACTCTGACTCTCAATCAGCGAGTCCATGCAGCTATGTACATTCCAGATCCAGCAGACCGTCAGTCATGAAGATATAGCATTCCATGAGAATGCCATGGGTCCAATGTACCAGATCATCATTGTATTCAGCCTCACATGGAGGCAACCATTCTTGTAACATCAGTTGTATATGATCGGCTCTTGTATTTTAGGGCATAGATCAAATTATTCTTTTAACATTGACATGAGCATGGGGATTCCTGCCTCATCCATATACATGTCACACATTTGTAATCTCACCCATTGATGGGAACCATATTAATACAAAAAACCAAAAGCCACCATGCCCCAGCCCCTGAAGCACCACCTCCACGCAGCAAATCCTATGATGTCCATCGGCCATACGTTGAGCTCCTGCCCTCACACATCAGGGGGAAATCTGTTAACCCAAAAATCCCCCACGTAGCTCTCAATGGCCTATACCACCCAAGGACACCATCTCACGACCCTCAGATCCCTCCATTAGACCCCCACACCCTCGAAATAGCCTAAGGATGAAGAAAAGGGCATAAAAACCCCAAAAAGGAGCCCAAAATAGCCTCCTAGGAGCTAAAGCCCTCAAAAAGGGGCTAAAGTTAAGGCGGAAGGGGCTAAAAGCCCAAAAAGGGGGCTAAAGCACTGAACAAGGGCTTAAAACCCTAAAACCCCTTGGAAAAGCTATAAAAGGAGGGTGGGGGTCACTCTCAAAACACTTCTCCCTTGCATACTGTTATGCTACCCGTGGATGCCTTGAGACCTTTGCCTCTCAAGCCACCCACTCTCCCTCTCCTCCATCTCCATTGAGCCATTGCTCCCCCATCCAAGAGAGAGGTGCTTCCACAAGCTAGGGCATGGTGGCCCATTTCCACCAAAGAAGGTATAACCATGTTTCATGTTTTATTTCTTTGTTTCCTAGTTGTATTTGCTTTCTAACCCTTGTTTCCATTTACAAGTTTTATGCTTAACATTGTTTTGCAGGTATTTCGTAGTATTGTAGTTTAATATTTGCTTGCAGGTCTTTGGAGGCGGAACCCTAACTTGTTTTTGCAGAGGGTTTCACCATTGCTTCTTTATTTTCTTCTTTCTGCTCATAGTTTAGTTTGCTGTTATTTCCATTTCCATTCTGTTTTTATTTTCTGCATTCACCACTAGCAGGAACCTACCCCTATAGTAGGGAGAAATCCCTGCTACAATATTCTCTCATTGAATTCGAGTAATTGCTCGGTTTTGGATTTCCGAAGCTTAATTTTCCACTACTAACAAGCATTACAAAGTTATGCACTATATCTCTAGGAATCAAACACCTTTTCAATATCGCATTGATGTTAATGAATGTGTTCTTATAAAAAATTAAACTCATGTGTGAATCATTTAACTACTATTGGGTCAACATTCAAATCTCTTTTAAATTTCCTTAAACAACAGAGGTTGATTCTCACCACAATTAATCCTATTACTCCCTAATGTCTAGAATACCCAATGCAGTTCAACCCTCTAGCCAAATGTACAAGTTAAGATAACTTTACATTTTTTATGAATGTCTTTAACTTCAAATATTTATGTCAAAGGCGTTCTTTCTCCAATGTCGGGTTTTGGAGGCACGGTTACCAATTCATCGTCCCTCTACTAAATAAAAAGTCGCCACGTATCTATAAAAAATGGGTTTTTCAATAAAATCATTGGTTCCATGTTCCATGAGGTTTCTCTAGCTCGTTGTCCTATGCTTTTTGTCCCATGCAGGTATAGTCTCTGACAAAGTTGTAGAGCAAAGGCATTTACTTATATAGACTTGAAGCCTATAGTATGATTGTAGTGAGAATTTCTCCTCACTACAGGGGCAGGAATGGCTCCCATGTGCCTATAGGGCACAAGGGTAGGTTCCTACCCTTTGAAAACAGTAAAAAACGGAATGGAAATATGACATAAACAGAGCAGCGAATTAAACTAAGCTAATATAAGCAAGAACAAGTAAATGGCATCTACTATAAACTGGATCTAAGAGCTAATGACAGAAAATAAAGGAGAGGAGTTGAAGCACTGTTGAACCCTTCTGCACATAGTAGTTTAGGGTTCTGCCTCCAAAACCTGCAATATAAACCTAAGCTACAATGGAGAAAACCTGCAAACAATTGTTAATGAAAAACCTGCAAATAGAAATGAGGGTTAGAAAGCAAAACAAATAAACAACCATGAAAAGAAATTATACCTCACTTAGGTGGAAATGGGCCACCATGACCTAGCTCATGGGAGCACCTCTCTCTTGGTTGGGAAGCAATGGCTTGATGAGAGGGAGATGGAGGAGAGGGAGAGTGGGTGGTTTGAGGGCAAGAGGTCTCAAAGCATCCATGGGCAGCATAACAATAGGCAAGTGATGAGTGTTTTGAGAGTGACCCCCCACCCTCCTTTTATAGTTTTTCCAAGGGATTTTAGGGTTTTAAGCCCTTGGTCAGGGCTTTAGCCCCTTTTTTGGGCCTTTAGCCCTTTTTAGGGTTTTAGCCCCTTTTTGAGGGCTTTAGCTCCTAGGGGGCTATTTTGGGCTCTTTTGGGGGGTTTTAGCCCTTTTCTTCATCCTTGGGCTCTTTTGGAGGTGTGGGGGTCAAATGGAAGGTCTTATGGAGTGAAATGAGTGTTGTGAGATGGTGTCCTTGGGTGGTGTAGGCCATTGAGAGCTGTGTGGGGGATTTTTGGGTTAACAGGTTGCCCCCTGATATGTGAGGGCAGGAGCTCAATGTATGGCCAACGAACATCATAGGATTTGCTATCGAGAGGTGGTGCTTCCAGGGGTAGGGCATGGTGGCTTTTGGTTTTGTATTAATTTGGTTCCCATCAATGGGTGAGATACAATAAATGTGTGACATGTATATGGACGAGGTGGGCATTCCCATGCTCGTGACAATGTCAAAAGAATCATTTGATCTATGCTCTAAAATACAAGAGTCGATCATATACAACTGATGTTACAATGTTGGTTGTCTCTATGTGAGGCTGAATACAATACTGATCATTGGACCCATGGCATTCTCATGGAATGCTACATCTTCATGACTGACGATCTGCTAGATCTGGTACATAGCTATGTGGACTCGTTGGTTGAGAGTCAGAGTCTCTATGGTACAAGTATGTTGTATCAATCATAAAGGTATATCGAAGCACTGCCGAGGCTTCTGAACATTGTCTCCAACGCAACCCGGAAATCACAAGGGACATAACCTGTTTAGGTCCCTCGAGTGGACTCACCAATGTGCTAGAGTCGGGTGACATGCGGGGTCTTCGACCAAGTACGGTGTGGAACAAACCCTATACGAATCTCAATGGTGCGATGATGGAGTTGAAGTCGAGCACGTGAGAAACAACCATCCTGAGAGGCACTAAGGACTCCTCTCAAGTGGTCCAAGGAACTCATTAATGATGTAAATGAAACCAAGGTAAAGGGACCTCTGGGTTTATCCTCTGGAATATGTGTGTTGGCGTCGACAGAGGGAGACCTGCCCCTAGTCAAGGCAATGATGTTTCCTTGACCAGGAGCGCGAGGGATAACCGAAAGGTGTGAAGCAATTTGTGGACTGACTCACTGCATTTGGGGGGAGGGGAGGGAAGGGAAAGAACTTAACAGGGGCAGGGGGGGGAGTGGGAGACTCAAACTTCCTTTGTTCAGAGTATGACGATAGGGCGGACCAGGAAACAAATGAAATTGACTCATGGGAATGGGATCGTAGCTGTAATACCGGGGATGTCACTGCATATGGGAAATACTTGGAGGAGGTGGACACTTTTGATACTGATGGGATCCAAGGAAGACACATTGCAGAGTACTCTGAACAAAGGCGACCCAATGTGGGGATGCTTCCAAACTGTTTTCTATGGGGTGGTGTCTAGGGACACCGTTGTGCTACGATCTCGTGGATTTTTTGCGAGCCCGAGAAGGTAAGTGCTTAATGGTGCTTTCAATTTTAGAGAGTCTAAAAGCACGAAGAAGACTCGAGTGGCTGCTCTTTTTTGTTGGTAGTCTCCTATGCCCGAAAAAGGATAAAAGTATACATAGGAGAGCTTGCCCATCCTGGAGGGGATGAGAGACTTCTTTACCATTGGTATTCCAATCAGGCTGGAAAAGGTTAAACCTATACTGACTGGATGGTCATTCAGATACTTTTACGAGCATGAATGAAACCAAGTTTGCTCGGCAATCTTTTCTTGATGAAACGGTTGGAAAAGAGCTTAACGACAACCGATGGTGAGCTTTTTCGTAAAGTGCGGCCCCTCTACCCGAGAAAGCACAAAAGTATGCAGAGGGGAACGATCTTGGCTTGAGTGTGCCAAGGAGGTCCTTTTCATGAAATGGTCTACATGGTCCGCAAAAGGAGGTAAACGAGACGATGTAGATGCCCCTTCCGATACTTTCGCGAGCGGGAAAGGAAGTAGCTGCGCTTGACGATCTTTTCATTGTTTTAAGGAGTCAGAAAAGAGCTTAAACGAAACTCCAATGTGGTCAACCGACTGCGGTGGCACGAGTGGTGCCCCATGTCAGGACGGTGGACAGAGGTCCAACGTTCATCCACGTAGTATGCACAGAGCAGAAGGCTCTCAAACATACCAATACATGCATGGGATAGATCGCGGCAGAGACCTACGAGACGGTGCGACAGAGGCATGCAAAATGAGGTGGCTTTCAGATAGAGGTCAGGAGAGCGTGTGTGTGTGTTGCGGTGGATGAACTTGACTACATGCAATGTGAGTACAAGTCGAGAGGCATTTATATGTCAAATACGTGCAAGAAAAGAAACCGGTTTGTGGACAGTGGTCCAGAGGTCTGCGTAAGGTGTGGTAAAAAGAAAAGACAATCTATGTGTTAAAAATATAAATAAAAGCTAAAATTACATTTCTTAACGGGCGGCGGCCCGAGGACACTTCTATGTCAAATACATGGAAGAAAAACAAAGGGTTTTGTGGACGATGGTCTAGATGTCCGTGTAAGGTGCAGTGAAAATAGACAATTATAAATACAAAAAGTAAACTTATAATACAATCCTTAATGGGAAGCGGCCCGACAGCTTGCATGAGTAGCGGTCGGGAAGTGTGATACAAGTACAGGTCTGTAGACACTTGCATAGTCATGTCATGGCTTCGTAAATCGAGGTGACTTGTCGGAAATGGTCCCAAAATTAATTTATTAAACATGAGATGATGGTCTCATAAAGAGATATAAATTTGAGCCCGGATGTGTGAGAGGTGTCTCAAACCAGTTACGGGTGACTTTGGATTAGCAGCTGATGGTGCTGCCCCTGATTTTTACTGAAAAACGTTAAAAAACAAGAAAAGAAAACGAAGCGACTCATTGGTGATGTTAAGCGTAAAATATCTTGAGGTAGAGCCCATTGTGCGACTTCTTCAAGAGTTGTCCATTAGAGTCAGTGAAGAGGTATGCCCCCTTGCCAAGATGAAGGTCATTGGCAAGGTTGGGTGGCAGAATCTGGTCTTTTATGGAAAGAATCGATTCCACACTATGGTTTAAAGGGAATGGGGTAAAACCAGAGGTGGTCTTACAGATCTCTCCATCATCACATAAGTGGTATCGGGATAGATCAGGTGGATCTTCCACAACCGATGAGATGGAAGGGCAACTGGTGCAAGAGACCATGTAAATGGTATTGGTTATGGTTTTGGTGGCCTTGCCCCCAGTCTCTATTGGAGGAAGAGGTGTAGGCCTGGAGATGGGAGGAGTCTTTGATGGACCTGGAGGTAGGTGCAACATCATCTCAATTGACTGGACATGAGTCAACACATCCTGGGGCCTCAGAGGTACTGTCACGTCCCCATCCCTCCGACCGGCGAAGAGGACGCGACCCCATGGCGTTAAGAATCTGTCTAAGAGCCCCATGAACATGTGAATTCCTAAAAATTGTTGAAATGCTAGAATACAATGCTAGAACAGCATGCTAATAACAAGATGCATTGAAGTAGAACATACACAAATGCAAATATTTATCATATGTAGCGGAAACAACACACATTCATACAGCATTCATTCAACATGTTCATCATAAATCATTAACAGTAAATAAGATTGCGGAAGTAAAATACACAAGGTTACTTATCTTATGAAGAATTCAATCCGCAACCAGCTACGTCGCTGCAACGTTCCACCCAACCATAGGCCAGCGTGCTCCTTAATCTCTCAGCAGCGCTGCCACCCCCGAGCTGGGCATGATTCTCCAAGGAATAAGGGAACAAGCAGGCTTACACATAGCCAAGGATACACAAAACATAGCCAATCCAATACAGTTGGGTTTATCAGGCCATCCAGGAGTTGGGAAAGGCTAAATGCTAAGCTGGTGAGCTCATTGCAGAGCTAGGAACACCTACACCAGAACTATCCTGACTTCTAAGACACCCACACACACCCAACAAAAGGAATCAGTCCCTTCTCTGCTATACAGTCCCTCAGACCCTGCATTCCCTTCCAGTGCTATTCAGGGGTTGTGGAGAAGAAATCCAGCCCTCTAGCTTCGTCTGTGTGGTTTCCAGCCACCAGGTTTATCAAGCAAACCAAGCCCCCATCCCTGCTCCCTACACAGTCCGAAGACCAACCATTGCACGCAGGCAATTAATCAGCTGTCATAGCTTAAACAGGGGAAAACAATTCCTGGGTCGTTCTTGGCCCTATCATGGCCAAAACAACTCCCAGCGAATACAACAGTCCCAAACGTATCAATGAACATGGGAAAACAACAATCCCAAAATAATAAACAATGAGCACAGCTCACAACGTGGGGAAAATGGCTCCAAATGGTCTGTGCGTGAGGAAGACTTGCACCAGACCCCCAAACATAAAGAAAACCACAACAATCACAACAGACCTTAAGAAGAACAGCGACCACCGTAACTCACAGGAAGAACCATAGCTCCAATCTCAACATTAAAACGACAGAAAATTAAATGACCATACCAGTCTGTGAGAAGAGCATACAGAGCTACAAATGGGAATGAAAGAGTACAGCTCCCAGTCCATTGTGTAGATGGTAACAATGTAGAACCCACCACGCAGCCCATGAGGAAAGGATACGGCCTCACCCCTCGCAGATCCGCAGGGGAAAAACGACGTGGGTAAAACCAGGATAGCTCCTGTGCGTGAGTAACAACAGCCAACGATCCTTGCATGAGGAGGGACAAGAATTCCAGCTTGTGCGTGGATGAACAGACAAATCGAAAGGAACGAACAGCCCAACACAGATAACGCACAGTGGGGAGAATGAAATTGAAGGCGTGAGAGTGAGCAGCCAAGGCAGAATCGTGTCCCTCTAGCGCGTGGAATGAGAGGCGTCCTCCTTCCCCATCGTGAGGTTCATTGCTGGTGGAGTGTGGGGATGGGCAAGGAATGACAGTCCTGCCACCCCACTCCCAAAAACCATAACTGCCTCAACCACCAGCAGCAATTCTTAATGGAGGTGGTTGGGTAAGACAAAGGAAGGTGACACACATGGGTTTTTCCCTCATTGGCCAAGGTTTAACAATTCCCCACCCTTATCCTTGTGAAAATCATGCCCCTTCTCAATTTAGTTTCTGCGATCGTAGCTGGCCGGGTTCATTAATTAAATATGCATATGTACATGATGACAAAGCTTAGTATCTATGCCGCATGCCCCGATATACCATTGGTGACAAATTTAAATCCGAAACATAGCATAACCAATCAATGGTGGTGCCTTGGCCTTTAGCTCCGCACCATGATCATTACAATATATACATCATATACATCTAATGCAATGGGGTCAAAATCGGGGTGTGACATTCCCCTCCCCCTTCAATAGCACTGTCCTTAGTGCTTTACAAAATTTGAACAAAATGCTACACTGGTATCGCCTCAGTGTTCCGCAAAATTGAACAAAAATGGATGTGCCAATCGCATGGCATCCTCCAGCTCCCACGTAGCCTCTTCAGGTCCGTAGTGCTCCCATTGCACCTTTACCTAACTTATGGCTCGGTTCCGGAGCATCGTTACTTTTCTGTCGAGGATGCGCGTTGGCTCGATTCGAAACTCTCCCTCGGGTTCCACCTGAATCACATCCCAATTTATCACATGGTTAGGATCATGTACATATCTCTTAAGCAAAGAAACATGAAAAACATTATGAGCTCTAGTGCTAGCAGGTAATGCAAGTCTATATGCAACTGGCCCTATTCTTTCAAGCACTTCAAACAACCCACAATATCTAGGTGACAACTTGGCACAACTTCCAAGCTTCAAGGAACTCTTCCTTGCCCTCACTCTGAGGTAAACATGATCCCCAACACTGAACTCCCTGTTCACCCTATGCTTATCTGCGTAGCTTTTTTGTTTGTCATGTGCTGCTTTCAGCTTCTGCCTGATCTTTACAACCTCTTGCTCCATTTCCTTGAGCAATTCTGGTCCAAGCATAATCATGTTCACTGGATTGTCCCAAAACACTGGTGTCCTACACCTTCTTCCATACAAAGCTTCATATGGACTCATCCCCAAGGATGCCTGCTGTCCATTGTTATAAGCAAACTCTACCAAGTGCAAGTAATCTTCACACTTGGTTGGCTTGTCCATCACATACATGCGAAGCATATCTTCAAGCACCTGATTAACTCTCTCGATCTGCCCATCTGTCTGAGGATGGTATGCAGTGCTGAAGTTTAGCTTTGTACCCAAATCTGCAAACAACCCCTTCCAAAAGTTGGAAGTGAACTTGACATCTCTGTCAGAGACTATTGCCTTCAGAAATCCATGCAATTTGAATATCTCCTTCATGAAGATCTTTGCAATGTCGTCAGTCTTATGCGTAGACTTCTTCGGTATAAAATGTCTTGCCTTTGTCAACTTGTCCACCACAACCATGATGGAATCATGTTGTCTCCAAGTCATCGGCAATCCTATAATAAAATCCATGGAAATAACTTCCCATTTCCATTCTAGAACTGGAAAAGGCTGCAACAAACCTGTTGGATGTTGATGCTCAACCTTTACCTGCTGACATTTCATACACCTGGAAATGTACTCAGCCATATCATTTTTCATACCTGACCAAAAGTACTGCTTTCTAGCTGTAACAATCGTCTTATGATATCCTGAGTGACCAGAATACGGAGCTTGATGGATCTCATCCATAACAACTCTCCTCAAATCTGCTACATCTGGAATATAAATTCTACCTTTATAAGTGAGAAGTCCATCCTCTTCCAATTTATATCCCTCATACCTCTTCTCAAGACTTTGCTGCTGCAATTTGTATTTTACCTGCTCATACAATTCATCTTCAGCAGCATGACTAACAATCTGCTGCCTCACATCTGATTGGCAAATACTAAGAGATGCCACATGCATTTCTTGCATCTTCCTGCTGAGTGCATCAGCTACCCTATTTTCATTTCCCTTTATGTGCTTCATTTCAAAATCAAACTCACATAAAAACTCCAGCCATCTTACTTGCCTAGCATTCAGAGTAGGCTGATCAAATAGATACTTCAGTCCGCAGTGATCTGTTCTGAGCTCAAATCTCCAGCCCATCAAGTAATGTCTCCACATCTTGAGAGCATGTACTATGGCTGCAAGCTCTAGATCATGAGTGGCATAGTTCTTCTCATGCTCCTTCAGCTTTCTTGACTCATAACATATCACATGGTTGTCCTACATAAGGACTACTCCAAGCCCTTGTCCGCATGCATCGATACACACCACAAAATATTTCTCTGGATCTGCAACCTTCAATACTGGTGCACTGGTGAGAAGATCCTTCAACCGCTGAAAACTTTCTTCACACCTCGATGTCCATTCGAACTTCATCCCCTTCTTTTGCAAAGAAGTGATGGCATGTGCAGCTTTGGAGAATCCCTCAATGAATCTCCTGTAGTATCCTGCAAGCCCCATAAAAGATCTTACATCTGTCACATTTCTTGGAGTAGGCCAATTCATAATGGCTTCAATCTTTTCAGGGTCCACCGATATACCCTCCTCTGAGATAATGTGACCCAAATACTGAATTCTATCTCTATAGAAGTCACACTTGCTCAATTTCGCATACAACTGATGCTCCCTAAGCAATTTCAATGTCAATCTCAAATGCTCTTCATGTTCTTCCTCATTCTTAGAATAAACAAGAATGTCATCAAGGAAAACAAAAAAAAACTTGTCCAAATACCTGTTGAAGACGCTATTCATAAGGCACATAAATGTAGCTGGTGCATTTGTGAGACCAAATGGTACCACTACAAACTCATAATGTCCATACCTTGTCCTGAAGGCTGTCTTATGAATGTCTTCATCCTTGATTCTCACTTGATGGTAACCAGACCTCAAGTCAATCTTGGAAAATACCTTTGCTCCTCTCATTTGATCAAAGAGGTCATCAATCCTAGGCAAAGGATATTTATTCTTCACAGTAACCTTGTTCAACTGTCTGTAATCAATACATAACCTGAGTGTACCATCTTTCTTCTTTACAAACAGAACCGGTGCTCCCCAAGTAGACACACTCGGTCGGATATACTTCTTTTCCAACAACTCTTGCAATTGCATCTTCAATTCTAGCATCTCCGGTATACTCATCCTGTAGGGTGCCTTGGACACTGGTGCTGCTCCTGGCACGAGTTCAATAGTGAAGTCAATGTCCCTCTTTGGAGGAAGCCCTGGAATCTCATCAGGAAATACATCCCTGAATTCATGTAACACTTGATAGTCCTCCAACCTAGGAGTTTTATCTCCTGTTTCCTCCAAAATCTGAGTTGCATACAACTGGAAACCCTTCCTACAGAACTTCTTTAACTGTATTGTTGAAACTTGCCTTACTGAAATCACCTTTGGAATACCTTTCACAACTACTAGATCCCCTTCTTCATTCATGCATTCGAAAGTCTTATGGTAATAGTCAAGCTTCACCCTGTGAGCTTCTAACCAATCCATTCCAATGAACACATAATAGGAACCAAGCGGTAGAACATTCAGATCTACACAAGTGACCAATCCATTCATGACCAATGGACATTTCTCTACCACTTCACTGACCTTTCTCTTAGTTCCAATGGCTAGATGAACTAACCAAGACTTCATATGCTTTACTTTCTTAAAAGCACAAATCTCCACTACTTTAGGAGTAATGTAACTGTGCGTAAAACCAGGGTCAATCAAAATAGAAACAGATTGCTCAACAATCTTACCTGCTACTTCAACCACAGCTGACTGGTGATCTGCCTGGCGGTCCTCCGGTGCTGCATAAATCCTAGGGATTGCCCTTGCTACTTGACCCATTGTTTTTGCTTCTCGAATGTTATAAGCTGGCCTTGCACTCTCATTCTCGAGTGGACAATTCCTGCGCATGTGGGGTCCTCCACATTTCCAACATTGAAGTGGTCCTTTGTCCTGTTGTGGATCTTTAGGCTTTCCTCCTGTCACTCCAACTGGCTTACTCGCAGCTTGGAATGGCTGCTTCTGCTAATTCCTAAAGCTAGAAGGCTTGAAACCTTTCTTTCTTTGGTCAAACTTCTCATTCTTCTTGTCCTTCCATGCCTTATGGTAATCAGGTTTACCTTTGATTTGCTCATAGCAATACTTAGCCTTCCTTATTGCTTCTTCAAGATTTTTAGGTTCATAAAACTCAATTCTATCTTTGTAAGACTGAGGTAATCCACTCAGAAAACGCTGGACCTTCACTTTTTCATCTCTGATGTACCGGACATACCTCAATAGCTCCAAAAACTTATTTGCATATTCTTCCATGGTCCGCTGTCCCAATCTCAGCTCATGGAACTCCTTAATCTTGTCATCATAATACCTGTCAGAGAGGTATTTCTGCTTGAAATACTTCTTGAATTGCTTCCACTTGAATCTCCTTTCACTGATCCTCTTTACCTACTTGAAGTGTTCCCACCAAATGGATGCTCTTCCATTCAGATTGAATATGGCAACTCTTGCCTTCATGTATCCTGAATAATCATGCACTTGAAAGTACTTCTTTATCCCAAGAAGCCAAGCTTCAGCCTCTTGTCTAGTCTTTACCTCACCATCAAATGTAGGAGGTTTAACTTTCTTAAATTCATCTCGAGAGAGATCCCTATGGTGTCTCTTTCTTTTCCTTTTATGAGAAGAAGAACTTGAATCCCTGCTGGATTCTTCAGAATCAGATGATCCACTAGAATTCCTTCTCCTTCTCCTAGTACTGCTCTTACTGCCTTCTAGTCTTGCCGTACCTCGTCCAGAGTCTATCTTTCTATGTAAGTCTGTCAAACTCTGCAACATAGCAGCATTCAACTGATGCTTCTCTTCCTGGGCTTTGATCAGGATTCTCATGGTAGCTACAACATCTGACGGTGTCTCTTGGAATCTCCTTCCATTAGACTCTATGTCATCATTTCTATTACGGACATTTTCTCCCATGGCATCTTCTGCTCGCTCATAAGAATCCCAAGCATCATATCTGTCATGGGTTCTCATAACTGAACCACCACTTATTTATCAAAATGCACTACCTGGAATACTGCCCTTGAAGGTGACTATGACTCTGCAAACGTGTTAGTAACACAACTGTTAGATGCATAACATTGATATAAACCAGCATTGCTTACCTTCTCTTGGAAAAATCATAATACAATTTTTTTTGTAAATCTATGTTTTCGCGCAATCTAGAGCATAAGATTGCTGCCTCTTTCTCATTTTCACCCCTGAAAATCCACTAAAAAATAGCTGAAAATCCCACTGAAAAACAGTCAAAATCTGCTGGGGGAAATCCCATGGAAAACTCAAATTTCCCTTATGCAGAATCGGCTCTCATTTCCACTATTGGTCTGACGTTTCGGAAGTCAAAACCACTAATTCCTCCGCTGTTCATCGGCAGTCAGATCCACTAACTTCTTCCGCTGTATCGGCGGTCAAAACAACTAAATTTTTTTGACGTTCATCGGCTGTCAGAACAACTAAATTTTTCCGACGTTTCGGGCTGATCCTCCTCTGGCTTCCGACGTATTGGCGGACTAATCTTCTAAAGTTTTCCGACGTGTCGGCAGCCCAATCTTCTATAGTTTTTCGACGTCTTCTTTACTTAAAAAAAATTTTCAACTTCTCTTTCTTCTTCCTCCTGCCGCGGCATCGGCATCCTCATCTTCTATTTTCTTCCGACGTATCGGCATCCTTCAAGAGATCCCCGTCACAACTGCGGGTCTGTCTTCAACTAACTTTCGCCGAAATCTTCTCTTTTCATCGGCGATCGGATCCACTATCCTTCGGAAGGATAGTTTATTGGACAGCCGCAACAGCGGATGTTCAATCCACTAACCATCGCCGATGGCTAACGACTCCAGGACTTAAAAAAATTTCCAATCAGCTCAAATTTCTTCTTTACGGCGGCGAAGCAGTTCCTTCCGCAGCCGCAACGGCGGAACATCATCTTCGATTTTCTTCCGATCGACAGGCTAGTGCTTTTGGCTTCCACAACGGCAGGCGCTCGATCAACTATCTTCTTCCGATAGCCATTGTTTTTAAACTTTCTTTTACAGCATCGGTAATCAGAGACTTTTCTCATCGGACGCGTAGTCCTTTAGCCGTCCGCAACGGCGGACGCTCGAACAACTATTTTCTTCCGATGGATGTCCAACACTTAGAATTTTTCCCGCGATTTTCCTTCCGACTGTGCTCCGTCGGGCGCGCTTCTGCCTAACTCTTCCGCTACATCAGAAGTTCGTTCCACTAACCCTTCCGCTACATCGGAAGTCCGTTCCACTAATCTCTTCCGATGATCCGACAGTTCAAAAATTCATACGAATTTTCCAGTCATTCCCCGTCGGACATGCTTCCGCCTAGCTCTTCCGCTGCTGCGGAAGTCTTTCCCACTAAGGGTTCCGATGAACCAAAAGTTCAACACTTCAACAAATTTTGAATTTTGAATTTTCCAGTCATAAACTGATTTATGTCCCTGTATCTTCGTGGTCCATTCAGGCCCATGCTGCAACATGAGCTCTGATACCACGCTGTCACGGCCCCATCCCTCCGACCAGCAAAGAGGATGCGACCCCATGGCATTAACCATCCGGCTAAGAGCCCCATGAACATGTGAATTCCTAAAAATTGCTGAAATGCTAGAATACAATGCTACAACAGCGTGCTGATAACAAGATGCATTGAAGTAGAACATACACAGATGAAAATATTTATCATACGCAGCGGAAACAACACACATTCATATAGCATTCATTCAACATGTTTATCATAAATCATTAACAGTAAATAAGATTGCGGAAATAAAATAGACAAGGTTACTTATCTTATGAAGAAGTCAATCCGCAACCAGCTACATCGCTGCAACGTTCCACCCAACCATAGGCCAGCGTGCTCCTTAATCTCTCAGCAGTGCTGCCACCCCCGAGCTGGGCATGATTCTCTAAGGAATAAGGGAACAAGCAAGATTACACATAGCCAAGGATACACAAAACATAGCCAAGCCAACACAGTTGGGTTTATCAGGCCATCCGGGAGTTGGGAAAGGCTAAATGCTAAGCTGGTGAGCTCATTGCAGAGCTAGGAACACCTACACTAGAACTAGCCTGACTTCTAAGACACCCACACACACCCAACACAAGGAACCAGTCCCTTCTTTGCTACACATTCCCTCAAACCCTGCATTCCCTTCCAGTGCTATTCAGGGGTTGTGGAGAAGAAAGCCATCCCTCTAGCTCCGTCTGTGTGGTTTCCAGCCACCAGCTTTATCAAGCAAACCAAGCCCCCATCCCTGCTCCCTACACAGTCCGAAGACCAACCATTGCACGCAGGCAATTAATCAGCTGTCACAGCTTAAACAGGGGAAAACGAATGCCGGGTCATTCTTGGCCCTATCGTGGCCAAAACGACTCCCAGCGAATACAACAGTCCCAAACGTATCAATGAACGTGGGAAAACAACAATCCCAAAACAATAAACAATGAGCACAGCTCACAACGTGGGTAAAATGGCTCCAAACGGTCTGTGCATGAGGAAGACTTGCACCAGACCCCCAAACATAAAGAAAACCACAACAATCACAACAGACCTTGAGAAGAACAGCGACCACCGTAACTCACAGGAAGAACCACAGCTCCAATCTCAACATTAAAATGACAGAAAATTAAACGACCATACCAGTCTGTGAGAAGAGCATACAGCTGCAAATGGGAATGAAAGAGTACAACTCCCAGTCCGCTGTGTAGATGATAACCACGCAGAACCCACCACGCAGCCCGTGAGGAAAGGATATGGCCTCACCCCTCGCAGATCCGCAGGGGAAAAACGACATGGGTAAAACCAGGATAGCTCATGTGCATGAGCAACAACAGCCAATGATCCCTGCGTGAGGAGGGACAAGAATTCCAGCTTGTGCGTGGATGAACAGATAGATCGGAAGGAACGAACAACCCAACACAGATAACGCGCAGTGGGGAGAATGAAATTGAAGGCATGAGAGTGAGCAGCCAAGGCAGAATCGCGTCCCTCTAGTGCGTGGAATGAGAGGCGTCCTCTTTCCCCATCGTGAGGTTCATTGCTGGTGGAGTGTGGGGATGGGAAAGGAATGACAGTCCTACCACCCCACTCCCAAAAACCATAATTGCCTCAACCACCATCAGAAATTCTTAATGGAGGTGGTTGGGTAAGACAAAGGAAGGTGACACACATGGGTTTTTCCCTCATTGGCCAAGGTTTAACAATTCCCCAGCCTTATCCTTGTGAAAATCATGCCCCTTCTCAATTTAGTTGTTGCGATCGTAGCTGGCCGGGTTCATTAATTAAATATGCATATGTACATGATGACAAAGCTTAGTATCTATGCCGCATGCCCCGATATACCATCGGTGACAAATTTAAATCTGAAACATAGCATAACCAATCAATGGTGGGCCTTGGCCTTTAGGTCCGCACCATGATCATTACAATATATACATCATATACATCTAATGCAACGGGGTCAAAACTGGGGTGTGACAGGTACGATAGTTGGTTCAAGGTACCACAGAGGATCTCCTAGTGTGAAATCCTGTAGATGTAGGGTTTCCAAGGTAGACTTACTCACGATCCTGGATGGTAGGAAAAAGAAAAGAAAAAGAAAAAGAAAAAGGATCATGTTGATCGGGAATGACCCCCATGTTTCCCTGGTAACTGAGGTTGAAGTTGCAACTAAGGTTGCAGATGTGGCTGGGAAAACAATGGAAGAGACAGGTCTGATTGACCGTCAGTGATGGTGGAGACAAGAGGGTCTGTAGAACTGGATATCATGTAGATGGACATGGTGTCTGAAGAAGGTGGTGGGGGGTGAACTTCTTCGATCAAAATGATCTCATACTCAAGGGAATGGTGACGGAGGTCAGCAAGAGCCATTCGAAATTCGGCCAAGTCTTGGCAATGGTGGGAGTAATGTCCATACAAGCTGCAAAGGGCACAAGCATGGTTTGTCCTCAATGCCTTGTTCTTAACTAGTGACGTGGTTGGGAGTTCAACCATGGAGATGTTTTCATTCGTATCCATGGCATCCAGATGCGCACGGATCACTGGGATTTCAGGGCAATTCTGAGTTGGATGGCCCTGTTGTTCGCAGATGGCACAAGGTGGGATTTGTCATGGTTCTATGGTGGCTTAGGTGTTCTTTCCCCTAGCCCTTTTTGGTTGGGGCGGCGCAGGTGCGGGTTCAGCAGTTGGATTATGCGTACCGGGTGGGGGGTGAGACTCAACCACAATAGGTTGCACCGGAGTTAACACAACCTGGGGCATTGTTGGTTCAGCTGGTGGATCTAGATACCACACCGGGATCCCCAACGTAAAATTGGGTAGGCTTAAGGTGGCCATGACCAGCTTGCTCATGACACCAGGTGGGGGAAAGAGGAAGGGAATTGTATGGACTGGAGATGAGCCCACATAACTCCTAGCCGGTTGCATGTCGGGGTGAGGTTGTGGTTGCGGCCACGCGTAGTGCTGCGGCTACGAATGATGTTGCAGTTGATGTTGGCGTTGCGACTGCGGACAATTTTGTGGTTGTGGTTGGGGCTGCAGCTGTGGTTGTTGTTTGGGTGCAGCGGTGCTTGATGAGACCATGCACAAGTCCGCAGTTTGCTTTTGTGTCGGTGGTGGTGACACCAACGAGAAAGGAGCCGTCATGGTGGGATCGGTAAACAACCTAGGGCCCACATTCAACGGTGGGGAGCCTGGTGTGTTTTCAACCATAATGTTGGTTGCAGGGATGACGTTAGCATGTGCGGTCACCCCTTGCGGCTCAATGGTGGTGATGGTAGGGATAACGTTGGCAGGCGTTGTTAACCCTTGCAGATCATGGTAGGTGAGTTGGTCAACTGTCACAATCTTCCCTTCGTGGGGGAACATCATGAGGCGGAAGACAGTTGACGCGATGGCTCGCATGGTGTACATGTAACTCCTCCCAAGGAGGAGGTTGTAGTCCAGTTGAGCGTTGACGACCTCGATGTCGATCAGGACTGTCTTCCCGGCTAACGTGATAGGGACATGGGGGAGGATTCCTTGGGCTTTAGTGGGATGTCTGTCACAAGCCCACAGAGTCATGGAGGACAGTTGCAGAATTGGTGATCCAAGCTTCTGCCAAACCAAGGTAGACATGACGCATGTGGATGCCCCCTCATCCACTATGCATCGGTGCACAACCAAGTTTCGGATGGACACTAGGATTTGGAAGGCAATAGTGGAGGGCATGCGTGGCTCTCCATTCTCTCTGTCAAACGTGACTAACTTGGAATCGAAGGGGTCTACTGCCCCTAGAGTGGCTAGTAAGGTTTTCCACTGCGTTGGGCACGTTTTAAGTACCTCAAGAGCGGACATGGCAGTTGGCGTTTGGGCCAAATCATCCACAATGCTATAGCTGGCTGTGGCATTATTGGTGATTATGTGTATGGGGGGGCAAGGGAACGGGGGTAACTAGAGAGGTAGGTTGGTTGTCTTAGACGTGGATGCTGCTGATGAGTCGGCAGGTTTGGTGGCAGTACCGTATTGATTTCGTCTAGTCTATAAGTTGAACTCTTCAGTGGTCATGGCTAGCAGGTGGTGAACACTTGTTTCGGCTATGGGCGGTGCCCCTGGAGCGTTGGGATTGGCCTGGGGAGGCGAAGCGGTTGCCACCAATCCTTAGACTCGTAGTGGGTTTTGAAGCACCATGGAAGGGGGTCCTTGTGGTGCCTGGTTGGGTTGGGCTTGATTGGGAGCATTGGCGGCCTGTTGGGCCTCATTTTGAATGGCCTGCTTAGCGCGAACCATGAGGGGACACTCAAACGTGTAATGCCCATAGACATCACAGAGTGTACATGGTTGGTTTATGCATAACAGTGCGTTACATCTTGGTGGATTTTGTCGTGGGGGGTTCTGGGCTGGACGGTTAGCCGCGGCATTATTGGGAGAGTTTGGTTGCTGACTTCCTCCCTGCGGTTGGTTATTGCCTTGGTTGCGGGGCCTGTTGTTTCTAGCTTACCCTTGTTGATTATTGGGGGCAGGCTGGTTGGGACGGTTTTGTTGTGCGAACACTTGTCCCAACGGAGCGGGGGTGAGGGCTTGAATTTGTTGCACTGGTGGTGCATAGTATATTTGTGGGGGTGGTGGTGCCACAAATGTGGGCATTTGCCCCACATATTGTTGTGTTGGCCAAGCCAAGCCCTGAGCCTGCTGCAGTGGCGTAGGTTGTGCATAAGAGGTTGTTGCTCCAAAGTAGGACATCATTCTAGCATAGTCCGGAGCTTGGTTTTGGTAAGCAACATTAGCAGTGTTGCTTGGTTGCGGTGTAACGACAGGTGGTGTCGGTCGAGGCTGTGGTTGTTGGGAGACTAACCCTATGATGCCATCCACTACGTGGGATGCCCCCGGTGCGTCGCAGTAAGAGGTACTTGGACGGGGAGCGTTTGGAATGACAGTGTACAAGGACTGGGCATAAATGAGATCAAATTGTTGGGCCTTTAGTATGGCCTCTTCTTCAGATTGGGGACGTTCAGATGCAACGTCCTTTGCGATGGGTGGGAGCAAAGTCTTAAGGAACCAATTCAAGATGATCATGTCGTCTAGTTGGATTTTGCATAAACTACAGCGTCGCCGCCACTCATGGATGTGGTCAGTTATGTGAGTGGCGATGTTTTGGCGACAGGATAGCAGGATCTCCACCCCCTCGTCATATTTGACAGGGAGTTGGAAATACTATAGGAACATGAAGGCTAGGGAGTTGAAGTCGGGGTACTTGGCTTGTGGCAACTCAATGTACCATTTGGCCGCGGCACCTGTAAGGGTGCTTTTGGAATAGCCTCAGCCTGATGGAGTCGTCTACGATGCTGTTGAATGAGCACCATAGATGGAATGCCATTATATGATTTTGGAGACATTCCCTGGCTTTGCCTTCGAACTTTGGGATGTCTGATGGCAGCTTAGTTGGCATGGGTGGCCAGAAAGCTTGGTGGTGGATGGGGTCATTCATTAATCTGGCCAAGTCAGGCAAGTTCAGACGAGCCATGAAGGGCAGATTTGACCCCAAGTTGATGTGGGATGGGGCTGCAATGGGGGTGGTGTTTGAAGGTGCATAATGCATCTGCATGGCTGGGGATGCTTGTGGTGGCACCATGGTGGATGGGCCAATGCCCCTAAGTGTCATGGGTGGAATGGTATGGGTAGCGGGGGCATTGCCCCCATGTATGGCAGTAGGGGCAATGTGGGTGGTCGGTGCACTGCCCCTTGTGTGGCAAGGGGGACAATGTGTGTGGAGAGGCCACTGCCCCCATGTGTTACCATTGGGCCAGCTTGGCTGGTCACTATTGGTGGTGGCAATTGGCTAATGATAGTCTGCATGACTGTGCTTGGACCGCTTTCCAAGTTGTGGGTGACAGGTTGTGATGTGGACATGGGTCCACTTGCTAAGGTTAGGCCGAAAAATGGATCCAGGTTTGCACTAACCACGGGGCTTGATGGTGCGGTGTGGAGGTCTAGTTCAGACTGATATGGGTCTGAATCAGAATCAGAGGCTGTGTGGCCCTCTGATGGTGTGGGAGATCGCTAAGAACGGCTATGACGGTGCCGACTGAGTGTTCCAAATGGTGGTGGTTCGCCTCTTAGGCGTGAGGAAGATCATGGAGGATCAATTATGTTCGCTTTTGTGTATGAAACTGGTGGGTATGAGATTTGGACCTCGGTTTCAATGGCTTCCTATTGGTTGAAGGTGGTGTCTCGGCCACCAAGACTGCCAGAAGACATCGCTTGGCTTGTTCCTCACCGGTGCTTCTACTCAATCAGAAGGGGTCATTGCCCGTTTCGCTTGGCAATTCCTTTCAGCGGCCAGCTACTTTGGGGTTCCTATGGTACTCCTCAAAATGAGTTTCTGGGCAAAGCCCAAGTACTTTCCATAGTTGAAGCAGTCAGGGACTTATGTCCTCAAAGACTACAGAATTGATTGAACTTAGTGTAAATTTGGTAAATTTTAGGGCTTACTCAACGTCATGAACTGAGTTGGGTTAATTATTTGGTATGCTATGTTGGTTTGCTTGTTTGTTCTGGTATTTGGTTTGCAATATGGTTTATGAATTCATGGTAGGGTTCATATCATGGTTTTGTATGCAAACATAAACAGAAATTTGTAAGCAAGTATGGTGATTAATCCTGAATTGTTGGCCTAACTAAATGTCTACCTCTCAGTGATATTCTTCTTCAACCAAGAGAAGGTGTTGGGCTCTCAACACAATGGGACTAATCCCATCCATAGATGCTCAGGTCACCTCCCAAGTGTTAGGTTGGTCAACAGGGAGGATGCTTAGCGTCGTGAAAAGCCCTCCTTCTCTACCCCCTCTACCTTCTAGGTCACCTGGTTTTAGTGGTTTGGGAAAAATACCATGGAGTGCCTAGATCTATACAAGCTTACCCTTCGTCGTATCCCAGAATACCCCGAAGGGTGATGACTGGGTAGAGGAGGAAGGGGGCAACAAGATGGTTATTTTTAAGTTACTTTTAGTTAGACTAATTCATTTTATTAAGCCTCAATGATTGATTTAGCATATACACATTGTTCATGGATTGATTTGCAGAAAATAAAAACTAGAATTGAAAGAGACCTGGGATGGTGGACAGAGGCGGCTAGGACACACTAACAGTCCTTTAAAACTGAAAATTACTGTTAATTAAACTTAAATACAACTTCTGTGTGACATGCCACACATTTCTGACCAAATCCCCCGAGGGGGCCGCGAGATTTTTCTAGAAATGAGCAAGGGGGTCACACAAAATGCGAAAACAGCCGCAACTTGAGCTTCTAGGCTGAAGTCGCACATGTCTGAGGATTAAGTGTGCCCTGGGCGCACCTGTTGGCCAATTAAGAGCGCCCCAGTCTCACCTTTTCCCCTGATAAGAGTGACCTCCTCCGGAAAGGGGTTTTTTGGTGATGCAAGGTTAGATCTGGCCAGCAGTAACTGGTACTGGGGTCAGTCTGACTCGGCTCGGCCTAGCAGAGGCTTCGGCACTGACTAAAACAGGAAATAAAGCAGATTTAAATAGATCTAACCTAGATTTCTGAAAACTAGGGTAAAATGGAAAAAACTTGAAAACTTGAAATTTTTGGCCCAGGGATCCTGTGGGATCGACCTAGTGGATCCGCCAAAGCTGTAGTGAGAATTTCTCCTCACTACAGGGGCAGGAATGGATCCCTTGTGCCTACAGGGCACAAGGGTAGGTTCCTACCCTTTGAAAACAATAAAAAACGGAATGGAAATATGACATAAACAGAGCATCGAATTAAACTAAGCTAATCTAAGCAAGAACAAGTAAATGGCATCTACTATAAACTAGATCTAAGAGCTAATGATAGAAAATAAAGGAGAAGAGATGAAGCATTGTTGAACCCCTCTGTACACAGTAGGTCAGGGTTTCGCCTCCAAAACCTACAAAATAAACCTAAGCTACAATGGAGAAAACTTGCAAACAATTGTTAATGAAAAACCTGCAAACAATTGCTAATGAAAAACCTGCAAATAGAAATGAGGATTAGAAAGCAAAACAAATAAACAACCATGAAAAGAAATTATACCTCACTTAGGTGGAAATGGGCCACCATGCCCTAGCTCATGGGAGCACCTCTCTCTTGGTTGGGAAGCAATGGCTTGATGAGAGGGAGATGGAGGAGAGGGAGAGTGGGTGGTTTGAGAGCAAGAGGTCTCAAAGCATCCATGGGCAGCATAACAATAGGCAAGTAAGGAGTGTTTTGAGAGTGACCCCCCACCCTCCTTTTATAGTTTTTCCAAGGGATTTTAGAGTTTTAAGCCCTTGGTCAGGGCTTTAGCCCCTTTTAAGGTTTTAGCCCCTTTTTGAGGGCTTTAGCTCCTAAGGGGCTATTTTGGGCTCTTTTTGGGGGTTTTTAGCCCTTTTCTTCATCCTTGGGCTCTTTTGGAGGTGTGGGGGTCAAATGGAAGGTCCTATGGAGTGAAATGAGTGTTGTGAGATGGTGTCCTTGGGTGGTGTAGGCCATTGAGAGCTGTGTGGAGGATTTTTGGGTTAACAATGATGAATTGAAATTTTGTCTCACCTGGGTCAATGTTGCATTGAGAACTCTAGCCTTAATGGCGTCTTGCAGCTCCTTCCCCAAAGGCGTAATGCTAGACATAACAATTTTGATAGACGATATATCATATTTCTCAACTACTAGATTCTTGGTAATCAACAGAACAATCCATAGCATGAATGGAGCCACCATGAACTTGAATTTTTGAATCAGATCTAACAACAGATGGATATTGAATTTCAGCATAATCAAATTGAAAACAAAATACAAACTTTGCTCTAACATTGTACATTCAAATAAAACAAGGATAAACTAAATACAACACCTATAATCCCTTACTGGATTTAGGTTCTGAGCACATCAAGATAAAAACTCACGGATTCAACACATTAATCTCATGAGAAACAATAAACCTCATTTCAATTATCTAAAATTGAGGGCAGCAACATGTGCAACCATCGCTATTATTATGATCACCCGAGCCGTAGACGTTATTGTTTGTTTTGCAATCTCACTCAGTGTATAGAGAGGATTAGCAATCGTCGCAATGGTGCCTATTCGAGATGAATCCAAGTAAACGAAAGCTACTTTTGGGCATTTGGGTAATCATAGCATGATGGCCATTACCTGATTGTATTGCATCAAAGTTGAGGAAGAGCCATTATTCTCAATCTTCTTCTATTTGAAGAAGACTATTCATTTCATTAGGTTGGTTTCTATATCTGTGTTCTTTATTTTTTGCTTTCTCTTCTTGCACGAATTCTTCAGTTCCTTTATATAACCATCGAAACAGAATTTAGATTCTATCTATATAAAATAGTTAGTTACCAATTGGTGCCAAGTCCTTTACTACGATTAAGGAAGTAGGAAGTCGGTTCATTACCTTGGCTGATAACATCTCCATAGCAAGCAAGACTTCCCATATGAATAGTCTTAAGACTATTTATGGGCTCTAGTTTTGCTCAATTATATTATACTATAGTAAGTATATTATTGAAAGTAATCATTAATGAATATTTCTAATTTGTCTGAACTATATCACTACCATGTCTCTATTGTAAAATTACTATCTATTATTAGCCAGATAAGGCTACCCACACTAATAGTCTTAAATCTGTTTATGGGACGGTCTATTGTAACATTACTACTTGATAATAATTTGGCAAGGTTGTTGATAAGATTGCCAAAAAAAAAAAGTGTTTTATGGTAAGGTACAGTTTTTCGTATATATATGAATCGGTTAGGTGGATTAATTCGAGAGATATATTTACATTTTTTTTATTTTTCAAATGTTTTTATTGTAGTTTGATTAATTTTTGTTTTTTGAATTATTTAAATACTTATTTAACTTAGTTTCTATTGGTCTTTTGCAAGTGACGTTTGCTTGGGACTTTGTGCCCAAAGACCCGGCCGCGAGATGACCTAACCATTTCCATTGACATGTATTGGAAAATGATTTTTATTTTTTTGAGTAGAGAGCCCAACAGTTTGCAAATATCTGGGGTTTATATAACCAATTTGTGGTTTTCCACGGGCCTTGAATCTCTCAATCCCTCCACTAATCGATGAGTATGTGCATACTAGAAATCTATATTGATCACTGGTGGCGTTGATTGACAAGAAGGCTCGACACTTGGTAGCCAAACAGACACTTGGTAGCCAAACACAATGTTAAAATCATCCCTGAAAGCAATTCTCAAGCACCAGAGACTTTAATGCAATTCTCCAAACAACAAGAAGGTTGCAACAGTGCAGTTGGTAATATACTCCAATTGATAATGAAAAAGACTAACGCATAACTTAAAAAAAAATACCTGACTCCAAAATGCTAAAATTTCAGGTTACCCAAATTAACATACATCTCAACTCAACTCAATGGTGTAACTTTTCACCTGTTTGGATTGCTCACACACCACGCATCAAAATAGAGTTTACATGAAGGTATTATTTCAAACTTCCACGATACCTTTTTACAAAGCAACCAAGACTAAATGCAGCAATGAATGAGTATTCACTAGTATTTGAGATAGTTATTATTTCTTTTCACTAAATAATGAATATTACACTAAATAATGAATATTACTGGCTTTGCAGCACAGCATTCTTCATACCAGAGTGAGCAATTACCAGGATATAGAGGATATAGAGCTGTTGAATAGGCCTTGCTTGTTCTTGCCGATAAGCGCTTGTTATAGACAAAAAGTTGCACAGCTTAGAAGCAGAAGTGGATGAGTTTATCTCTCACAAATTACTAGTGCATCTTGGGCTTCTCTGCCACAAGAAATAAGTAATTATGTAATTTGCATCTGGTAATATCCCTGAGCTGTATCCTTTTAAATATGGGCAAAGACTTGGTGCTCATCATACTTGCATTTATCCAGCAACACAGTATGATTTTCTCTCTTATGCATTCATTCACTGCAATGTTTTTTTCCCCTGAAGACCGATTGGGTTGGGGTTTGTGCAGGCCCCCATCTAAAAGCTAAGGCAGAGGAAGCGAGCCCTGCGGATGAGAATGTCAATCCTCCCAAGGTGGAGGAAGACATCGGTGGAGCCATTCCTGATGCCCTCTCAACCGATGCAAATGTTGCGTAGAGGTTCGATCTCTGAACTTACTATCTCCATGGTCTCCTTCTTTATTTGCTCTTCCAATGAAATTATTGGGTAGAAAATCAATGCAAACGACAATTGTTAGAGTAAACGATTATTTATATACCCAACTTGCAAGCATGCTCCTTCTCCTAACTATATTTCACTTGTAGACATAGATGCGCTGAATTCCTGGGAATGAAATGGAGGAATAAGGAAACAGAAACAATAATCAACAGCGGTACCCAGATATTAGCCATCGAGCTATACAGATATTTGACTGGACCCTCAGTGATCAATAACCCTCTTTGCTGAGTTCTACCGATGTAACAGCGCCAACTGGATTTGACTACATCTCCCAGGCTACGCGACAGACCGGTGCTGAACAACAATTGATTTCAAGTGTAAGTTTTAGTTATAGGTATGGAGGAGAAAACAGAGATGAGTGGCGACTGGAAAGCATTTGGGATAATGTGGATATAGGTCGTTTAGATTACTTTGCACGACAATCTGGCGCTAAAGATTTAGGGTTTGATGAACTCAAAGCTGCAATGGCGGGAAATAATAATCTTGTCTTGCTGCGAATTGTAATGGATTGGAGCCGCCAGGATGGAGGTGTCGAGAGCGTGCAAATTGCTTGGAGTGGATGTTCCGCGGATTGCAATCGGGTTTTGGAAGTGATGGAGGGAAATAGCCCCTCTAATTCTTTACCACTCGAATTTAGATACGAAAGTCTGGAGCTTCATCCAGACTTGAGAAATTCGTGTATTGCCAACCATCGTGATAATCCATTCTCTCTTGCAGTGACTGTTGCACTGGCTCTAGAACCTATGCCTACAATTAGCATTACTCACATCGGTGATGGCGAGGAAATCTTTTGTGCAATTTTGTTCTGAAAAACTTTCTGGTGGGGAGTATGCAAAACGATTGCATTGTAATCATGTTTTCCATGAAGATTGCATCATTGAATGCTTCTTGCGTAGCCTTTCGTGTCCACTGTGCGGACGTGACTATTAAAACCTCCTTGCAATTGCAGCATATTATTTCTCAGTGAAGTGGCCAAGAATATAAAATTGCTCCCTTTTGGTCTGGCCACGTTGTTGTTTGTTGTGATCAGAAATGGTTGGGATAAAAAACAACAATCATTTACTCTCATATTGCTTAGAAGAAATACATAATAGAAAGTTGTGTATTATATAAAGTGATTTACACATATTTTAAAATATTGGGTAAGTTTTTATGTTCCCGGCATGGAATATATATGAATCGGTTATGTGGATTAATTCTAGAGGTATATTTAAATTTTTTATTTTTCAAATGTTTTTACTGTAATTTCATTAATTTTTATTTTTTGAATTATTTAAATACTGATTTAACTTAGTTTCTATTGGTCTTTTGCAGGTGACGTTTGCTTGGGACTTTGTGCCCCTAGACCAGGGGGCGAGATGACCTAAGCATTCCCATTGACATGTATTGGAAAATGATTTTTATTTTTTTGAGTAGAGACCTCGACAGTTTGCAAATAAACAGTCTATAAATATCTGGGATTTATATAACCAATTTGTGGTTTTCCACAGGCCTTGAATCTCTCAATCCCTCCACTAAACGATGAGTATGTGCATACTAGAAATCTATATTGATGACTGGTTGCGTTGATTGACAAGAAGGCTCGACACTTGGTAGCCAAACACAATGTTAAAATCATCCCTGAAAGCAATTCTCAAGCAACAGAGACTTTAATGCAATTCTCTAAACAACAAGAAGAAGATTACAACAATGCAATTGGTAATATACTCCAATTGATAATGAAAAAGACAAACGCATCACTTCAAAAAAAAAATACCTAACTCCAAAATGCTAAAATTCCAGGTTACCCAAATTAACATACATCTCAACTCAACTCAACGGTGTAACTTCTCACTAGTTTGGATTGCTCACACACCACGCATCCAAATTAACATACATCTCAACTCAACTCAATGGTGTAACTTCTCACCAGTTTGGATTGCTCACACACCACGCATCAAAATAGGGTTTACATGAAGGTATTATTTCAAACTTCCACGATACCTTTTTACAAAGCAACCAAGACTAATTACAACAATGAATGAGTATTCACTAGTATTTGAGATAGTCTATTCATTATTATTTCCGTTCACTAAATAATGAATATTACTAGCTTCGCAGCATTCTTCATACCAGAGTGAGCAATTACCAGGATATAGAGTTGCTCAATAAATCTTGCTTGTCACTTGTTATAGACAAAAAGAATTGCACAGCGCAGAAGCAGAAGTGGATGAGTTTATCTATCACAAATTACTAGTGCATCTTGCGCTCATCTGCCACAAGAAGTAAGTAATTAAGTAATTGGCATGTGGTAATATCCCTGAGTTGTATCCCTTTAAATGTCGGCAAAGACTTGGTGCTCATCATACTTGCGTTTATCCAGCAACACAGTATGCTTTTCTCTCTTATGCATTCATTCACTGCAATGTTTTTTTTTAGGTTTTATTTTTCCTGAAGACCGATTGGGTTGGGGTTTGTGCAGGCCCCCATCTAAAAGCTAAGGCAGAGGAAGCGAGCCCTGCAGATGAGAATGTCAGTCTTCCCAAGGTGGAGGAAGGCATCGGTGGAGCCATTCCTGATGCCCTCTGAACCGATGCAAATGTTGCGCAGAGGTTCGATCTTTGAACTTACTATCTCCATGGTCTCCTTCTTTATTTGCTCTTCCATTGAACTTATTGGGTAGAAAATCAAGCCATGCTTGTGAGCCAACTTAAACTAGAACGAAACAACTTAAACTAGTGCTATATATCGTAGAGATTCATATAGAAGAAGTCAAATAATCAATAACTATTTCTTGGGTTTTGTTAAGGGTTTTATTTTTTGTTTTTCTGAGAGTCTGAATCTATTTCTCGGAAGTCATCGCGAGCCAATGCCCAGAAATTCGAGTTCCGGGCAGAGGTTTCAAGGCTGATGGACATCCTCATCGACTCTCTTTAGAATAACAAGGATATCTTTTTGCTAGAACTCATCTCCAATGCCTCTGATGTGATTACTTAACCTTGTATATGTATGATCTATTTATTTAGCATTGCATCATATGGGATCTGTCTTTAGGATTTATTCTAATGACGTGTTATTCTGATCAAGATTTGGATAAAATTAGAGTTTTGGCCCTGCGAGACAAGGATGTGTTGGGAGAAGGCGATGACACCAAGCTCGATATCAAGGTTCTTATCATTATTTTGGTGTTATTAAGGACGTGATTGTGTTTTTCTGGCTTTAAATTTTGTTTTGAGTTTGATCAAGTCATAGATCTACTATGGTACAGTATGCCGATCTTCCTTTAATTCATGGAAAATCATGGAGCCTTTTAGCTATGGAAACTCATTATCAGTTGCTTCTGGGACATTGAGATTGGATATCATATATGTATCTATTAAGAGGTGCTCTACCTTTATATACTGTAGAGATCTGACATAGTATTTCTTCTTGTAAATGATAAATGATACCCCTCTGATTATTGACCACATTAGTGATCCATTGCTTTGCTTACTCTCGTTATAATCAAGCTCAAAGGTATTGTTTTCTATTTCTGAAAACATATTCGTCTCCGTAATTGTTAGATATTATTTCTGAGTCTACCGTAGCTCCAAATATTTTCTCTAAACCCTACCTCCAAATATTTTCCAGTATAGATCCGTTGAACAGTATCCCGGCCTTGCAGAAAACGAATTCGGAGTAACTTTGAAAGAGGAATATGGAGGAAATTTTGAATAAATTGGTCAAAAACTCCTTAGTGATAAAATACATACATATATCAAATGCATAAATCATCGTTTTCCCTCCCTCTGTTAATAAAATCGATGCTTTTTATCCTACATCAAAATTAGTAAAAAAAATATAAAAAAAATAATATTAAAAATCTTTATCATTCTATTATTTGCAAAATAGAAATTATTTCTACTTTTCCGAGTACAAATCGCAGTCACATGTTGCTCTCTCATCATTTTTATTAGTGAAAACTTGTCGGATGATGGCTTCCGTGGGAGCACTGCATAAATCTCATTAGGTTCCACTTTTTTCCAATCCTACCCATTCCGACATGTTCTGTGCAAAACAATTACAAGAAACAATTACAATTTTCTCACAAATTGTAATGCCTCCAATTAGGTTATCAAAACTATGCAAACTGGTCATTTTCCAGTCCACGAAGGTCACCACTTGAAAACAATTGCAAGTTGTATCCACTTAATCAACATATGTTTGAATCTAGGAAAAGTCATTCGGGCTATATATTAATGAGAATATCGATTGTGTTTATCGTGGTCATGAAAATGGTGTGCCTGCACACATCAACCACATGAAATTCTGAGTATTCGGATGAATGAAATGAAATCAAGTGCTTGATATGAAACAACAATGCTGGTAATATGTTGATCACAAAAATGGCAAACTCGGAATCACATAACATATGGCCTTAGAAAATCCAGACACATAAAAGTATGGCCATGTCTTTTCACGTCACTTATAACGTGTTGAATGTTTCTCATGGTACCACGATGAGCTGGTAAGCTTCGTGCGCAACTGAGTTGTTTTTAGGGGATGGCTCCTGCTCTTGCTGTGGATCCATGGCGTCTTCTCTAGATCCATCTTCGCTGATTGCTGCGCTCCCTGCACTGGTGACTGCTCTCCATACTACTCTTGATTGCTATGGAGTATCGTGGAAGCACGTTTGCTACTTCCTCATGGGTCTTCTCTGATGAGCTGGAGCTGCGCCTCGTCGTTTATCTGTTTTTCTCCTCTTTGCCGGCACTTGGGTTCCTGGTAAGCGTTTTTTCTTCCTGACCTTACTTTGTACTCTCCCCTTTTTTCAGCCTTTCTGCATGAGGGTTTTATTGCCATAGGGTTCCATCGCTCTTGGAAGTGGGTACCAGTCTGTAGCCCTCCTTGGAGTCCCTCCCCTTCAATGGGGGACTAGTACCAACCAAGGTTTCTAAAAAAGTGGGAAGGAGGTCGTTGTTTTGGCTACACTAGGGGTCGTCATCTTGCCCACCACCTTTTGCATGTTTTCTGTCACCTACTTTCCACATTTTCTGGTCGGGTACAGGGTTGACCTTTGCGTTTACTTTTATTTCTTCTCAGTAGTCTTGGTCTGCTTTCACCTTTTCCCTGTCGGCATTTTTTCCCATCGCTGTTAATCCCTAACCCTTCTCGGGTTGTGCCCTAGCACTAGATCTTTGATTTCGGGCTCTGCCGGGGTTCTGTTTTGTCTTTTCCCTCCATTCTTTCACTGAAAAGACTCGGGTTCTTCCCTCCATTATTACTTTTTACCTTTGCTTGACGGTTTCGGTCACTGTCCTCTCCCTGTGGATCTTTCTTTGTCCGTTGGGCTTGTCTCTTCTGTTGACTCTGTATAGATTGAGCTCCAGCTTTTGGACCCTTGTGGCTTCCACGTTGTTCAGCGCTGATCTAGTATCCGCCTTGGTTTTTTGGCTTTAGGTTTTTCTGTCACTTCTAGCTTTCAGTCTTGCCTGAACAGTCTTTTGATCTTGGGTTTCTCTTTAATCAGGGTTATGGTTTATTTGTGGTATCTGACCCTACCATTTCCGGGTTTCGTGCCTTAGGGGACCCTTAGCCTCTCTATTTCGCTGATAGGGTATTTATCTTGGGGTTTCCCCATCATGGCTGAGTCTGATGTCCAGACCCATTATCGTCGTAAATGCAGGACAAAATGTATTAAGGCACAGAAGGAACGCTACCGGTATGTCTTAGGTCATGACATATTCATGGAGCGTGTTACATCCCTCTGTTCCCGAGCTCTGGTGGGTCATTTGGAGTACTGCCGTATGAACAAGGTCTCCTGGGTTGATTGGGCTGTTGTTAACTGGAAGCCTTTGTTTGATTCTATTCCGACCATTAGCCTTCTGTCAAATGGCTGGATCGTTTTTGTTTTCTTGGACCCTGAACATTGCACTCGGGCTTTAGAAGGAGTTTGGCGCATAGGCAAAGGCTCATTGGTGCTCGGGTGTTGGCACTCAAACTTTGACCCTCTTAGAGAGAGGATATCCAAGAGACACTTGTGGGTCCTTTTACCCCATCTACCTTTCCCCCTGTGGAGCAGGCAGATCCTTGAAGGTATTAGGAACACCATAGGTAGGTTCATATCAGTAGAGGATGATTTTCATCTGGTTTTTAATAAGAGAGTGGCTAAAATACTTGTAGAGCTGGATATCTCCAGGGGGCTTCCAGCATAAGTGGAGGTACTATGTAATGAGCAGCTTTTGATTCAAAAGTTAGACTACTTGCATGTGCCTTTTAGGTGCAGCAGCTGTCGGTCTATTGGGCATTTACGATTCTCATGTCCTCTTAGACTCTCTGATGTAAACTCCTCGGACACTGAGGTTCTTGGAATTCACTCTCCTCCTGCTTCTCCTGCTATTGTTCTTCTCCCTCTACCAGATCCGTCTCTGTTGTCCTCTCAGCCCTCTAAACATGTTCCTGATTCTTTTTTTGAAGCTGTTGACAATTTAATCCTGTCACATAGGCAGTTTGGCCCTCCTTCCCCCCCTAAGGTCTTGTCCCCCCAGCATCCTCTGTATCCTCCGACTGATCCGATCTCTCCTCCTCACCTAGTCACTCCCCTTTATGTTACAGAGGCCATCACTTCTCCTTAAAGCCCGGTTATCTCCCATAATCCTCCCTTGCCTCACTCTTCGGACTCGGGTTTTGTCTTAGACTCATCTGAGGACTTCCCCCCCCCCCTTCCTGTTGCTCCTCTTTCTGGACAGGATCCTTCCCCTCATAGTCCTACCTCCTCTCCCTCCTTCTCTGATCCTTCCCTTAAAAAATCTCTTTCTGTGCTCACTGCTTCTACCCCCTCCTCTCCCTCCACCTTGCACATTAACTCCATTAGGTTTTCCAATGTGACTGTCAGGAAACCCACGAAAGGGAAACGGGACTTAAAGGCAGACCTCTCTTCTGCTTCTCCACCATACATTCCTCTTTCTATCCGTATCAAGGATGCTGCCAGAGGCTTATCTTCCAGGGGTCTTAGGGCAATGTCACCCCCTAGGGAGGTTCCCTGATGTTAATCCTCTCTCTCAATGCTCGTGGTCTAGGAGGCAAGATCAAATCCCTCAGCCTCCATGCTCTCTTCAAATCTCTCAACCCTGATTTCATCCTTCTGCAAGAGACAATGTGTAGTGACTACCCTGCCCTTTTTGCTTTTTCAAAACTACTCCCCTCCTGGGAGTTTTGTGCTGTCAGTGCACGTGGCCTATCTGGGAGCCTCCTCTCCGCTTGGAATCTGGCAAAGGCTAAATGTAAGGCATTTCATACTTGTGCGGTAATTCTTATTCAGGCCTTCATTTGGGGAATGCCTGACCCTCTTCACATTCTTAATGTTTATGGTCCTTATAGGGATCGTGAACTTTTTTGGGATAATGCCCTCAGAGGTGGCTTACTCAACTTATCTCATCTTGTGATTGGGGGGGACCTCAACCTCACCCTTAGATCTTCTGAAATCTAGGGGGCAAAGGCCTCTTTGGACCTTCTTTCCAACCACTTTCTCACCCTCTTTGAGTCTGTTGGACTAGTGGATGTGGCCCCACTAAAGTCTGGACCTACTTGGCGCAATGGTAGAGCTGGCAGAGAGGGTATAAGTAAGCGTTTAGACAGATTTCTTATTTCCAGTGCTCTCCTACCCTCTTTGGGGGCTTACAAGACTTGGATCAAATGTGTGGACCTCTCTAATCACTTTCCTATTTGCTTTGAGTGGGCAAACATGAAAGGATCCTTCGATTATCCCTTCAAATTCAATCGATCATGGCTGGAGGACCTGGATTTCATCGATTGGTTTAAGCAAGGATGGTCCTCCTCTTTCAATGCTGATGCTAAAGGTGACATCAAAGACCCATGTCACACTCTTAGAAGGCTTAAAGTTGCTACCAAAAAGTGGACAAAGGAAAAATCGATTAGAATGGACTCTGAATCCTCTATTTTGGAAGCTGCCATTGAATCCATTCTGGCTGGCCCTTCTAAGGGCATTCTTACTTATGATCAAATGGTTCATTTGTCTCACTTGAATACTGAAAGGAAGAGGATACTGGAACACTTCCAACTCACCTGGAAATTAAAAAGTAGAATCAAATGGGCTCAGCAAGGAGATGCAAATACTAATTTTTCCATGCTGTTGCCTCAGGAAGAACTTGATACAAAATTCGATCTGGTCACTTGAAGGCCCAGATGGCAATCTGATTGAGGATGAGGTTTCTCTCAAGGTTCTAGGTCAAACTCACTTCGCTGCCATTTTTAAAGATGATGGTTCTGCTAGTCTTGAACATCAACTTAAAGTCATCTCTCTCTTTCCTCGGCTTATCCCTGTTGAACACTCGCCTCTCCTCTCTCGGCCTGTGAGTATACTGGAAGTTGAGCACTCTCTTAAAGCCTTTAAAAAGACCGTAGTCCAGGACTGGATGGTTGGACCATTGAATTCTATTTGCATTTCTTTGATCTCTTGGGCTCTTCACTACTTAAGGCTGTTGACCTTACTAGGATCTTTGGGTTTGTTCCCCCTTCCCTTAACTCGACTTTCCTGGCTCTTATCCCCAAGAAGGACAAACCCCGGTCTTTTGCCGATTTTAGACCCATATCCCTATGCAATCTTATTTACAAACTCATTGCTAAAGTTATTGCTGGGAGACTCAAGCCCTTCCTTTACCTAGGCATCTCACAGGAGCAATTTGGCTTCCTTGAGGATCGTCATATCTCTAAGCCTATTGGTATTCTTCAAGAGGTGCTACATTCTGTTAAGTCAAAGAATCTTTGTGCCTTTGTTCTTAAGCTTGACCTTTCTAAGGCCTTTGACCGGGTGAATTGGACATATATCAAACTGATTCTAATTCAAATAGGAGTACCTCTTCTCACTGTGAACTGGATTATGGGATCCCTCTCTACTGTCAATTTTGCAATCCTGGTCAATGGAACTCCCTCCTCTTTCTTCCCCGCTTCTCGTGGTATTCACCAGGGCTGCCCCTTATCCCCCCTCCTCTTCATCCTTGTTATAGAGGGCCTTAGTCTACTTATTCGGGATGCGAGATCCAATGATCTAATCAGAGGCATACATATCTCGCCCTCTCTTGCTCTTTCACACCTCCTTTTTGTTGATGATGTGATCTTGATGGGCTCTGGTACCCTCTTTATTGGGCAGCTTTTGAGGTGATACTAGACACTTTTTGCAAAGCTTCAGGTATGGTAATTAATGTTGATAAGTCTTGCTTTCTTCACTGCAATCTTGATGAATCCTGCTTGAATTCCCTAGCTGGTGCTTTACCTTATAGGATGAAGCCTCTCCACTCGGATTTCACTTATCTTGGTTTCTTTTTAAAACCTCTTGGGTATCAGGTCAATGACTGGATTTGGATTTTACAAAAGTTAGAAAAAAGGATCAGCCACTGGACTTTCCAGTACCTCTCCCTCGGGGGTCGATTGGTTCTTGTAAACTCTGTCTTATCTAGCATACCGGTATATTGGATGAGTCTTGCTCCTCTCCCAACAACCATCCTACAGAAGCTCAGAAGTATTATGTTCAACTTTCTCTGGGGCTCCTCAGTCAACAACAGAAAGTACCATTTGGTTTGTTGGAATGACCTTTCATGGCCTAAAAAATATGGGGGCTGGGGTATTAAAAATATTCTCTGGTTTAACATTTCATTACGCCTCAAAAATATTTGGAGATTACTGCATTCTAAAGGTCTGTGGTCTCATGTCATTCACATCAAATATTTGAAATGTTCTCCGGTTATAGATTGGCTCAGAAATAAGCATTTCAATACGCGATGTGCTTCTATCTTCTGGAGAGGGTTTGTGCAGATCCTTCCTTGGTTGGGATCCTGTTTGACATGGCAGGTGGGAGATGGCAAAAATATCCTCCTCGGAATAGACCCTATTGTTGGTATTCAGTCCTCACTCTGTCTGCCTGAGGGTTTGAGAACTTATTTGGAAGATCTGAATATTTGCACGCTTTCTCAGGCTAGGAACACTGTTCTCCCAGCGAAGAATTACTGGTTATCTGCTGATGATTTAGATCTTGGGGGCTCTTATCATTATATTTGGGATGATTTTATTAAGGAACTTAAGGGTGCAGGCATTACTGCCCTGATACTCTGTTATGGTCTTTTAATAAATGTCAGGGTTCTCTTTCTGCCAAAGCAACATATGACAGTATTGTTGGCTCTTACACTCCACCGGTTGTATCTATTGATGATTCCTTTATGTGGAACATAAATATACTGAGCAAAATTTCTTGTTTCATATGGCTCACCATCCGAAATAGGATCCTTACGTGGGAGAATCTTCAGAAAAGAGGTGTTCAAGGTCCTAGCATCTGCGTTCTCTGCTGTTCGAATGAGGAGACAGTGGAACATTTATTTGTTAATTGCTGTGTATGGAGAACAGTTGTTGTACATGTTTGCGATCTCCTTAACATTAATGCTTTTTCATCAGAGTTTCGATTGTTGAAATGATCGGTAACTGGATTTCAAACCTGCTAAGAAACTCATATCTGCTTTCTCTACCTCTTCATATGATGTGGATTTTTTGGAAAGCTCGCAATCGAACGATATTTGAAGGAGGAAAAAGGACTGTTTTCAGTTTGATCCAGCAAGTTATATCTACTGTCAAAGCTTTTTCATCTTGTGCTGTTACGAAGAAGCGTCGTGAAAGGAAAATTGGCAGGGCCCCGGTCTTGCTCTATCCTTGTGGTTTTATGGACGGTGCCTCAAACTGTATGATTGCTGGTGCAGGTTTCTGTATTTTTTTAAATGCGTCACATTACTTGGAGTTCTCGCTGGGGGTTGGATATGGCACTAACACCAAGGCTGAATTGCTCAGTTTGTGGGCTCTTCTCCTCACCTCCCAAATGATGGGCATACCTCTTGCTCATGTCTTCGGTGATTCACTTATAATCATCAGCTGGGCTCGAGGTTCGACTACGATCTCCCCACCAGAGCTCACTCATTGGTGTAGGGAGACAAAAGATCTCTTGGTTAGCTTTCAGAACCTGTCTTTATCCCACATCTACTGAGAGCACAATCGGTTGGCTGACCGCCTCTCTAAAACTGTGCTCTCTCTTCCACAGGGCTTTTGCAGTTACAAGGAATTTTTTGAGAACCATTTGGTCTCTTAGGATACTCTTCATCTTTTCTGAGTATGAAATAGAGAATGCTTTCTCTTTTATATCTGATTTTGTATTGTTAGAGAGAACTCTTTTGGACTATTGTTCAGCTCCTGTTGACGCTCGGTAGATGTGGATGTTATAGACAGGTCTCTCTTTATGATGAGACAACCATCTGATGGGAACACACTCATTGATGTTATGCCTTTCCCCCTGGCGATTACTCTATGCTGATGTACGATGTAACCCGTATATCAGGAGAATGATATGATGTCCTTTGATTCTACACATGAATAACAAGGCAGGCTTTTTTCTTTCTGAAAAAAAAAAGAAGTTCATAATTAAATGTGTTTTCGGATTTTCTAAAATATGTTCCATCTAAATTCGTCATGCTTTAGGATTTTCTAAGCTTTTCCTCACAATTGTCTATGTAGTGTTTTGAGTTTTTCTTACATGGCTGCTACCCAATTTATTATTAATATTTAAATATTTTATTGTCTTTCAGATTTCTTATTATTAATATTTAACTATTTTATTGTATTTCAATTTTTTTATAATTATATATAATGTAGTATCTCTTCTAACCTTATTATTAGTAATTTTGCAATTATTGTGTTTGCTTTGTTTAATTTTTTCAACCTTTGCATTGTATTTCTTACATGCTTATGCTTATTTTTTTTGAAAAATATCAAAACAACCTTTCTTATAAATTTATGGTAGTCTATAACTGATTTTTCTACAATTCAACAGAGATAGCAATGTTATCTATCTATCTCAAATAGTTATGATTCATTGCATAGTTGTATTTCTTTCTCCTAAATAAAGTTTATAAACATAGTGTTATGAAAATAACAATTGTTATCGTCACTCTTCAAGATAACATAATAAAGCTTTAGCATTTTGAATAGGGCTCATTTCACACTATTCCTGAAATAGTGTACCAACAATCAAAGTAGTCGCATGCTTAAAAACAATCCAATGTCCCTCGTTGCTAATCATTTTACACTTTTACTATATTCCTTACTTTACGATGTCACATGACCAGCAATCACAAAAGTGAAAGTTGTTGCATGCTTTAAAGTAACAAACACAAGCTTGGAATCTACCCGGTCATAGAAACAACAACGTAAAATGAAATTTGCTACGTGCTTTAAAGTTGAAGTGGCAAGAAATGGCCAACACAAAATTTAGGCACATTTATCATCCTTGTTTTCCCAAATTTTGTCAATTTTGTAATCTCTTTTGTAGACATAAACTGAAAATACATGTCCATTTAAAATAATTTGAATAATAATTTTGTTCAATAGAATTTACTTTGTTTTAGTGCAATGAAAATATTTTTTCAAATATTCTTTCATTAGCAAGCTTTACTCTTGCACATAGTTCAATTATATATATATATATTTCTTGTTTATTTAAAATTTCACAATATTTAGATCTAATAAATAAATTGTCTAATTTATTTTAAATTTATAATATTAATATATATATAACTCGTTAATTTAATGAAAACTTAAGCTCCTAGTTATAGAAAATGCAAAACCGTGAGTGAAATTCCAGGCTTCGTTCTCATTACTCATTAGTACTGAGTTGAATTAATATATGATGGTTGAAGGAATTGGCACTAACTTACCACTTTATTTTGACATTTGTGCGTCTTCTCCCATAATAATTTACCATGTGCTCTATTTTCTTTCACTCTAGCGTTCTATGTGTTAATCGAAGACCTTAAGGGTGAAAAACCCCTACAACCTGTGTTATTTCTACATAGGAGGTCAAGCATACTGGTTAGATAAACTCGATGAAGTCTTCATTGATACACGATACTACACACAGAGAATTATTTCCTTTTGGGGTTTGTCCAAATAAGATATACTATCCGTTGAGTTATTTCTCTATTATTCTTATCATTCATATGCCAAGTTATTTTGCTTGAAGCAGCCTTTGATGTTGAAGGCTCTTGTAGTATGCTAAGTAGACCTGAGCTAAAGTGATATTATCTATTCATCAAAGATGTATCTCTGAAACTCGCAATGATATTCAGTGCACCATGCACTGTAATCGCCACACAGCCAAACCATAAGGATGAGTCTTCAAACAAACTGATAACCTCGAGAAATGGCCTATCATCGTCGTCTATGCACATATTCCCAATTGAATGATGCATTTTTTATTCTAGATAATGGAGCTAATGTTGTAGAATCTAGTTATTATATAAGTTGCATAATAGGTTTGCAGGAACATGGAAGGCTGTGAAATTCCCACAAGCAGTTGAATAAAATGTTTCATGTGACATATGGACACTTGCAGAAAACCAAAAATCTTGAATGTGACATATGGACATCATTAAATGTTTCTCTCCTATAATGTTGTTCATTAGTTGGCAAGTGATGGAGTCGTAGGCACCATCAATGATATTGGTCCTTTATACAATGTGCTCCGTGAGATTGTGATTCAAAAACATATGGAGGTTGCATATATAACAATAATTATTAACTATAATTACTAACTCCCTTAATCATGAATGTAATCTTATAAACTCAAAAGATTTCTCGGAAAATTTAATCTTTGGAATTCTTGGGAAAATAAAATATCAAACAGATATTTCACAGTGGATTTATTGTTGGTTGGAATTGCTACATGTTTAGTTTCAATTTGAGAGTTTAATTGTGCAAATTGTTCATAATTGATGTTGCCAACATAGTTTTCTCCAGCAATTAAAACTGAAATAGCTCATTAACACGACAAGCATAGACACCCATCCCTATGCATGGTTAATGTGGAACACTTCTCAATTTTTACTTTTCCTTTGTTTTATCCATCATAATAAATTTGTTTTATCTATCATAATAAATTGTTGGAGTTAAAGAGAAAGTTGGAATTCCAAGAATTGATGTGCAACATGACAGATTTGGGTGGTGATATGACATAATTATTTATCACTTTATAGCTAATATAGGTAATAAAAGCTGGTAAAGTGAAGCTATCAATAGAACCCTGATTGCACCTTACTGCAATTTATGGAGGGCAGATAAAAGCAACTAGCATACTGAAAGCAATGGGTATTTTATTGGACACTCATAAAATAACACCGCCTAGCCCACGCCACTGAGAAATGAGCATTTAAGGGAAGCTTAAATGTTGTATAAATGGAATTGAAAAGTATTGAAAGTGGGCATTGATTAAACACCTTTATACATCTGCTTAAAGAGGGCCTTCGAAGTCACTGCTTACTTATGATATCTTTTACAATCCTGCGATGTTCATTGCTCGTAAATGTTGTCATCTCTTACAATCTTGTGATGCTCATTGCTCTTAAATGTTCTCAATACTTTCAATTAAGACCCTAACCAATGCACTCCAACAACTTCTCATTTTGTTTCCACCGCTTGGGAGCTATGGAACATTATGCATTAACTGTATAAGCAATTCAATCTACAAAGAAAATTCCATGGTTTTTAATATTGCCACCTTAAGAAAGATTGTGTAGTATTTGATGACATTAAATACATATGTCTCTCTCATAATTAATATATACTTCAAACTTTAGAATTCTCAATATAATATGAGAGTCTTTCAGAATTCTCACATGAATTTATAGGTTAGATAGATATAGATTTGCTCTCTCCAGCTTGTGGTCATTTTTCTTTAAACCTTAGTAGACCCCTTGAAACTCTAGTTTACTGCTAATTTACTGTCAAGTTAACCTGTAATTTCATGTAGCAATGTCAGGAACATTGCCACCACGTGGATCTTGTTGAATATAATAAATGACTATTACTAATTTTAAAATATATTTGTATTATAGAAATGAATCAATCAATATTACTAAGCTAAGCATTAATAAAAAAATTATTGCAAAAATCCAAGATGAAGTGGAGTATATTGGTATAGCATAAAGAATAAATTATATGAATTAGTATTATTTATAATTAAAAATGATATTAAGTTGCTGCTTTTTAAAACATATTTTTATTTTTATAAGTGAATATTTATCTTATATTTAAATTTTGAAATGCTATTTTTTTAGAACACTTGTATTTTTGTTTTTATTTCAGATAAGGAAAGAATTGTACTATTACCTTTGCAATTCTTTATGACCAAATAGTTCGATCAAAATAAAACATGATCATAAGTTAAAGCATTATGTAAGCATTATGTTTCTTTAAATTCAGTGAGTTAGAAAAGCCAATCCAAATTCCCTCTCTGTTGACCTTTTATGTTTTTCATGTTGAAAGGTTTTAGCACTAGCATTTCAAGCATGGTTTCTACTTTTTAGGAACAAGTTGATATTTTGTACATTTCTTTATTATCAGTATTGTTGATAATCAAACTATTGTCAAAACTTTGACAGTCTTTTACAAATTTGTTAATATAGAGTTGAAAATTGAATCATTGCTTAAATGTTTCCACTTATTTTTACATATACTTTACATATTGAGAGATGGATAATTGTTTTTTAAACTCTGAAATTGGAGCCTATTGAGACATGCAATTCTTAAAATTTGTCACATGTGTAAAAAATTATATTGCTTTACGTAAAAAATGTGTTGTATTTTGGCACGCATTTATATTTTATTAGTTGTTTTTGCGAAGACATTTATAATTTATTATTCTAAATTTGTTTAGGATCAACATCTATTAAGTGCATAGAAAAAGTAATTGAGATGTAAATTTATTGCTAAGTTTGTGTACATGGATTTATATTAAATTGTGTAGTTTCGTATTTCTTTATTTTATAACGTATGTATGCTTTTGGTTCAACTGCTACATCTACTTAGCATGGATCCTGGCTCATGTTCTACTTCAACTCAGGTATGGTGCTTGGCTACTATTTTGGCTAGATCATAAGGATGGTATAGCTTTAAGATTCCACATTCCACCACCTTTCTCCAAAGAGAAAATCTACTTAGGTATGGCTCTTGGCTATTGTTTTAGCCAAACCATAAGGATGTCCTGGCTTCACGATTCCGCATTCCACCACCTTTCTTCAAAGAGAACTTAATGTTCCCGTTTTCAAAGTTTCACTCATTTCACCAATTTAAGTTGATGCACTTTAATTAATTACACTTTTGGGTTTAATTCTTTTGAAATATATTTGTGGTCTACACAAATATCTATTGTTACAAGGATTTTGTGAGAAGATTTTCTTTAATGTTAAGCCACCTCTAACCACTTTAGGAAGCAAATGAAAAAGCCCTTTTCTCTAAAGTAAGTACTTAATACTTATTTTATCGGGCAATTTTTTTATATATAAAATGTATCATTATAGTCATAATACAAGCAAAAAAAATTATTTTTATTTACATTTCTTAATAATTAAAATTAAAAAAATATTAATCTCAAATAATTTTAAATGTTATTTTGTATGTTTAAACTTTAAAAAAAATTAATCATAAAATCTCTAATCTCAAATAATCTAATTTTTTAATTTTAAATAATTTTAATACTATTTTTATATTTTGTAATTTTAATTGCTATTTTTATATTATTTTACATGTTTAAACTTGAAAAAAACAAATAAAACATGAACTAGTTTTTATGCAACACTTCCTCATTCATATCATGATCAAAGTGAAGTTCTATTGCATTCATTCATGCAACTAACATACGTAAAGTTTTTATTTTTTCACAAACTTGATACATATCTATCTTCAATATTTTATAAAGTTTTTAAAAGTTAAAAGCTTTTAAATATTTTATAAAGTTTTTAAAATATTAAAATTTTTAAAATTAAAAGTTTCTTCAATATTTTATAAAAATTTTGTTTAATATTTTATAAAGTTATTTCCCATCAGACCCGCGAGGTTGGATAGCTTCTATAGGAGGACCAGGCTATCAATAACTTACAATGCCTGAGTGGATGCAAAAGCTATGATCATCACACTATTGTTTTGTCTTGTACGGTTGGCTTCGTGCAATATTCTTCACATGTGAATGTTGATATCTATACCAGTGTTGGGAAATCATTCAGAAATGACAAGAGGGATGAATAGGGATAACAATAGAAAGATTGTGGATCTTCAAATCCAATGAGTCTAGGAAGAATATGATCAATGAAGTATTGGTACAAAGGAAGCATAATTGATAAGGTTAGTTATGTGATGTGTTGGGGTTGAACATTTAGATAAGGCATCAATTACAGTAATAAATAGTGTATCTTCAGACTTGACGAGCCCATATCTATTTTAATATTGCTAGAGTCAATCTACATGGACAACACATATCTATAAAGAAAATATGAATGCCTTGTTAAGGAAAAGCATAATTCATAAGGTTAGTTGTGTGGTGGTGTTAATTCATAAGGTTAGTTGTGTGATGTTGTTTGGTGAGCGATGAAGCAAATCAATGCAGTATGTCTACAATTTAACTTGTTTAGGCACCCAATTTTTTACATTGGCCAATCTATGAATTATGATTCTGATCTATGACTGTAGCATTCAACTCTCATGTTTATCCATGTTGTTTGTATTTAATGTTGTATATGTGTGTGGATTCAATAAATTTTGTTTAGAATTTATAAAGACGTAATTTGACATTTATGAATTGATTTGTGGGCATTGGGAATTGCTTAATTTCTTTGAACTTTTCCTTTATTCCCATTGTAGAGACGATTTGGGTCATTTTTGTTGTTTATGTTTCGATTATTTTCCCCAAATCTAGTAGGAGATTAAACTGCTGAATTATGTTAATACTGAACGGAAAAAGAAAAAAAAAATCATTTAATCTTTAGAGACATTAAAATCATTTAATCAAAAGTCAAAATCATTTCATCTTTAGAGACATTAAAATAGTTTAATTATTTCATCTTTAAACAAATTAAAATCTTTTCGTCTTTAAACAACTCCTAAATCTCTTTTTATAATTTTTGTATGAAGGACACACAGATATTTAATGGAACAAATATATTTAATGGGAACAAAGATATTCATGGATTCATTGGGTTACCATGATGTTATTTGAAATTTGAGGCGGTTATTAAGATCCATCGAACTTTAGGTGGTTGTTGAGATATAGTATGAACTACTTTTATTCTTTTATTCTTTTAACATCGGTCTAGAGATTTCATATGAGAGGTATTTTCACACTCGAGTGAAGGGTCAGTTTTTAACATACCTAAAATGCAACAATATTGTTTACATGGGGGTGGAGGTCAGTTTGTGGTTCGAGAGTTCAATAGGAATTAGCCTTGTTTAGAGTCTATGTAAGTTTATGGTTCGAGGGTTCCACATGAATTGACCTCGGGACTTGATAGAGACCAATCTAAAGTCAAATCATTTCATCCACTTATGACGACTTATGTACTAACTTGATTATCTATTTTTTATTATAATGTTATTATTATTATAATTTATAATTTATAATTTATACAAGTTGTTAATAATTTCAAAATTTTAAAAAGGTTATTAGTGTTTAATTACGAGTATTTATCTACTAACAACAAATCTTGATGGGTCTATTGTTAATGTTTTGAGAAATAATGGATATGCTTGAATTTTAAAACTTTGATCAATGAAATGTTGAGGACCTATAACAATTAATAATTCAATCACACACAATAATTCATCCACAACACAAGATGTACCCTAGGGAAAATCCTCATAACAGAGAGGATGAAAAAACCCCAACAATTATTCAGAGTATAATAGATAGATTGCAAAGAATTGATTTTACAACATTAGTAGATTGCTCGATAAGAGAGAATACAAAGAAATGGAGAAGAGAGATCCCTTGTAACAACTGTTATGAACTTGACATATGCCTAGCATATTAATAACAAGACATAATGACTATCATGAAAACCCTAGTGAATAATTGCATGAGAATTATCCACACATGCATTACAATTTCCAATTGCCTTTTTCCGAATAACCAATTCATGCATTGAATCTTCATCATGCACAACTAATGCGCCATACCTTCAATCATGGATATTAACAGATAGTCAACTGACATTGTAGTGAACTCAATCTCTAATTGAATACTGATCACTTAGTTAACAAGCTAACATAAGTGTCATAATGCAATAACTCAAGTGGTGCATGAAACACACTTTCTTAATTGAAGTGTTATCCTTTGATTAACTTAAGCGTCTTTTGTTAGTCTAACTAAATTGTAAACACTTTAGTTAACTATTCCATCTTTCTTTAATCACATAGTTAATCATTATTAATTGAATCTTGTTGGTTGATGAACATTGAGCTCTTATTTACTTAATTGAATGTTGATCATTAATAGTTCAACTGATTCTTTAACTAAAGCACTTATTGAGGCATTCATATTTAACTAAAGCTTTATAACTTGAGTTCACTTTGAATTCTATTTCTCCCACAATCTCTTTCTTGCTTATCGATTTATCTTATTGCATGGTCTATGTTTAATAATTTATCATATCATATTATACTCAAAAGAATTGTCACACATATTGATGATCATATATATTACCCCGGACCATATAGACATATGCTACAGTAATCCACTCTAGAGGTGATAAGTCCTTATAGGAGACTTAATACCTTTATCCATATCGAATGACCATGGTTAGTAATACATCACATAGTATATCCTCATGACTTGATACAACACAACTCTCCATTCTTGATACAACACAAAACCATCTCCAGTTAAGGAGGTCTATCTCATAGGGTACCGTCTATAAGAATAATTTGACTTGATACAACACAAGTATGCAATCTTAATACAACACAAGACTAGTATTGATACAACACAAGACTCCAATATTGATACAACACAAGATTCCAATATTGATACAGCACAAGATCACAGTACAAGAATCCCACCTCGATACATGAGGACATAGATAGAACATGATACAACAAAATGTACTAAATTGATGCCACACAAGTACTTAACTTGATACAACACAAGTTTACCACTTGATACAACACAAGTCTTGGAGAATGACTCCTTATGTTGTACATTTAACATCTATACCACCAGTGGGTGCCAAGCAGTGCATAGAGTAATCTGCAATCATGTAGACCTTTGTGTGAACTAAGAGAGGTTGCCAAGGTAACGTACAAGCTCAAAATATTACTCGGATACATTCATGTTGATGATGATGATGGTTAATGTCCAATCAGACCAAACTTTGGTCTATCGTACCCAAAGAAACGAATTTTTTAGTTTGTTTTAAAATTGTATTTCTATGCTCAAAGAGCCTGGAGAATTTCAATCCATGGAACAACTAGAAATAAATAATGAAACTTGTTGTAGTGTTCATGGTTCTCTAAAAACTATTGTTTTTTTAGACATGTCATAAAAACTATTATTTATGTAGACACATGTGATTGCAAATTTCATGTTTCTTTTAAAGTGGATCATTCATAGTCACAGGATAAAGTGAAAGAAAGGCTAGGCCTTAGGGTAGGAAAGTAATTTGAGTGATTAAACATTGCATCCATATACTCTCCTTTAGTTCAAATGAATGCCATTCTCTGCTTTGCCTTGACAGTAGCAGTTTCATTAATCAATTGAACTAAATGACTGCATTGTTATTTTATGGTTTGTGATGCTTAATGGGGTTTATTATAGGGTGTTACCAAACAAATCGGTGCCCCCATGTATGAACCGACAACATAAGTGGATGAATATGTGAGGTATGATCAGTGGTTCCTGTTCCAGACTCTTTGAGGAGTTGGGACGGTATTAGATGGGTCCAGTTGAAGATGACAAATATCGATTTTCTGGTCACCATTCTCCAAGATGTCAAAGCTACACAAAATTGGGCCAGTGTTGAGTGTGGTTACACTACAACAAAACCCTGTGATTAGTGTCTCTTTTAGCTTCCTTTTTAGCGTCCACCATCACTTTTAGTGTATTTTTCATCATTTTTTTGGACAAAGTGGACCCTTTTCCATGGGATGGTGCTTTTAATGGCGTTATTTGCGTCCCTTTTTAAAAGTTGGTGCTATTTTGGATGCTAATTAGCATCCCAATTAGCATCCTAGTTAGCGTCCCAATTAGTGTCCCAATTAACATCCCAATTAGAGTCCCAATTAGTGTCCCAAATAACGTTCCAATTAGCATCCCAATTAGCATCCCTTTTTAAAAGTTGGCGCTATTTTGGATGATAATTAGCATCCCAATTAATGTCCCAATTAGTGTCCTAATTAGTGTCCCAATTAGCATTATAATTATCATCCCAATTAGCATCCCAATTAACGTCCCAATTAACGTCCAAGAAAGCATCCCATATAACGTCCATAATAGCCTCCAAGAAAACATCATGAATAACATAGCACCATATATTAATCCAAGTTTAGAGACAGGAATTGCGCCATGAATTTCGACATGAAAAACATCCAACATAGCGTCAAGTATGGAGCCAAGAATTGCACCTAGAAAACATCCAAGATAGCGTTAGGTATAGGGCCAGATATAGCGCCTGGAATAATGCCATAAATTTTGAAAGAACCCAGATAGGAATTGCACTAGGTTTAGAGCTAGGAATTATGTTCGGAAAACGTCCGACATAACGTTAGATATATCAATTCCAATGTCAATGATCATGATTCATGTGATAGTACTTTTGGATCTTGACATATCATAGTGGCACCTAAATGATCTTTCATAGCACTTTTGGATCTTGATTAATCCTAATGAAGGGTAAATTACCTTAATGTCACATGAATTGCTCTAATGGCATTTGAGTGTCCCCAACAACATTTGATAGACCTTAATTGCACCTGATTGGCCCTAACAACATGATGATGCATTACGATAATTATGATGAAGCATATGGAAATGATTTGATAAGTATAATACTATATCATCCATTCTTGTGAGGTAGTAGGGCTCCTTTCTCATTATTGTCGCAACTATATTATCAATGACATTGATGATGACTATGATGATGACAATGATGTTGATTTATTGTATGATGATGATGACGATGTGGATGTCAACAATGATTATGCATGTGGTAGCACTTTTGGATCCTAATTAATTCTAATGGCACCTAAATGTCTGTAGCGACATCTAAATGACCCTATTATCATCGAAATGACTGTAACGACATATAAATGACCTTAACAATTACATTACATGAATCCTAATGGCAATGACTGATTAAGAACACTAATGGCATATGACTGACCATAAAGACAATGATGACGATGATTTTTTTGATGATGTACTTAATGCCGATGATGATGATGATAATGAGGATGATGATCAAGATGATGTTGATGTACCATATGGAATTGATGATGACGATGATGATAACATCGATGTCCATGATGATGATGCTTGTAATAATACTTCTTTATACTGCAGGACTTGAGATATTGGAGTTAATAACAAGTAATAGAGGTTGTGAGGTGTTGACCATAAAAATATTGTTATCCATTGGGTTTTACATTGACTGATACAACCACTGGGTTTAGTAGTTCCCCCACACCCCACTCCTCCACCCCATACACCCCCCTTGCAGAAAGGTATCACAATACCACCTATCACAGTTCTACCAAAATGTCACTCTACAAGGTTGTTTTGGACAACCCCCCATCCATACCCTCATTTTTACCAAGAACATCCAAGGCACAAGAAGTGGATATCAATCTTAACACAAAAGCTAACTTTCTTTGCACTCTTAAGGATGTTTTGGTCTTGGTTTAAAATGGAATGAAGCAACAAGCATTTCAATAATGCTCATAGTGTTACTTTGAAGAAGTGGATCAATTTTTTTTACATCTTTGGGCTTATAAGCAGGCATATCTCAAGGAAAAAAGAAATTATTTTCTCAAGTTTTATGGCCCCTAACAAATCTTCGAGCATTACGCTACACTATTGACCAAAGTTTGATTCCCATGGGATTTATTTTACATAGTAAAAGAGTGATTGAAAACATAGAGGTAAATTCCCAACTTATAATACTAGAAGATGGGCATTCACATGGACACACACATTGCATATCTAACCTTGTCTCTATGTACTCTTCAAGAGTGACTTTTCCTTGGCACTTTAAGTTAATCACAAAGGCATTTAGAGATACGAGTTGAACTTATAACACCAAGACACAATGACTTGTATAACTATATTACAAACCTAGGGTCACCTCCATATTCTATTTAGGTCAACCATTTTTAATGTGTAGGCCCTACTTTTTGTCTACAATATTTAAAGATGAACTAATAAGATTTTATCACTCACCCCCTGGGGCCTAATTTTTTTCTACAATATTCAAATATGAACTAATAAGCTTTTATCATTCACCCCTTTTAAGAAGGTAATAAGAAAGCAAGTGTCTCAAGTCATTGAGACCCGTACAAGTGTAATCATGAATGGATAAACAATAACAATCAACAATTAATAATAACAATCATAGCCTCACACTTCATAACATAATAATATAATAAAAAAGGCACTTGAAACTAATAATATAATAAAAAAGGCACTTGGTTCTTAATTTAGGTCTAATAAAAACCCTCGACATCATCGTCACCGTCATCATCATCATCTTCTTCTTCTTCTTCTTCTTCTTCTTCTTCTTCTTCATCATGATCATCATCGTCATCACCATCTTCATCATCATCGTCATCATCATCTTCACCATTGTCATCATCGTCGTCATTACCGTCATCATCATCATCATCTTCATCATCATCATCATTGTCGTCGTCGTCATCATCGTCATCATCATCATCAGCAGCATCGGCATGACCCTCTTCCTCATCTACATCTTCATCGCCATCGTCATCATCATCATCGCCTTCACCATCATCATCACCATCATCATCATCACCATAATCATCATCAAATTGACACCAAATTAGTTATCATGACGATGTCCTGGCAAGATATGGCTTATATCAATATTACCTTATAGCTTTCCCCATTAACTAGTCTTTGAACTTATTATTGTATTAATTCAAAGAACTAATGTTTTCCTCATTAGTGCTATAAATAACACATCCCTAAATGTACTTGGAAACTTATTCTTTCATTTTAATCCAATACACATACCTCTATAGAGTAAGCTACAGACCTGGTTCCAGGACCATCCTTAAACCAATTGTAGGCTTAGACAATCAAACAAGGACCATCCTTAAGTTCATGAATATAGGAACATCCTTAATTTCATGAATGAGAGTTTCATAAAGTTTACAGAAGACATGAGGTAGATGATGCAACTACATTAAACCCATGGCAAAAGGACCATACACACTAAGTTGGATACAACAATCCACAACCCTAAAAATTTTAAGGAGGAAGATAAAAATGTGAACCTTTGGGGAATAAGAGGTAACACCCCTCCAAACTTGTCAACTATATGATGATGATCATGATCATCATCGTCATCATCATCCTCATCAGCATCATTATAATCATCATCATCATCATCATGTCCATCATCATCACCATCACCATCATCACCATCATCATCATCATCATCATCATCATCATCATTAGCATCATCATCATCATCACCATCATCATCATCATCACCATCATCCTCATCATCATCATCATCCTCATCATCATCATTTCCATCATCATTACCATCATCATCATCACCATCAACCTCATCATCATTAGGGGTTATAGGTCATATGTGTTATCACAATCATAGACTAGGGGTTATAGAGTTTCTATTAGTGGTACATTGGTTATGGGTCATAATTAGAGTTTCTATTCCCATTATGTACAAATCCCTGAAATGCACTTCCATTCGCTACACCTCTTCCATGTACATGGTAGTCCTTTCCATGTACAAATCCCTGAAATGATGACGACGATGATGTAAGAATCATCACCATCATCATCATTGACATCATCATCGTCATTATCATCATCATCATCGACATCATCATCATCATCATATCATTGTCGTCATCGTCATCATTGACCTTTGATCATCATCACCATCATCCTCAACATCATCATCATCCTCATCGTCATCATCATTAGCATCATCATCATCATCATCATCACCATCATCATCATCATCATCATCATCATGGACATCACCATCATCATCATTAACATCACCATCGTCATCATCACCATCATCATCATCATCATCATCATCATCATCATTGACATCATCATCGTCATCGTCATCATCGTCATCGTCATCATTGTCATCATCATCATCATCATCATCATCATCGTGTCCATCATCATCACCATCATCATCATCACCATCATCCTCATCATCATCATCATCAATAGCATCGTCATCATCATCACCATCATCATCATCATCATCATCGACATCATCATCATCATCATCATCATCACCATCATCATCATTGTCGTCATCATCATCATCCTCATCGTCATCGTCATCGTCATCGACATCATCGACATCATCATCATCATCATATCATCGTCATCATCATCATTATTGACCTGTGATCATCATCACCATCATCATCAACATCATCATTATCCTCATCGTCATAATCATTAGCATCATCATCATCCTCACCATCAATATCATCATCATCATTATCGACATCATCATCACCAATATCATCATTAGCATCATCATCATCATCATCATCATCAGCATCATCATCATTGACATCGTCATCGTCATCATCATCATCATCATCATCATCATCGTGTCCATCATCATCATCATCATCAGCATCATCATCATTGACATCGTCATCGTCATCATCGTCATCATCATCATCATCATCATCGTGTCCATCATCATCATCACCATCATCCTGTATGCACTATAAAGTGGAAGAAACTATTAGGTAGTCAAGCACAAATCACTCATTCAAACATCAACTACTCAATGAATTAAAACCAAGAGGATACAATCAATGGACAATGGCATCTAGAGACGTCCTAGGAGAAAACCAATGAGGACATTGCTATAAGGATGTCTAACACAAGAAGTGAATGGAATGACACAAAGTCCAACTTGAGAAGAAATGAGATATACTACATCGTCAAAGATGTCAAGTCAACAAGAGTGACTTAATAAATAGGGATAGCGTAAGTGGTAAGAATGTGCTACAAAAACATTTGTTACAAATTCTTTCCCTTTTTATTCTTCAATGTTAGCTTTTCAATGAAAAAATTTATTAATGTGTTAAGGATAAGGAATTATATATGTAGTAAGTTTTTGGTCAAATGGATGTTTATACAATACTATATAAAGTGGATGCTATGTCCTTTTTGTTAAGTGGATAATATACAATACCATGATTAATATAAACCTATGCATTAAACAACAAATGAAAATATTGCCCCTACATCGTGAGCCACGAAAATATTGGCCATTTCTCCATTCCTCCATCGTGAGCCCATTCCTCGAAACCTGCTGCCAACAGATTCCATCGTGAGCCCATTCCTCCATTTGCCAACGAACCACGAAAATATTGCCTCTGTAAAATATTAACAGGTCACCCAATTGTTATGAGGCATTTACACTATTGTGGAGTCAAGGGCATGGGAAAATTAATGGTGTTATGGAAATTGTGGAAAAGGAGGAATAGGAGGGTATAATTCTTGTTGAGGGTATAATTCTTATTGAGGACTGGGAGGTTATGACATACAATATTTTTCGTTGCCATCAGGGTTTTACGACATGGCACTGGCTAAAAGACGAGGAGGCAAAATAGCTTCCTGCAGACAATGGAGGCTCGGAGATCTTGTGCTCGCCAAGGTTAAGGAATTTTCGGCATGGCTCGCTAAGGTACGTCGGTCTATTTCTCATCCCCATGTGTTTGCCCTTATTTGATGTATGCGATGTATGTTGTTGCTGTTATTTGCATTTGCCACATCAAATTATATGTTGTTGCTATTTTTAATACCTGATTGTTGTCCAAGGGGTTGTGTGAATGTTTATAGATTTTCATAGGGTTTCATTGCCATTGCACCGATTGCAATGGCTATCGACATCTTTTTCGATTACCCAATATGTGTCGATATTTTCTTCTTAATCCTATAATTGCAAAAGTTGGTTGTTGCACGGGGATTCTCTGAAACCCTGCATGAGAAATCAAACCCTATCATATATTAGTGTTTAAACCCAAGCGATGGATGCAAGTTTGTGTTTTTTGGTGTTTAAACCCAAGCAATGGATGCATGTATGTGTTTTTTAAGGTGTAAATTGCTTCTGTCTAGCTCCAAGAGGATTACAATTGGCCCGAATTCGTCAGGCCCACAAGCGGCTCGTTTTTTAGTGGATGAGCAATATTGGAAAAGACCATGAACCATGAACCATAAAATGACCTTATGAACGATGAACCATGAAGTGACCTTATGCATATGACCTGTGGAGTATGTGGCGTCTCTCTTGCTGAGATGTGACCTTATGCATCTGACCCATGGAATGTGTGGTGTCTCTCATGTTGCCATGCTGGGCCGAGACTCTATGAAGCTGACCCGTGACTATTTTAGGTTGATCCAAGACCATTTTTCTGTTGAAAATATAGGTTGTGTTCAGTTCTGTGGGATACTCTTGGACTATTAGCTTTGGCGTCATCCCTCTGGGGATGCTAAACCTTATTTATGAATGTGTAAGGTTTATCCTAATGGATTGTGACTAGGTAAGATCTCTCCTAGATGGGCCATGGACTGTGATGACCTCCCTCATCCTTAAAGTGGACTGTTGCAACCTCTCCTAGCTAGGGTTTAGGCTAATTCAGAGTCCTACTAGGACTAGCTAGACTAGACTCACATACTTTAAGGATGACCTTAGTAGGACTGTGTGCCCTAGCTAGGCCAGGGGTATCTCTTCAACCCAAGATTATGCTACCAATTTGTTGTCAAAAAGTGTGAGAAGCTAATATGTGTCCACTCACATTCTTGCTTTGCCTTGGCCTCATGTTGCCCAAATTTCTCTTCAAAGTGATGATGGAATAAGGGGAAGTGTTGTAAGATTTTTGCTTCAACATAGAGTGTTCTTGGAGGATATTAATGACCCTCCCATGGAGAAGGAATGCTGACAACATTTGCAGTCTTGTCCTTAGGTGATATCAATTAGTTTTATGGCATTTCCATTGGATAAAAAATAATTCTTTTGATTCCCCTAATAAGTTGTTTGAATCATTAAAATTTTTATTTTGAATCAATTCTTAGTTAGTATACATGCATAAGGATTATCATTGATGGATTATCTTTATTTGTCACTCCCACAGTCTACTGAGCATCGATTGTACTCTCTAATCATATTGATCTATTCCTTGGCCCATTTGTAGCCCACTCATGGCACGGGCTAGCATTATTGGAAATAGGCAATAATCCAAAGAGTGATTGAATTCTTAGAAGTTGAGGCAATATGGTAGCACAATATTGTTGAGTAAAAGAAAGCAAAATTAGGAAGCAACCCAGTACTAACAAGCGTGATTTAGAGGTGCATCTATTTAATACAATTAAGTACATTGGGACCTTGAGTTCCAATTTCCTTGTCGGAGCTTCACTATCGAGCTAGGGACTCCCATACAATAGCCAAAATTAGTTGGGCTAGGGATGGTGAGGCATATACTAACCAGTAATTGCATTTTACAAATGATTTATCCTTGACCCTATCTCTCGCAAGAACTAATAGAGGCAACATTCTAGTGGCCTAATCCTTTTTTTAATGTAGTTAATGTCGTGAGGGACCTAGAAATGGATGGGATATTGCAGATGGATCAATCTAGACCTTTCCAGTGACCAATAGGGAATATTGGGTATACTCCCAAATTGTGTAGATAAGAGGCTTTCTAAGTGAGAGCTCATACATGGGGTAATCTACAAGATAGTCAAACCTAATATTCGAGGCTTTATTTAAAAGTATTGGCATTGGATTTATGGAATATACTTCTCATATTATGATACCAAGAAGCTATATTGTGTACTAGCAGAATTGATTTTCATTTTGTGTTATTTTCTTGTTTGCATGGATTCCAACAACCCCCTTATTTTCTTATTTGCATGGCATCTTTTTAGAGAAGTGGGTTGAAGATGATCATAGAGCTATATCAAGTATTAGTCTCTCCTCTCCATTCTCTTTGTCCCTTTTAGAAGGGATATTTAGCCTTTAAGAGAAACACCCAAGAGAATAGGTCAAATTTAGGATGGAAATTGGCTTCAAAAACTGCCAGCACACTCCCAGGCCGCAAACCAATGATTGTCTTGGAGATGAAACACTTGTAAGGTTGCTGGAAATTATTCTAGAGGGTTCAACTACTTGGAATACCATGCTGACCCTATCGTAGCTAATAAGCATTGACCCTACCCTACCGAATAAGGCTGATCATTATGCCCTAGCTTTATTGGAGATAATGGAATTGGTGTTGATACCTTTGTATGCTATTATCAGATATATAATTACAAGGAGTAAAAGTTGACCAATTATAGAATTCCTTTTGTGCAGCATGGGCTTTCATCACTTTGTGTTCTCAACTTGCTTCCTGATATGTTTGTTGAATTACAAAATTTCAATCTTGCATTATGAAAAACATAAGCACTTTGAATCCTTAGAGATGGCTTGTTAACTGTGCCACTAAAGCTTTTCATTGGCATTTATGATTTAACTCTGAAGCCTTGGGTTTGAGGTTTCTAGTATCATTTTGAAGAGGAAAGGTAGCTTGAGAATTCATTGTTTTCACATGTTTCCTATGATGTATGGTGTGAAACTACATACTCAGTTTTAACTTTTGACATACCCTTGTAGAGATGTATGGTTTTGCACATTTCTTTCTATTTCATGTAAGTTGTAATGATAACATGTTGCGATGCTGCATGGTATGTTTTGATAGTGTAAGAAGCTCTAAACTTGTCTGTTTTATATGTTGTTTTAATGGATGTTGTAGCACTATAGAAATTTATGATTTTGGATATCTCTTAACTGCTCTTTTTGGAAATATATTCCAACCAACAGTATAGTTGAGACTGACTAATCTATATCAGCTTGTTTTTGGTTAGCAAAAAATGATGTATTTTATTTTTGAAATTATTTTTAGCTACAACAAGAAAACTTACATGCTTATGATCCTTACCACCCATGACTCAGGAATCACAGGTTTGAATATTTTGAATGATTAACATTGAAGAGCATTTTGTATATCCACTAGAAAGACTGTCCATGGTGTACATCAAGAGTGAAGAAACTTTGTAATATTACTACTTGTATTATAATTTGTTTCTTGTTACTTGACATGAAAAGTACATACAAGATGTCTTCAAAAGACAAGAAAAGTTCATACAAGATTTCTTGTTTCTTTGAATAATATTTATGGAAAGATGCAGCTTATTTTGCATGCTCATGATCCTTACTGCCCATGGCTCAGGTTTGAATATTCCCAATGACTAACATTGAAGAGAATTTTCTGTTATCTACGCACTAGAAATATTGATCATGGGGTACAATGAGATTGAAGAATCTTTGTAATATTACTACTTGTATTCTTTTTTGTTACTTGACAAAAGCCAAGAAAAATACAAACAATCTTTCTTCTTGCCTTCCAATTTTTTGGAAAGCATGCATCTTGTAATACACTAAAAAAATACTAACATCACAGTGTTCTTATTGGATAGTTGCATGGCCCGATGCATATTGAGATGACAACTTGTCCCAAAATTAGCAAATAGTACCAATATTTCTTCCTTAGCACCGATCTCTAGCAAGTAAATATATTTCCTGTACAACCTCATTCTAAGTGAACATTGTGTAGCTAACTTAGTTTTAAAAGCATGCATTTAACTAGAGTAGATGTTTCCCTGCATGATTGTACGCTATGCCCTCAAAAGACATCCTTCATTGTCAGTCCTGATTTATCAAGTCTATTTTTGACTGCTATTATTTGGTTATTTATCATCCCACCCTAAAACTGCTTACTTAAGTGACATTCGTGCTTTCCATATAGCCTGACAATCCATGCATTTTCATCTACATTTAAATTATATTCTGGAAATAGCTTCTTGATCCTTCAATATTGTAAGAAGTGAGTCATATGGGAAGTGGCCTTTTGACTCTTTGACCTACTTCTGGCTCAGGAAGGGGAATTCACTTGATTAGACCTAGTCCCACTTTTGTTGCAATTAAATACCTCAAACCTTTTTCCCGTGACATAGAGGCCAAGGATTGATGTAAAACTGGCTGATTGATTTGGTCAACTTATAACTTGCTCACATCCTCATTTGCATCTAGTGATGGAAAGGCAGGCCAAAGTGGCCAGAGAAAGAAGGGGCCAAAGCCCAATTCCGTAGCATGGCTAGGATAAAGGTCCACTTATTCCATCATAAAAAATTTCAATGTCAATTTTGATGAACAATGCATCGCATCCCAGACATCTGCCCCATAATAAATTTACCCATATAAATCCTATTTGATCGAGTCTAATAATTGTCTGTAGAATATGTTTTAATTCTCAGAGAAGGGGCCTTTGCAATTATTTTTAAAAGATACATTTTATTGCATGATGGGCCTTCAGTTTGAAATCAGTTCCACTTCCAGGTCACCGACCTTGATTATGAATTTAATAACGTCGTTGTTTTAGATTGCTTCCTTGTATATCTGTAGAGGATTTGGGCCAATAGAGTTCCAAGTAGTCTTCCAAAGCTCAGTGGGAAGCCATCTAACCTGAGATTTGTCATTTTCCATTTATGAAAGTGCTATGGACGGCTTGTCTAAGTTAACAGTTGGTTGGGAAGTCTTGTCTGGGATTCAATCAGCTTTTGCAGGACCTTATCCACTCAAGTTTGCATGGCTACCCTACTTTTCTCACTCCATTCATTGAGAGATTTCCATCCCATAACTCATCTTCAATATCAACCTGCAGGTTATTTCTCTAATCATTGTTCATGTGTCTTAAGCACTGGGATCTTTTTCAAGGGATTCCTCGAAGGCCATGCCTTTAAGAAGTCTTATGTTGGCTTGTATTCTGGCCACATGGAATAAGTTTATTCAATCACATATTCATGTGTTTTCCCATGGTGGAATCTCATCACTTTTCAATAAATCAATCCAGAGGTTTGGACTCTGGAGAGAAGATTCCACACAAATGCTGCAACTTTTCCTGGGATGATTTGCCTCACTTTCTCTTTCACTTCTTTCTTGCATACTATTGTATGATGGAGACATAATGATCCTATGAAAATGGTTCCGACAGATCTCTGTTATACGGGCTTCATCTTTGGCCAGTCCCTCTTGCCTATATTTCAGATATGATATCCTCTTAGTGCAATTATTTTTCTCCAAGTACTGAAAGTAGAATTTAGTGGTGTCTTTTCCATCAATTTTTGGTCAAATCTTAGTCCATTAGCTTGATATTCTTAAAAAATAGAGTTGCCTCTCTAACTCTCTAGTCTTCTGTTGTTTCCCTAACCTCTAAAGGTTTTCTGCTCCATCTCTTGGGTGGTCAGTTGAAGTTGTTCCCTAGGCTTGCTTTTTTTGTTATGCTTAGTTCCAGGGGTCATTCTATCCCATCCTCTTACAAATTTAGTTGTTGTTGGAATAACAGACATTGTATCTAATGTGAGTCACCTATTTGTGAGGGGCCTCAAGGCACCAAATTCTTTATTTTGTTGATTGCTTGAATGGACTTCTGTGACTCTGAAAGAGAAATGTAGAGTCTACAGGTAGTTTGTACTATGTGGAAGGCACTTGGATCCATCAGTATCCCTTTTTTAATGCCATTATAAATGTGTTGACCGCATCTTATTACTAAACTTTTAATCTGACCAAGCAAGCATATTTGCTGGAAAAGAAACTTACTAATCTATGGTTTATGGCCAATCTCGAATGCATCAAATTTATGAAGGGAGGAGAAAAGAATCTAAGAATGTGAGAAAACATGCATCTATGGGTACTAAAGGTTCAAGGAACTAGGAAGCTTTCAAGGCCTCTAACTTTCAAAGAATTGTTACCCCGTATCTTTTGCAACCTCAGCAACTTTGGTAATTGATGCTTCCAATATATCAATGTTATCAACTCTGCTTTCAATATATTTGTTTTTCCTTTCCAGTTTTGGTATTAATGCCAAATGTTTAGCCTAAAGTTGTTTATTTTTTTCTAAATGATACTATCAAATGATTTAAAACTTTTATAGTAAACCTGAAATTTGTTGCTCATGATGAGGTAGAGAAAATTCTCTTCTTGTACCTTCTATTTAATTTCTAGATTATTTAATTTTTTTCCATACAAGGAGTGTACTTATTCCAGTTGAGTAATAAGGACCTTAGTATTGACTTGACTTTTATTTGTGTGTTCTACCCCATGATTTTCTTCAAATTTATTTGCTGGGCTAGAAGGGATGGCTTTTTCTACAGTGTCCATGGTAGGAATTTGTGGAACAATTGCTAGTTTCTTTACCACTTGGGACTTGGCTCTATCTCTTTGTCTAATGATATGATCCTTCTTATCTTTTGAGGGGATACCTGCTTGAGGTTTGAGAGGACTTTTCTTTGGTGTCCCATTTTTACTAGGGTAGCAACAACCTCCCTTTTCTCATCCTCTATTTTTTTCTTCTGTGTTATTCTTTTCTTACTAGCACTTGCCTTACCTCCTATCTTATTTTCTCGACTCCTTTAAAGGATTTTCCTTTAAGTTTGTAACAATTCCAGTCATGGTAGTATTTTACACCTTTCTACATGATATATTTTGTGTTTCTTATCACACCCATTTACACCATCCACAGCTTCCCAAGTATTCATGGATTATATTTTTAAGTTACATGGAATGCTAATTTCCCTTATGTTGGACTAGGATTCCACATTTACTATGAAATTTTGGAAGGAGTTATTTAAAATGTAGTCTACCTAGTTGCAAAGGAGCATTATGTACCATCCCCAAACTGATGGTTAGTGAAAAAAGGTTAAGAAGTGCTTAGAAACCTATTTACAATGCTTTGCTTAAAAAAGTCCACACTGATGGGCACAATGACTACCCTTGTAGAGTGGTGGTACCATACACTTACCATAGTGCTACCAAAATAAACCCATATGAATTTATCTATGGCTAAAAACCCTCACCAATAACTTCATATTTACGAGGCACTTCCAAGGCTCATGCAATGACACACTTTGCACTAGAAAAGGCATTCTCCACACACACAAGGAGTCCATGATGAAGAGGATGAAGGATCTAAAGCCAATTTGGGTGTAGTCCATGAGGAAGAGGATGAAGGAGTTGAAGCCAATTGGGGTGAAGACCTTGACATTGCTGAAGTTGAAGGACAAAATGGTGAGGTTGTGGTGGTAGATGATACAAAAGTGAGAGGAGAGGATGATGATGAAGCAGGATGGGATCTATAAGATTTGGAGTTACCAGCAGATGTCACTACGACAAAAGTTGCAGGTACAACTCATGCAGTTTCATTTGTTACCCCATCACCAGGTATGCCAGTAAGCCAAATCTGGATACAAAAATATTTTCTTGCAAGTGAGCACGCAACTGCTGGTAACTTTGATACATCTATGCGCCTCTTAACTCGACAACTTAGTATTAAGAATTTCACTCCATTAAAACCCTTATTTTTTTATCTTTACACGGGAAACCATACATACCTTCCAACATTTGTTTCTGCACCGGTGGTCTCCTTAGCAATAGAGAGAGGGTGGACTAAGACTACTAGTCCAAATGTCGGAGGTCCGCCAGCTTTGGTATTTAGGTTTTCTTTATTAGATGAGAAACTTATACTAGCTTATAGAGCCACAACATACGGGAATTTTAGTGAAGCATTGAGGCTATTTCTTACCATCTTGCACACAATTCCAGTTATTGTTGTAGATTCAAGAAGAGAGGTTGATGAGGTGAAGGAATTGATTGAAATTGGTAATGAATATGTCCTGGGTCTTCGAATGGAGATCAAGAGAAAGGAATTTAAGGATGATGTTGTTCGGAAGCAAGAGCTTGCAGCCTATTTTACTCATTGCAACCTTCAAAAAGTCCATTTGAGGTTGGTTTTGCTGAATGCCATGGGTGTTTGCTACAAGGAAGGGAACTTCAATACAGCTGTTAACTTTGCTTGGCGGCTGCTGGAGAGTGACCCCCCTGCTAACCATGCAACAAAGGCCCAACAAGTTCTTCAGGCATGTGAGAGGCAGTTGTAGGATGCCAATAAACTGAATTATGACTTCAGAAATCCTTTTGTTGTTTGTGGAGCAATTTTCACACCCATATACCGTGGTCAAAAGGATGTGTCTTGTCCATACTGCACAACACACTTTGTTCCAAGAATACAAGGGAATCTCTGCACTATATGTGAGCTTGCAGTTGTGGGTTTTGATGCTTCTGGGTTACTTTGTTCAACTACTCAGATAAGGTGATGTCAACATTGGACACATGCGGACTATTCTTTTTTATTTCAAGAAGTTTCATTGCCTGCATATAGGTCCAGACTGATGATGTACTCTGCCTTTGAGAACCATGTTGAGAAATATGCCAGGAGAGTTTGTAACAAGTCTTGGAAAAACTTCAGGGCCTTCTTAAGAGATTGGAAGACACGGTCTATTGAGACTGAAATGATGGTAGAAGTAATTTTCCTTGTTTTTTTCATTGTTTACAATTTGAAATTTAAGTCTGTTTTTTTTCTTCCCTTTTCCAATATGGGACAATAAGTGCAAGTCATTTAGCTTATGTCTAGTGGACAATTTCTGATAGACACAATGGTGTTTATCTTGTCTTTATCATTCAGGTTTTCCAGTGGATTGTTGAGTATAAACAGGCATTAGGATTTTATTAGACAACCTGAGGAAGTTACATATAAGTATTCACAATAAATTGAACTACTCGAGTGCTTTTTGCAATTGTAGATAACTTCATTCCTGTCTCTATCAACTAATATTTAACTATTTTAATTGCATAGCTGGTTTTCATATGATGTTTGTGTAATGAAATGAGTTCTTAAATGAGCTCTATACTGGTTGTTGTTTAAAAATATTGCATATGTATTGACACAAAATTATTCTCGGAGGAGAGAGACAAATACGAGGCAGATTATTTCTTCTGATCAGAGTCGGTCCTGTACTGTGTTATTTATTGAGAGACATGGTATTGTTTTATTGAAATATTTTGACAATTGTGTTTCAATTTTCTTATATTGTGAAAATAATTGTTTTCCATTGATGTTGTCACATTTTATCTTCTTAAGAGGAGCATTTTCTACCTATGCCTATGTGATCGTCTTATATAGCAAGATGTGTTACATAGGAGGATATTGGTCTTAACCAAATGTCTAAATTTTTGTAATTCGTCATGTTTGTATGTAGAGATGTTACACCTCCTATATTCTATTTGAATTCCTTAAATAGTCGCTAAATAAATATTATCTAAATTTACATTATGTTCTGAAATTCATTTCAGTTGAAACGCTTGGAATATTTTTATGTCCAAGCTTATTGTTTTGTTCTAACTTCTAAGCATGATTATCTCTAGTGTGTAGATAGTTTATTATAGATCTATTTTTACAGCTCACATTCTCTGTTTTGGTTCTGTGACAATATTCTCCTGGAAGATAATTTGTTGGTGGCTATTTTCTATTTTACAGGGTGCAATTAATTTGCTCATGGCTGTATACAAGAAATAATTCAATGCAATGGGTGGTTATTTGACAGATGCAGGCGAGGTATTATGACATTGATTGCATTTATTATATAATTTTTGTTGGAAAATATTATGTTGACCGAAGGACTTCACTATATGTTACTAGATATTGTGATATTTTCACTTTGGTCTTCTAAATCTTGCAACATGAAGTTGTGTGGCCTTTGAAATTTTAATTATCACTTGAATCACAAGATCTCATGTCCCTAGATTGATGGAAATGATACCGAGTTCATCTTGACCATCTTTAATCAATTGCTGGCATTAAAGCTGTATAATATTTTCTCTTTCTGAAATTTCAAATGCACATGGATTTTTATAAAGGCTATAGGACGTCTCTTGTGTATGAAATTACTGAACATTGAATGAAAGGGTGTTAACTGGTTTGGATACAGCTAGCATTTCCAACTAAGCTGATATCACACTAAAATGTGGAACATTTTATCATGTAGGTAATATTGGACAGGGTGGAGCATTTTATTCAGACTGTTGGAACATATGAGGATAGGATTTTTCAAAAGCAAGCTCATATTCACGAGGTACACATTTAGTTTATATGAAATTATGAAAACCTTTGTCAGTTGTACGTATTTGGGCCTTATTTTGAAAAAAACACAGCTATATATTTTTTAACTATTCAATAACCCCCACTAAGGATAGCACCCTTCCATTGGGCCAAGCTGTGAGCTTAAGAACGTTTTGAATAGGAACTCTATGCCATATGAAAAATGGAAAATGGGTCAATAGTTATTTTGTAGAGCATTTTATTAGGAAATACATTAAGCCAAGGGAAATACTTTTTTAAAACTCTGGAAATATTAGGAAGTACATGTATTTTAAATGCTCACAAATATTTTACATGTATTTTTATATATCCATATCCAACCATATTGTATCCAATTTATTCTCATACATGTACATATATCTATCTATATCCTGGTAACTTTAGCTTCTCACTGATAAATAGATGAATTATCATAGCTGACTTCTATTAAGTATTTGATTACTAGCAATATATTAGGTCAGATTAATCTAAGCTTCTTGTTGGTTTTTCTTAAACTTTACACTCGTTTCCTTTATATCCAAATGAGGGCATAAAATACGCTCTACAGGCTGAAATGATTGTTACTGCATTTGTTTTATGGGAATGACCCATATCTTGAAGGATACAACATGGAAAAGTTCCCAGAAAATGACAAGAAATGGACGCCAACAAACCGTTCCTAGGTAGTTCTTGGAATGGTCAGTATTTTAGAAATGGTACTAGTCTTTTCTCTAAACTTTCTTTTTGATCCCTTTGATCCCTTCATCATAATGAGTACCATTATCCACTCGATGTAGTTCAGCCACATTACTCTTTTGTACTCACCATTTTTTATGTTCAGGAAGATATTGTAGATTCTCAGTGTATGTTGTTTCCAATGAAAATTCCTTCCATAATACCTTCAACCCCCACCCCCCAACATATTTAGTGAGTGGTCTATTCCTGTTGTGCCTTACGGATCTTTAAAGACATTGGAATTAAGTTTCCTTATAGCACTCATGCTATTTCCCAGATGCATTTCTGCAGTTAATTCTCAATTCTCATGCTTTTAAATGCTTGAATCGAAAATTCACAATTCATTGCAATGATATAAAATCTGTTTCAAGGCACACTCTCTTTGTTTTCACTCTTGTTTCCCCACTCTGTTAGATCTGATCTTATGCAGGTAACTATGTTGATACATAAGTTATCATTTATCTCGTGTGTAATCACATGTAGCTAGGACCAACAGTAGAATTGTCTGTCTACTAGAATAAGGTGCAAGATATTACATGTTTGTAACCATGCTGTCATAATTTGGCTGCTAGCTAGACTGGTGGAACATTGTTTTTTTCTCTGGTCATGTGCATGCACTAATGTGTATTGCTAATCACATGGCTTATCAGGTCATGATATAACCAGAATGCCCAAGCTACATGATTTTAGGTAACCAAATTAGTACTATTACATTGTCATCTTCTGATACATGCAACATTGTTGATGTTGATGAGTGTCCTTTTTGGTATTACAAAAGCCTCTTTCTGTGTTTCCTTGTTCGACCATTAGATACTCAAAGTTGTGTATTGATCCTTTTTACCATTATAGAGGACTATGTAAGTTAGGTTCTCAAATTCTTAAAGGGTTCTAGCACAATGGAAGAGCGCCTGCCTTACAAGCAGGTGGTTGGTGGTTCGATTCCTCCATGCCCTAATGATATTATAATATCAGTTAAATACTAAAAACAACTAAATTATTTTCCAAAACATGAGAGACGTGAAACTATGCATTAAAAAGGATGCAACACATGGCGCTAATGATGAAGCCAAACATGCCGTTGATATGGTAGCAAAAAAAGACGTTACTTTGGATGCAAAACATGGTGCTACATAGGAAGCAAAATATGGTGCAACAATAGAAGAAATATTTGGTGTCATTTTGGTAGCAAAACATGATGCAAAAAAGGAAGCAAAAATTGGTGCAAATTTGGAAGTGAAAATTGGCACATATTTAGAAGTAAAACATGGTGCAAAATGGGATGCTAAAGTGGTAGCAAAAATGGATGCTAACTTGGTGCTATTAAGGATGCAAATATGGTGCTAATGGGGGTGTCATTTAAGAAGCAAAAACAGACACTCGCTAGGAAGAAAAGTAGGACGTTATTAGGAAGCAAACCTCTACGTTGTTTAGGAAGCAAAGTTGGATGCTATTCTGGAAGCAAACCTTGACGTTGTTTACGAAGCAAAGTTGGATGCTATTCTGGAAGCAAACCTTGACGTTGTTTACGAAGCAAAGTTGGACGCTATTCTGGAAGCAAAAAAAGAGACGCTATTTTGGACGTCATAAAGGATGCTATTTAGGAAGCAAAAAAAGACATTTTTTGGGATGCTTTAAGTTTTGTCCATGAGGCGTCCCATTTAGCGTCTAGTTTGACCACTCAATGTAAAAAAAATTACACTAAAAAGGGACGCTAAATGGGATGCTAATTCCAGGATTTGTTGTAGTGTTAGTAAAGTGAGTTAGTTGACTTGGAAGGAGTAGATAGTTGGATGGATCATATTGTATGGATGGGTGATTAACAAATTTTCTTTGGTTAGATTGGAATTTATGATTCATGGTTTTTAGACATTTGTGCTTGCAATCTGTGATTTGTCATTTTATACATTTGTGCATCTTCATTGCACTTTGATGATGGTTTGATCCATGGGTGGGCGTTATTAAGAATAAGGTATCTATTTTTTTGTCAAAATGGTTTTTTTGGTATTACCCCTTGCTCTACATTTTTCCTTATCTGGCATTATATTTCATTGCATCTGCTACCAGAATATAGAATTGTATTTTTGTAGTACATATCCTTTTTGAAGAGTTGAGTGTAAAATTATCAATTCCACAAGCTCTTCAGGTTGAATTGAACCTTACTATGAAGAAGAATGAAGGAAGTTAATTTATAGTGAAAATTGTTGGAAATCACTGGGAAAATTGAACATGAAAGAAAAAACTCAAAAAGCAGCAATAACTGGTGTCATATTACATTACTCTATGTATAACATGAATATGATACAAAATATAGAAATTAAATTACCCAGGAGGAATTCGAATCTCGGTTTGTAAACATGATTGGGAGAGGACTTGACACCACTGTAGACAAGCTAGTGCAACTCCAGACACCTAACTCAATCATTATTCAGTTAACTAACACTAAGAGACAAACATGGGCGCATATTTCCACAAAACATGCAAAGGAGAAGCATGGGCTAACTGAGGGTGAACTGAAGGTGGTCATAAGAGGATGACTCCACTTCAGTGAGAGATAACTGAAGGTAGGACTCCCGTAAGTCAGTGTGGACTCTTAAAATCTAGGGATTTGTCTCTAGAGCTCCTAAATTGATGCATGAGGGCTCATCAAGTGGATAAAAAGGACAAATAACATATCCAAGGCACTAATTAAGTGAGAACATAATCCTAATATAGAAAACTACTAAAATAATCCAAGGTAGACAAGGAGGATTATTGACTAATCCTAACACCCCCCCTTAATCCAAAATTGGACAACTGGGCCTGGTAACTGAGACCAAAGGTCACCATAATGAAAAATAGCTACTCATGTAACTAAGGAAATGGGGAAAACCACATGGGAACAAACCCCCCCCTAAAAGTGAGCAGGCACGAAACTGAAACTAAATCAAGCCTTCACACCAAGGAGAGACCTGAGATAGACAAATCTCTTGTGAGGGAAAGATTTTGTAAATATGTCTACAACTTGCTCCTTTGTAGGACAGTAATGCAAAATGATGGTCTTGTTGTGTACTAGTTCCCTGATATAGTGCATATGGACTTCTATGTGTTTGGTTTGTTTCTTTTGTACTGGATCACTTGAGATCGTAATTGCACTTTGATTATCATAGAAAATGTATATTGAAGGAGAAGTGTGAATTCCAAACTCTGTCAGAATCCCATGTAACCAAACTCCCTGAATGGCAGCATTTATAGGCCCCTAGTACTCTTCCTCAGTTGAAGAGAGTGCAAGAGTTTCTTGCTTCTTGCTTGACCAAGAGATTGGTCCTTAACCCAACATGAACACAAACCCCGAAGTAGATTTTCTATCAATATTTTATCTTGCTCAGTCTAATTCAGTAAAACCAACAAAATCTAACTGAGCACCAGCAGAAAAGTGAATCCTAAACTCTCTAGTACCCTGCACACAGTGTAAGATGCGCTTTGTTTCCTTCCAATGCAACTCATGTGGCTCTTACATGTGCCTTGAAACAACACTTATATCATAAGACAGGTCTGGTCTTGAATGAGTAAGGTACAGTAAGCTACCAATCAGTTGTTTGTAGAGTTTGTTATCAACCAGGGGGGTAGAGTCACCTTCCTCCAATCTGATGCCATGTAGGAAAGGGAAAGGTGTTTATTTGCAATCAGTCATGTGGAATATTTTGAGCAAATCAACTACATATATGGACTGTGAAATCATGATTCCTAAAGTATTTTGTCTTACCTCAACACCAATGAATTGCCTCAGTAGGCCAAGATCTGTCATGGAAAAATCCTTGCCCAAGGTTGACTTGATATCCCTCAATCCAGCAAGTGAACCACTACTGATGAGAAAGTCATCCACATACAATACAATCAACAAAAAACAACCTCCCTTTTGTTGCATGTAGACATTGCAATATCAATTGCACCTGTCGATCTTCTGTAACAGTAAAAAGGCTTCCATTTTGGCATACCATGCCCTTAGGGCTTGATTCATCCCATACAATGATTTCCTTAGCTTGCATACCAAGGAAGAGTCTTTAGTGTACCCCTTAGTTTGTTTCATGTAGATATCTTCATCTAATTCAGCATGCAGGAAGGCACTCTTCACATCCATTAAATGTTCCTTCCATTGTTTCGAAGCTGCAATGGCCAAAACCATCCTTATGGAATCCATTATTGCAATAGGGATGAATTTTTCATTGTAGTCCAACCCATGAACTTGTGAATACCCATTTTCGATGCTAGTTTTGTCTTGTAGATTAGTTTGCACTAAACAAGGTTTCTCCTTGGAGGGAGTGGGACAAGATCCCATGTCTTGTTTTTCTACAGAAATTCATATTCCTCATCCATGGCTACCTTCCACCTTGGATCACGGAAAGCCTCCTTATAGGACTATGGATCAGACCTCATCATCGTGTAGCACCTCTTTAGGAGAAGTGGATTTGTATGAAAAAATTCAAGTTTCTCATATTGAAATTGAGATAATATGGTTCTCCATTTGTCATTTGGATCCCCAACATTGTTCCCAGTAGCTTGAATGATTTTATGAGCCCATTTTGGTCTAGGATTAGGAACAGGGGATTGATCTGGGTCTAGATCTACTCGATCTCCATTCCCAACATCAAAATCTGGTTACACTTGGTCCTCATTTTTGAACTCTGAATTTGAAACATCATAAGAAACATCACCATGTGCAAATGGTTTAGGTAGATCATTTTTACCTTCCTTGTCAACTGGCTGCAGATCTTGCAATGGATCTTCATTAAACTTGGAACTTGTCTCGATGAATCATATCCTTGCAATCTCCATCAGCTTGTAGGATTTAGAATCTTCTACATATCCTAGAAGAATGCATTCACTACTCTAGGGTTGAAAGCATTTTCTCTTGTTAGATGGGATCTTGGCCCATGAGGCTGGAGCCAAAAACCCTCAAATGTGAGACATCAGGCTTATGTCTCATGAGTGCTTCGAATGGAGTGACCACAACAACTGACTTGTGAGGCCTCCCTATTCTATAAGTATGAAGCACATTTCACTACTTCATCCCAAAGATATTGTGGAAGATACTTTGCTTCAAGAATGCAAGTTGTCATTTCTTTCAAACACTGGTTCTTCCACTCAACTATACCATTTTGTTTAGGTGTATATGGGATTGAATGTTGCATTTGAATTCCTTCTAAAGCACAAAGTTGTTGAAAGTCCCTTTTGATGTACTCCCCTCTGTTGTATGATTTGAGTGAGTAAATATTCTTTCCATGAGTGTTCTCAACTAAGGCCTTGAAAAGTTTAGAAGTCTCAAACACCTCAAAATTATGCTTAAGAAAGTAGATCCAACAATACTTGGAGTATTCATCTATAAAGGTTAGAAAGTACTTGGATCCATTCATATATGGTGTATGTATTGGTTTGTTGTTGTATTTGTAAATTCAAAAGATATCCAGATGTGTTTTATCATTGTATGTTGTTGTACCCCCATCAAGAATGTGTTTCCCTCCTTTTGGGATGTCATTATTGTGTATGGTCCTTGAGGTACAACCTTTGTTGTAAGTTGGGGCAATAGTCCCCAGTACAATATAATGTAATATAATTTCATAGTCTCTCTAGGAGAAGTCGGCCCAGTCAAGTTATGAGGTCAGTCACTTGAAGGATATAAATAGGGAGGCACCCTCCCTCATTTATACACACACCGTTCACTCACTCAATTTTTCGTAAGGAGAGAGAGAAGGACAAGGAGAGAGAGAGAGAGAGAGAGAGAGAGTTGCAAAAGACTTCTTATTATTGGGTTTTTCCATCTTGTGATATTGTCTTAGTGACAAAAATATTCGAAGGAAGTTTGTTGGGTTTTCTCCTTTACGGTTTCACCGAGGAAAATATTTGTGAATGGTGTATCTGCTCTATATTTTGTATCTTGTTGTGCTTGTTATTATTTTAGATAAATATCCTAATCAAGTTGAATTAGATTGGAAAAACTAACATGTGATCAGAGCCTGTTTGAAATAAGGCACTATGCAGTAGCAGAAACTAGGGCTTCCTAGTTCAAGGTCTTCTCTCCACAGATCTTCAAGAAAAGAGGGCTAGGATAACTCCCCCTAGAAGGGCACAACTTTTGGTGGAAGCATAATCAAATTTAAAGAAGTTTAATTTTTTACCCTAACACTAGTGCAGGTAGAAACTAGGAAATCAAATTTTAGAGGGTTCCCTCCTCAGTCTTCAGAAAAATACCTTGCTGAGAAACTTGCCTCAAGGACATGCATCTTTCTATCTAAACATAATTCCAAAACTCTAAGTTTGGAAAATTAGGGTTTCTCTAACAAACCCTGGGTCATCCAGCTCTGGAACTAGGTCGGACACCTCAAATCGATAAGATCTAAATATTTTTTATTTACATTTGAGGTTCTCATTTGAAAATGACGCATCATACTCAGCTTGAGTACAAGCTTGGGGGAGTTGATAACTTCTGAGCATGGAAGTACATGATCTCCCTAGTCCTTGTAGAAGAAAATAATTTGGATCAGTATATTAGAGAGAAATTTCCAGAGCCAGGGGGAGATGAAGCTAAGGCTAATAATAAGAAGAACTTGGTTAAGGCCAAGAGAATCATTGCATATTCTATTAAGGATCATCTCATCCCCCATGTGTCATCCTTGAAGATACCAAAGGAAGTGTTTGATTCTTTAATGAAGATGTTCGAAGGAAAGAACAACAATCAGAAGATGACATTGAGTAACCAGTTGAAGAATGTGAAGCTACAGAAATCAGAGACCAGATAGTCCTACTTCACAAGGGTTATTCAAATCAAGGAACAACTTGAAGCATTGAAAGAGAATGTAAAAGAAGGAGATATTGTGATGACCACCTTGAATGGCATCCTAAGATCATGGGATTCATTCATTCAAGTAATATGTGCAAGAAGGAAGTTGATCTCATTCAGCAGACTTTGGGAAGAATGCACACAAGAATAAGATCGACTCATAAAAAGAGAAGAGAAGATGGGAGCAACTGAATATCAAGCTCTTAGAGTATTAGATTTTTATCATTCAAGCTAGTATTAGTTAGGATCTTTAACTGAGATAATAACAAGCACAACAATCAAACATAAGAGACAATAAACACAAAGATTTTCCTTGGGGAAACCATAAAGGAGAAAACCCCGTAACTTCCTCAGAGATAGAATCAGGACCAAAAGCAACACCACAAAACAGTAAGATGATCTCCCGACAGCAGTAGTCTCTCTCTCTCTTGTCCTAACAACTTCTTCTCTCTTAGTTATGTGCTACAACTGAGTTTGAGTGAATGTGTGATAAATAGAGAGGCTCACTCTCTATTTATACTAATTCCTGACTTGACAATAACTCACTAGGTCCAACTTCTCTAGGAGAGTCTAATAACCCTAGGGCCCCACAACTGTGGGGAATTTAACCCTTGATCAAAAGGAGGGTTACCCACAATGACTTTACATGACTTGTTTACATTATTGATTCTCCTGATAGGAACATCGGGGCATGACATGACTCAATTACATTACAGATACTTCCCGAAATAAACATCGGGGTACAATACATAAAATATACAAGTGAATACATTCCGAAGTTACAAATACATCAACACTCCCTCTTAACTAGGAAGGTATTCTCTCCAAACAATTTTATCAGCACAAGTCTTCTTCTCTAGATCATCTGGATCATCATCGATTTCTCGTCATCTTAATCTTCAAGTCATCTTCATTGCTGGATCTGGATCATCACTGGATCTGGAACATCACTGGATCTGGATCATCACTGGATCTGGATCATCTCTGTTGGATCATCATCTTAGGGGCTATCTCTTGATTCTTCTCATCACAGGAAGTTGTAAAGAGCCAGCCCTTTTTCATGTTGGTTGTAGGCCTAGCCTCCATGTAGGTCTTCTTCAGTGTTTATAACTGACCCTAAGTCAGAATGGCCCGCCCAGCACTTACATTTGACCATGAGAGGAACACATCCAACACCATGTCAGAAAGGCACGCCCAACACTCACATCTGACTATGAGAGGAACCAATCCATTCATATATGTCAGAAAGGCCCAACACTCACATCCACTGGAATGATAGGACACACCATCTATCATCCATGGAAAGGATCAACACTTACATCTACTGGCATAGCAGGACACACCATTTACTATCCATAGAAAGGCACAACACTTATATCCTCTAGCATAGCAGGACAAACCATCTACTATCCAAGGAAGGGCTCAACACTTATATCTACTGGCATGGCAGGACACACCATCTACCATCCAAAGAAAGGCTCTACACTTACATTCATTGGCATGATAGGACACACAATCTATCATTCGGGGAATGGCTCTGCACTTATATCTGATCATGTGGGAACCAATCCCGCAGTCACATCAGAATGGCTCTGTACTTACATCTGATCATGTGGGAACCAATCCCGCAATCACATCATAATGGCTCTGCACTTACATCTAATCATGTGGGAACCAATCCCGCAGTCACATCAAAATGGCTCTGCACTTACATCTGATCATGTGGGAACCAATCCCACAGTCACATCAGAATGGCTCTCAGCCCTAGGCTGAGGATTCCTGGTAACTGACCAGGTGCCTCCATTCTCCCAGAGAATGTCCTATTAGCACTAAGCTAAGTATTCCTCGTAAATGACCAGGTGCCTCCATTCAAAGAATGGCCTTCAGTGATTATATCTGATCATGTGGGAACACATCCCTCAATCACATTAGAATGGCCTTGCATTGATCATGTGGTAACAAAACCCACAATCTTATCAGAGCATCTCTGCACTTATACTCATTGTAGCTAGGGTTTTCACCCTAGCTTGTGCTAATGAGCACCTACTAAGGAATCTGGATTCCTTAGTAGCAGTTCAATAATGTAAATAGAAATAAACTAAACTAAAGCAGAAAAAGTAAATAATGTAAAGCAAAACAGTAAGGAAATGTGTAATGGAATTTTATTTATGTTACCTCTGATGAAGAGGTTGATGGAGTCCGTTGCGTTGGTCCGATGTCGGTGGCTCCGAGCTCCGAGCTGCTTCCTTTCCTTTTCCGGTGGTGGAAATGGGCCAAAAAGGGTTCTCGATGATGGAAATAGCTTGATGGTAAGCTAGGGTTTCGAGAATGATTTCGGCAGAGGTAGGATGCTTTTGACTGTGGATGTGAAATGAGGGGTCTCCACCACTTATTTATAGTTTTTTAGTGGTGGAGTGATGGCCCATAGTTTTGGAAACCATGTGGTTTAGGGCAGCTTGTTTAGGGTTTTTGCTGTTTTTAGGGTTTTCCTCCTTTTTCCTCATTATTTTTATTCCTTTTCTTCCCTTTTGGGGATTTTTGCTATTTTTAGAGGAATTTTAGTTATTTTTGGAGGAAAAAGGGGTTTTTTTGACCTTTTGGAGGCATTTTAGGCCTTTTGGAGGCTTTTTAGTGGGATTTTCAGAGAAATATGGTAGGCAAATGGACGAATGAGCCATGTAATGGGGTAGATGAGGTAGTTAACCATTTTTGGGTGTTAACAGATTGCCCCCTGATGTGCGAGGGCAGGAGCTCATCGTATGGCCGATGGACATCATGAGTCATATTTGGTTTGTGTTGGGGTGTGGAGAAGAGAAGGAAGCAACTGAAGTCCGGGACACCGATCTCGAACCACCTGCAAGGACTGAAAAGTACATAACCTCAATAATGGATGAGGGATCATCTGATAATATGAACGAGGCGGGCATTCCCATGCTCGTATCAGAATATAACATAACAGTAGAAAATGGTCCTCAAATACTGGATGAGGAAAAAATCTCAATATATGGACGAGGCGGGCATTCCCATGCTCGTATCGAGATACATAACAATAACTGTGTGAGGCCCAACATGAAGGACCTGTAGTAGATAATCACTGTGCATATCATGAGGGTCCAGAGGGGACACAAATCTGGAGCATACTGCTGAGCTGACCATGTCTGAGCTGAAAAACTGATACACTGGAATGGCAGCAGGGCTACTAAATGTGGTTCTGAAGGAACTAATGCGCTGCTGGATCAGAGTGACAAGGGTCACACTCGTAATGGTACACTGATCTGGAACGGAACTGGGTACTCAAAGAAGCATAGAACTGAATGGCTTCCGAATACAATCGCCAACGCAGCCCGGACATCCACAGGAACATATAACTGGGCGTTCCGAAGTGACTCACCAATGTGCTAGAGTCGGGGGAAATCCGGGGTCTTCGACAAACAATGGAATGGATATATATATCCTGCGCGATTCTCAACGATGCGAATAAGGTGCTGAAGTCGAACATGTGAGAAACAACCACTCGGAGAGGCAATAATGAGTCCTCCCAAAATGGTCCGTAGGCACTCACCACAGATGGTGATGGGTCCAAGGCGCAGGAGCCTCTAGGTCTATCCTCTGGAATAGAGGAGTTGTCGTCGACAGAGGGAGACCTGCAACTATCAAGGCAATGATGTTTCCTTGACAGGAGCGCGAGGTGCAAAACCGAACTGTGATAGTACTGAGGGGAAGAGTGATAAACTGGTGGGACTAACTGGGTAAGTAGAGTGGGTGGACTCAAACTTCCTTTGTTCAGGGTATGATGGCGGGGATGACCGGGCAGCACATGAAACTGATGGGTGGTAAAGGGATCATAGCTGTACGGGATCTGGGCAGTTCACTGGGCTGAGGGAGACTCAAGCTGTGGTAACGGGGTAGGAGACTGCAGAATACTCTAAACAAAGGCGACCTGATTGGAGGTGCTGCCAAGAGGATTGATCATAGCGCCAAGAGGCGCGGAGGGTCTTCTTCGTGGAAAAATGGTACTGTCATGTGGATTTTACGAGCCCAGGATAGTACATGCTCGTGGTTGCTTTCAATTTTAAGGAGTCTGAAAGCAAATAAGAAGACTCTGAATGGATGAAATAGTACTGTCATGTGGATTTTACGAGCCCAGGACAGTACATGCTCGTGGTTGCTTTCATATTTAAGGAGTCTGAAAGCAAATAAGAAGACTCTGTAGTAATGAAATGGTACTGTCATGTGGATTTTGCGAGCCCATGACAGTTTATGCTCGTGGTTGCTTTCATATTTACGGAGTCTGAAAGCAAATAAGAAGACTCTGATGGAATAAAATGGTACTGTCATGTGGATTTTGCGAGCCCATGACAGTTCATGCTCGTGGTTGCTTTCATATTTAAGGAGTCGGAAAGCAAATAAGAAGACTCTGTATTTGGAATGGTCATGCAAGGAGGAAGTGTTCAATTAGGGGACAGTTATGATGATCAGAACTGAGGGCGGGGGGGAACACTGGTGGATCTCCTTGCCGGGTGGATGGATGGGGGCAAAATAACGAGACCTTGGCAGTATGACAGGAGTGGATGGCTCATGTAAAAGTGTGAAATAATCTGATAACGGCCGATGTGGCGCGCAAATTGTTGCAGCAAGGTGGAGGGACGCACTGTTGTAATTGCACCAAGTGAGAGCGAGAAATGATCTGAAGCATCATCACGAGCTCGGAAAAATGAATCCGGCGATATGAACAGTGTGAAAAACGGAGAGCAGCCGAAGTGGCACGCAAACCGAGACGACTATTGGGGTCGAAAAAATGGGCAAAAAATAATTTCGACAAAGTGATGCAGTAAAGTAACCATTGTGAAGGTCTCATCGTGCTGGTTCCAATGGCGGAAACGGTTCGGAAAACGGACTCCGTATGGGTTCGACATGGCCAAACAAGGAAAGGGTCAACGGGCTATAAATAGTAAGTGGGCCCAATATGACACGTCATTTGCACTATTCCCATTTCGCGTACGATCGGAGTGTACCAGAGCTTACGTGGGATTTTTGGACGATTTGACCGGCGGTTTCGAGATTCGGGAGAGCCAGGTATTCCATTGAACTTATACCTGTTTTCTTTTTGGGTTGGGGGGAGGGTTGTGGGTCCTGGGGGGGTCTTTGTGCGGTCCACAAGGGTGGACCGCGGGTTTCGACCGGGACAGCCGCGGTTTGGGCCGCGACTGACATGTGGTTGATTTGCAGATGTGGGCCCGCAGCCGCCGCCAGGGCATGTGGCACGGCGAGGGATAGTGGCAGTTCCGGCTTTGCCTGGGCGGGGTCCGGTGCATCGGTGAGACGCGGATGGGGCTCTAGAGTCTGTACAGCTGCTGCTGGAGCGGCTGTTGACTGGAGTGAGTGATGCGGGGTGGGAGGACCTTCCACGAGACGTTCGTCGGGACTGTAGGCAGGCACCGCGGGATTTTAGAAGGATAGCATTACGGGTGGCTCTCTTAGCGGAGAGGGCACGAGCACGGGCACCGAGGCTCAGGCGAGAGAGGGACTCGTCGGAGGAGTCAGAGGATGCTGACACGGAGAGTGAGGCAGGATATGACTCCCCTTAGGGAGAGCGGGGGACTCTCCCGGGTTTTTGTAGTGACGGCTTGTAGTGTATGAGACGAGATGGATGTATACATATATTCTTTTGTATAGCTGAGTACTGGGATATTCAGAACATAGAGAGTTCTGAACATGTATTTTTTGTATGATGTATATATACATGCACGTGGATGCACATTTTGTGGTGATATTGTCTCATTTGTACGCACGTGGATGCGCTTGTTGTGTTTTATGTTGATACTGGACGTGGATGCGAGTAGTCTAGGTTGTTGGGCACGTGGATGCCCCTATTTTATTTTGATATGAAATGATGTGATGTATGTATGACTAGGCACATGGATGCCCCTATTGATGCAAATGTCGTTTTATGGTTTATGTTTTATGTATGCAAATGGTGATGCAATGCAGTCTCTTTTATTTTTTTGTTTATTTGGATGAGATGCTATGGGGTAACGATGCATGATGGAGGTGTTACATGGTGTGATCGATATGCCAGTCTAGGATATCGTTCGCCATTTGGTCTGCGACACTATTGTAGGCTCTTGGGACATGTGTGAATGTGATGGATTCAAACTGTCGGCTAAGTTTTTTTGTACGCAGGAATTTGCGAAATAGGCAGGGATCACGCACCTGGTAGCAGTTGTTGAGCTGGGAGACAAGGAGCTGGGAGTCCAAGAACACATGAAGGTGACTTATGCCCATCTGGAGGGCAGCGGTTAGGAGACTGGTCACAGCATCATACTCCGCCTGGTTATTGGTAGCAGCGCCGATACATGTTCCGTCAAGGTGGATGCGTTCATTGGAAGGGGAGTATAAGACCCATGCTGCGGAAGCTAGGTTGGGAGACCAGCGGCTGGCACCATCAGCGAAGCCAATGTAACAAGGTGGAAGAGAATCCATCTGTGGTCATGCAAAAATGCAATAAATGTGAGATTGTGGTAAAAACGGTGAAAAAACAACAAAAAGAAAGCAAACTGTACAAATGCGGACCAATGAGGTCGCGGTTTCGATTATGGGTAGAAACATTTCAGATACAACCCATTCCGGGGGTTGGAGAAGGATCGTCCTTCAGAGTCTGCTAAAATGTATGCCCCCTTGCCGAGGCAAGTTTGCACAATGTAAGGGCCTTGCCACATGGACTCGAATTTGCCTTTACCTTTTTTGTCGTTGGCTTGATCGTAGGCGAGGACGAGGTCCCCTTCGTGGAAAGTTCGAGGGTGGACATGTTGGTCATAGTGGGCTTTGGAGCGCGTTTTGGCAGCTTCGATATTTTGGAGAGTGGCACGACGATCTTCATCGGCTTGTTCGAGGGAGAGCAGACGTTGCTCAAGGGGGGAGGTATCGGGGAGGAGCTC